>CM069911.1:74698478-74915299 GCA_036172215.1 Camellia granthamiana | reverse complement strand
TATATGCTGACGAATGATGAGATAGAGAACACTCCGTTTGGGTATTGGTAGGTGAGAAAATAAAGAATAAGATTATAGGTTCTTATCTAGGTAAGAAAAGTCATAAAATATCTCTTTCTCTATTTCTGTTCTTTTCTCACCAAACCCTTCAATCCAAAGAAGCCATTAATCATATTGACCCTTAAGCCCAAAAATCACTTCAAAGATTCTTAAAATAGAAAGCAGAATGACCATTTGCTCCTTATTGCTAGAAGAGAAAATGATAGTATCATATGCGAACTATAAATAAGATGCAAAAATACTATCCTTCCCAATCACAAAAACCATCAACCTAGCCAAGCTCCTTACCTTTATCCACTAATCAACCCACAACATTAACCACCAAAGTGAACAAGAAAGGAGACATTGGGTTTGTGAAGTGAAGTAACACGTCGCTTGAGTACTAAAGTAATGCTAAGCATATATACGTAAGGGTACCCTCACCTTAATAGCTAGCTTTTGGGGTTGAGTTCTACCCAAAAACCGTGTAACATGGTATGAGAGTCGAAGTATTCAGGAATGGGTACGATGCGTATCCCTGGCCTGCACACTATAGGTGCTGCCGAGTGAGCACATTAGCATGAGGAAGGGTGTGAAGTGAAGTCCCACATCGTCTGAGTGCTAAAGTAATGTTAAGCATATAAGCTTGATGGCACCCTCACCTTAATAGTTAGCTTTTGGGGTTGAGTTCTACCTAAGACCGTGTACCAGAGTCACCTTACCTAAACCCCTAGTAGCCTTGAAACACTCACCCACCTTGCCATTAACAATAACAAAGAAATTATATGATAATAAAAAGCCTCGAATACACTTCCTCCACCTATCTCTAAACCTTTTTTTTATTGCATTAACAAATTTCAAAAGGCCCCAATCCACGTAATCATTTGCTTTTTCAAATCAACCTTAAAGATAACTCATTCCTTATTTGTACTCCTATAATCTCTCTACCGCCTCATTTGAGGGACGAAAGCACGTTGAGAAGAAGAAATCGCATCACTAAAAACTGCCTTCAACCTTCTAGAAAATAACCTTTACTGGTAGTTAATAAAATGAAGTGACTATACTAATCGGCCTAAAATCACTGAACTTCAAGAAGTTCTCCCTCTTGGGGACCAGACAAATAAATGTTGCAATTAGTACTAGTATCCACAAGTCCATCATCAAATAATTCAACAAATAGCTTCACCAAATCTTGTTAACTACCTCCCAACCAGTGTTTTAAAAAAAAGCGCTTAGCGCGCCTAAGCTAGAGATGCAACCCTGTGCCTCAAACAGGTCAAGGCGAGGGTGAGAAGAGGAATGGAAGGCACACGAAAGGCACTGAGGTGAAGGCTTTATTCTAAGGCGCAAGGCGCGCCTCATATATTTTTTTATTCCAATGTTGATAAAGTGATTTTTTTGTGTGCATACCCACAGGGAATTAAAACCGTTCAATATAAAAGGCCAAACGTGATCAGAAAGTGATAAAAAAAATCCTAGGTGGAGACTGATTAAAAAAATCAATCGACATTGCATGAAAAAGAGAAAGATCGACATTCGTCTTCTTCAGGTTCTTTTCTTCTTCTTCTTTGCTGGGTTCTCCTTCTTCTTTGTTGTGTTATCGTTCTTCTTCGCTGGTCCTGGTTCTCTCTCTGCCTTTTTTTCTTTCTTTTTCTGCTCCAACCACTGTTCCCCCTTTCTTTCTCTGGTTTGTCCTTTTTTTTTCTTTTTTAATGCACTGGAGTGTCCAGATCAAAGCTAACTAATCCTTAGGGTTGCACAGGCCCTCGGCAGTTGTCCTTCTTGTTCACTGATCCTGGTTCTCAATCTGCCTCTTTTTTCCATTCTTTCTTTTTATGCTTGAGCATGCAAGAAAGGTTGCCTTAAAGGTGGCTTTTTATTAACTTTTCCTCTTTTGTTGGATATTATATTTGTGATTTTTGGAAGATTGAATGTTATGTTTAAAGATTATTTGCCCATTTTAAAATGTTATGTTCATGTTGAAACTTTGCCTATTTTAAAATTTTTATTATATTCTACAACTTGTGCTTGCTTTGGTGAGGCACGTGCCTCACCTCGCACTTAAGCTATAGGAGACCTCATCACCTTAGTGCGCTCTATAACTTTTTTAAAACACTGCTCCCAACAATCATGAAATACAACCATAGAGAATCTGTGATGCTCTGGAGACTTGTCCCTCTCATACTCAAAAAACATGCCGCTATAATTTTCTTCTCATCAAAAGGCCTTTCCAACCAACGGATTTACTATCATCAATGGGAGATAAACCCAAACATTCAATTCCCTGGCCTAACAACCCCACACTAAGAATGCAACAAGAATAAAATGAAAAAGCTCATAAATGATTTGATCCTCCCTTTCTATAGAAGTCCATAATCATTTTCTAATCTTTTAATAAACTTTTTCCTTCTCCCATTTGCAACCTTATGATTTTTTTTTTTTTTTGGTCCCCCTCCAGCCACTTTATCATTGTCTTTGATATTTAAATTCATCCACTAAGTTCTACTACATTGCAGATCTAAGGCAAAGTTTGGCATCTTTGATAAAAGTCAAAAAGTCAAAAAGTCAAAAAATCACTATCCTATTTAAGTCACATCATCTTATTTAAATCACATCACCTCTCTACCACATCACTTCAAACTCAACTCATATTTCATAAAAGTCAAAAAGTGCACTTATTTAGAAATTCCAAACAATCCCTAAATCCTTGTATCATGTATACCAAATATGTCATACGGAAACAATAAGATGAGGCTTCTCAATAGCATCATTCAAAGAGAAAAAACATATACATTTATCTCACTTATCAAGAACTTAGAGAGTTAAGTGTAAAAATTGGAACTGAGTAACCAATCTGCATGACACGTGTTCATCAACAATCATAAGTTGAAAACAACCAAATTATTGGGAAACTTAGATCAATCCATGCAATAATTATGAGGCACTCACTTCTATGTTCCCTTTCCTTATAATGAACTCCTTAAACAGTGCACTACGGGGATTCAAGAATCTCAAAATATAATACCTACAAGAGAGAAGAAAATAGCCAAACATGGAGCAATCAACTCAACAGTAGAATACCTGTAAAGCATCAGTGTACCCATCGGTGAGTTTCCACACAATAAGAGAAATTTAAATGCCCCCCCAGAGTCTTTTCCCCCTTGCATATTTGATTAGCAGAGGTCCTATGTCATGCATTGCCACTGCATAGTCCCAAGAGAGCTCACTGTAAAAGAAAGAACTTCCAACAACTAGAACCAGCATATCATCTTTATTGAACCCATTGTCCGTCCTTACTGAATTTTGTAGTGGGTTATACTGTAGCTTTCTGCATTCCACGCATCTATTGGTGATCCAGGAATCACAAAGAAGTTTCCAGTGTCAAGCACACTATATAACATCTGAGACAGGAATAATAATTGAGCAACAATAGAATCCCTAATACAACAATAGAAAGTTTGGTTACTGATAATTAACAAAAGAAGGGTGCTGGAATGACAGATTTACCGGTAGAGAAAAATCTGGAAAAACAATAACATCATCTCGCTAAAAGTATTTTCCCACCAAGAAATAAGATGTTCCCAGCCCATGTCCATGTACACTGGAAAGCAATTGCGAGGGTATCTTGTTGAACTATCCATATAAGTGGTACAGAACAAAAGGTTCCTGCACAAGGCTGCATAATATAAGACTCACTACTTCAAGTATCTCAAACTGACACTACGCCAAAACAGGGCATTAACGGCGGTTTTCGTTACTGCCGTTAAAGATACTATTAACGGCAGTAATGAAACCGCCGTTAATGTATTTTTAACGGCGGTTTCGTTACCGCCGTTTAAAAAACCGCCGCTAAAGTATCTTTAACGGCAGTAATGAAATCGTCGTTAAAAAAACTGCCACTAAAGCCCTCTTTTAACGGCGGTAACGAAACCGCCGCTAAAGCCCTCTCATTATTCGCCGTAAATGACGGCGGTCTTTGCCGCGGAGCTCCGGCATGTGGTGACCACGCCGGCCAGAGGTTGAACATGACCATCTACAATAAAGCAAATGTAATGTTTAAATATTTATTTAGGGAATATATTTCATATAGAGTGGCTGTGGTGTAGTGGGTTGGTGTGCATGGGTTTAAAGGTTAAGGGTTCGAGGCCTGGGGGGTGCAAGAAGAGAGAATTATTTTTTTAAATTTGAACCTATTTACGGCGGTAAAGAACGCCGTTTTTGGTCCTATATTAATGCCGTTTTTGGTCGACTTTTAACAACGGTAATTTACCTTTTTACGACGGTTGTACTTTTTCCGACACGAGTATAAACGGCGGTTCTAAATTACTGCCGTTAAAGGCTTTAACGGCGGTAAAAAACCGCCGCTAAAACCCAATTTTGGCATAGTGTGAAGCAAATTAAATATAAGGTTCTTCATACTGTCACTCAAAAACAAGCACTCAAGTTGAACACCCACAAGCCACATTATTTGGCTCATTTGGTAATTCAATCTCCTATCATATACCGTTTAAGAAGCATGGACACTTCTAAGAAGGGTAACGTATCTGTGTCGTGTCGTGTCCGTGTCAGACAACCGACAGTCTTCGGACACTCTTAGGAATGTGTCCGACACTCTTCAAAACATATCCTATTTTTAAATTTTTTTTAAAGATCCGGATACCTTATCATGAGACAACACGAGTCATTCGCTTAATACATGTTTCTATCATTAGACTTATATGAAACTATTATTACAAGTTTGAATAAAACAACTTAAGATATAATAATAAAAATAAAAATCATACAAATTTATAAGAATAAGTGTCATATTATATTTTTTATTATCTTTGAATAATATATTCATATATATATAACATATAATAAATATATAAAATCATATATTTCAAGCATGTCTCTTCGTGTCTTGCATTTAACTTTAAACTTAGCGTGTTGGTGTGTCCGTCGTCATATCCGTGTTGTGTTACGTGTCCGTGGTCCGTGCTTCTTAGCATACCGTATATTCACTTGTTAACCCACTTAAGATGAGCAACGGAGTCAAATAAAATTAAGGCTATATTAAAGCACAAAAAGACGATATCTTTTTTCTTTATCATGATTTAGATCATTCCATTTTCCTATGTTCTGCAATAGATGATTTATTTTAAGCAGCATCAAAATATCCACAGTGAAATTAAATTTTCAGTTCCATCATTTAACTCTTTTTCCTGATATTCTAGTTTTCTATCCATTAAAAGGTATGTTCTTCACCATACATGTTGGACTATAAAATCTTTTAAGAGTTTCAAACAATTAAATATGTAATAAACAAGGCCAACTCAAACAGTAGTGTCCATCAAAATTATGTCAATGAGATACAGCCCTACCTTAAAATGGCATCTTTTGCTTCAAAGCTACAAAAAATAGACAAATCGTGAACTAATGTACACTAACAAAAATTAACAAGCAAGTAACAGATGTCACCAAAAGAGTTACCAAAAAAACATAAAATACTCCACAAAGGCACAAAGTACAAAGTAACCCCACTAGTATCAAATGGAAGACATACATTGACCAATCAATATGGCCATATCTCTCAGGACTTGGGATTGAGATTTGGCCTCCTATTTTCTTCTACATAGATCGTGCTTTACCGTTCTCCACTGCATAAATCTGTCAAAGAAGCAATGTAAGGATGTGTAAGCGTACAAGAATCTTGGTTCTAGAAAAATTTGAATGAACCCCACTTAATATATAAAAAGTGATAATCTAAAAGCACTCCTCACTTAATATATCTTTACCTGTAAAAGAAAGCAACATTTGCTCTCACCATCAATGAAAAATATAACCACCCCATCGCCTCCCCCCCCCCACCCCCGCCCCCCCCCCACACAACACACACACACACAAAAAGTACAAAAGTTTCACAGAAAATAACCTTAAGCATGTATCCAAGTTCCTGTATATTCTTCACCACAGTAGACAGCATCAATGACAATCAATCTTTGTTCTGTTTCCTAAGATCTATCATTCATCAAAATAAAAACATTATTCAGGAGACAGTCACTTCAATGCACCATATAACAAATAAGACATTTCTTCAAATATGCCATGTTTCTTAATGATGATAAAACAATTAAGCAAAGATATACTATCTATAGAGATTATATCAATAACAACTGCAATAGTAAAAAAAACACAACTTGCGATTTCCTAAGAGTATCTGCAATGTTAAATGCCAAATTTGGAGTATACTAGAGTCCAAAAATGTCAAATTTGGCAATCTCACTCCAATTGCTTTGTGTGGTTTTAGTACAAACCCCGTCATTTCACACTTCCCAACCACTGTGGGATCTCTATAAAATACAATGTCAAAATTTGGCAATTTGCCAAAACTTGAGCCAAATTTGGCACCAAGGATAACAATGTCAAAATTTGGCAACTTCAGTGCAGCTTCATTGAAGCACCCAGATGCTATAGTATAGCTATGGTAGCTCAAAAACAGCCCTTAGAGCTGCTTTCGGGAGTGATTATTGATGTATATTAAAGTTTTTGTGATACTTATTGAAAATAATTTTAGGAAATTGTAACAGAATAAGTACTTTATCACTAATAGCAATTACAAAAAAAAAAAAAAAAATTTAACAGAGAAAGGTTTAATAAAGCATGTAAGGTTGGTTGAGGCATGCGAAACCGCATTCTCTTTAGTGTTCCTTCCCCAAGATACAACAACCTTCAAGTCCGCTTTTGTGTGGCAAAGAGAAACTCACGAACTGAGCGCATCAAATTATTATTAGGTACAAAGAAATGAACAAGCAAAGAATGATCTGTGACTATATTCTATGTGAATGTATACAACGCACAATGAAATGGTCGTAAGAAAGCAGAGAAATAGTAGAAACAAGGAGTGAGACAGTTGTACTGGATCTCAATGAGTGTAGGTGTCATTTGGACTTGAACCTACACTTAATGTTGGCAAGTTTCAGTCAGAAGAAACCGTAGAAAATAAAGTCTTGAACTAGGCCCTTGAGCTGAGTCATGCATTCATCAAATATAGTACAGAAAACTATAACAATTTGGAATGGTCTGGCACGTTATACAGTTATACAAACGTATCTTGTTTTTACAAGTGTTTTTAAGGAGTAGTCCAATTTCTCACAACAGCAATCCCACTACCACATTCATATAAATGCATCCTCCAACGGTGATCTGTGACCAATACCTTTTAGAAATCCTACCCCGAACACATTCAAAGCTAAACTCTTTTAAAATTTGTTACATTACTAATAAGCACTATTACCATAGGGAATAAGATCAAAGAATTTCCATCTAATAATTTTAGGTACTCCTCTCAGCTACTCTATAGCTTCGTTTTTACTTATTGAACCTTATTCATTGGATTGCCAATCACAAAGGCTAGGTGTCCACCACAGAGACTAACTTATGGACTTCAGTCCTATTCCCCTTGATGATTTAAAAATTAACATGGCACATTATTTTTTGTTTAATAAAAGAATCTGTTATGACCCCACATTTATTAAATTTTCTGAAGACTTCCAATATTGCGCCATAGAAACATTGATAACATGAACCTGAAAATTTTCCAAACAAAATGTTAGTGGTCTTTCTCAATAATTATGAGGTCTAACCAATATA
This sequence comes from Camellia granthamiana, assembly GCA_036172215.1. Classification (NCBI taxonomy): domain Eukaryota; kingdom Viridiplantae; phylum Streptophyta; class Magnoliopsida; order Ericales; family Theaceae; genus Camellia; species Camellia granthamiana. The sequence goes on along the minus strand of CM069911.1, from coordinate 74,907,628 downwards.
TTTTTGAAGAAAATTAAGCACGCATATTTGTCATCTTTCTTAAAAATAACTAGGGTGAAGTAAATTATTCACTACATTAAAATTTTCATCCAATACTAGACTCAAATTAATGGCAATGCTAACAACAAAATAAATTATGAATTTATACCAACATGCTCATGCATTTACAAAGACAAACAAAAAAATTGTACATACTTATGTTACCCCTAATGAATTATGTATTAGTATATACGTTCTGAAATATGGTACACTTTCGTTCCAAAATGGTAAATTTAGTGATCCAAAAGCTTTCATAACATCAATATTCACTCTTGATAGTAGCTCCAATAGGCTGCTGTTTGAGCTACCATAGCTATACTAGCCTTGGTGTTTTAATGAAGCTGCCATTGAAGTTGCCAAATTTTGGCATTGCTATCTTTGATGCCAGATTTGGCACAAGTTATGACAAATTGCCAAATTTTGACATTGTATTTTATAGAAATCCTACTGTGGTAAAAAAAAAAAAAAGGTAAGATGACGATTATGCCAAAAAAATAACGCAAGTATTGGAGCAATATTGTCAAATTTTGACATTTTGTATTATAGCCAAAATTTGGCAGTAAAATGTCAAATTTTCCAAATTTGGCATCAAGAAAATTTCATTTTTATCCCTATACTTTGCCTCAATTTTCAATTACATCCCCAGACTTCGAATAATTTCAATTTTACCATCAAAGTTTTTGAAATCGTATCACTAAACCCCTATTGTCACATTTGAAACGGAAAACGTTAAAAAAAAATTACATTTTGACCTCAAATTTCAAAAGAAAGATGCAAACTCACCCTCTTCTACTCAAACTCACTCTCTTTCCTCACCACGACTTCAAGCCCTTCTATCTCCTTCTTTCGCCTCATTTTTACGTCTTTAAATTCACCTCACGGCCCAATTTTCGTATCATCTCTCACACGTCTCGTTCTTCCTCTTTTTGCATCCCGCAGGAGCTCTGAAAGTTGATAAATAAATAAATAAATAAATAAATAAATAAGACTTCTCTTTTCGTTTCTGACTTTCCTTTGAGCCATCTTTCAGACTTCATATCTTTCTCAATTCTTGAAGATTCTACTTCATTCTTTCACCATTCTCTTCACCTCACTTCCTATTTCGTCCTACACTACCTCGCTTTCTCACTTCTTTGTGTAATAGGCGGTTTCGGTATGCGAAAATTTGTTCAAAAACTAACTTCAAAAATTCCGAAACATTCATCTTTTGTTTCTTTTTCTTTTTCTTTCTCTTTCATCTTCCTCATTCTTCTTCTTCTTCTTCACTTATAACATGATGTAGAGCATGGTTCTAGGTGGTAACGAAGCTGGTGAAGCTGGTGATACTGGTGGTAGTGGTGGCGGCGGTCTGCCGATGGTGGCAGAGCTCGCAGTGATGGTGGTTGTGGAGCTTGATGGTAGTGGTAATGGAACTTGGTTTTGAAGAAGGTGGGTTTGGTGTTGAAAGGTGGTGGTGGTGGTGGTGGTCTACGTTACACGGACTCGTCAGTTTTGGCGAAGTACCCGTGTCGACACGATACGACACGGGTACGGGTACGGGATACGGACGGGATACGGCATGGAAGAGAAGACGAAGAGTAAAGGAGAAGAGAAAGAAACCTGGTCGGCGACTTCGAGCCAGTCGACTTCGATGACCTTTGAACCAGTCGCACCAGTCAACTTCGATGACCTTCGAACCAGTCGATGACCTCCATCCAGTCGCGTCTCTCACTCGATCGCCTCTTCGACCAGATCTCGTCTCTCGCCGTCTCGCCTTCTCGGTCTCTGTCTCTCGCCTTTTCGCCTTCGATCTCTCTCTCTCTCTCTCTCCTTCCTTTTCGCCTCTGTCTTATCTTATACGTATAAGATATAATACTTATAATATATATAATATATAATATATAATACTTATATTATAAAACAATACTTATATTATAATATAACACATATTTTGTATTTTATATATTTATACATATTAATAAAAAAAATACATATATAATATAAAATAAAATAAAAAAATTAATAAAAACACATTATTTAAAAAATAAATTAAATAATTAATATGTATTAAAATAAAATATTTATTCCTTATTTATTATATTTTTGTTATTTATAATATATATGTCAATTAAAAGTAAAAAAAAATTATATAGATAAATCAAAAAAATTATCGATAAAAGTAATACATAAGATAAAAATAATAAATATATTTAAAAAAAATCTATTTAACTTATCTTTATATATTAAATATATTTTAAAAATTAAATATTTAACGTATCCCCGTACCCATATCCTCGTTTGGATCCATATCCACGTATCCTCAATTTTTAATTTTGAAGTACCCGACCCCTAGATACATACCCGCACCCAAGTCCGTGTAACATAGGTGGTGGTGGTGATGGTGATGGTAATGGTGATGTGCATCGTGGTGGTAATAGAGTTCGGTGGCGGTGAAGTTGGTGGTTCGGGTGGTGATGTTGGTGAAGTTGATGAAAAGATGATAAGTATATATATAGATAGATAATTGATACGGGTTTGAAAGAATATTGAGTGAGTGAATTTGGGTTTGGGAGAAGTTGGGTTGGAGAATTGAGTGATTGCGGTGGTGGTTGGTGGTGGCAGCAGTGCTTGCAAGGGCGAAGGAGAGGGAAAAATTGGAAGAAGATGAGAGGTGGTGAGTTTGGGTATGAGTGTGAATTTGCATATTTCTTTTAAAATTTGAGGTCAAAATGTAATTTTTTTTAACATTTTCTATTTCAAATGTGGCAGTAATAATAGTAAAAATGATATGATTTTAAAAACTTTCAATGTAAAATTAAAAAATTATTCAAAATCTAGAGTTGTAATTGAAAATTGAGGTAAAATATAGAAGTAAAAATGAAATTTTCTCCTTGACATCTAACATTGATGATGCTTTGAAGGGACACATCTAAACCAGAGATTCCTTGATGATTCTTTCCAAATCTAATTTAAAAGTAGCATTCTAATAATACCCTTTACCAAAGTCCCAAGATAAAGGGAGGGTACTTTCTTGGAAGAAACTCTTCTCCGAATGGGTTTTCATGCTAGGTGGGTTCGTTTGGTCATTGAATGTGTCACTTCTGTAAAATTCTCTGTCTATGCCAATGGAGAAAAACGTACAGAGTATACCCCATCTTGTGGACTCCGCCAAGGTGATCCTCTTTCTCCGTATTTATTTCTTTTGGTGGCTGATGTACTCTCGAACCTTCTTACTCATAGGCTGAACTCGAACTCCATCTCAAGACTCAAAATGCGCCGAACTTGCCCTACGCTCTCTCATCTTTTCTTCGCAGACAATACTATTCTCTTCTTCAAAGCTGAAACATCAGAATGTGAGTCCATTCTAAAAGTTCTAAAGGTGTATAGTGATGCTTCTGGACAACTTCTCAATTTTGACAAATCTGGTGCTTTATTTTCGGCTAACTCCTCTACAAGTCTATCCAATTCTATTTGTCATCTGTTGGGTGTCACAAAAGCTAACCCCAAAGCTCAATATCTAGGCCTACCAGCTTATTAGGGAAAGTTGAAAAGTGAGGCTTATGGGCTCTTATTAGAGAAAGCGCTAGCCAAGATGCAAATGGTGGAAATCAAAGTTATTATCCCAAGCAGAAAGAGAGATTCTCATCAAATCAGTCGTTCAAGCCATACCAACTTATGCAATGGCTTGTTTTGATTTACCTAAAGCCTTTCAATCCAAATTCAATACCCTGATTTGCAATTTTTGATGGAAGGGAGACCTAGATAGCAGGGGAATTCATTGGGCCAATTAGAATAACATGACCAAACCCAAAGTTATAGGAGGAATGGGTTTTCAGGATTTTGTAGAATTTAATCAGGCTTTGCTTGCAAAACAGAGCTGGAGACTTCTCTCATATCCTCCTTCGTTTCTGGCCAGGAGTATAAAGGACTTTATTACCCCAACTCGACCTTCATGACGGCCACAAAAGGAGCTAATGCTTCATGGGCTTGTAGCAGCCTCCTTAAAGGCCGAGCTCTACTCCAAGAAGGAACTCGTTGGCAAATTCAATCTGGTAAGCAAGTCTGCTTTTGGGAAGATCGGTGGATCCCATCTCTTGCGAGTCACAAAATTGCCTCTCAAAAGCCAATTGACTGCAATATTATCAATGTGGCCGACATCATTGACCCAACTTTCAAAACTTGGAATTTAGATGCTCTGGGTGATACTATTTCTGATGAGGAAAGGGTCGCCATCGAAGCCATTCCTATAGCAGTGGAAGATAGAGACGATAGCCTGGTTTGGCATCATACCAATTCGGGGATTTACTCGGTAAAGTTTGGGTATGCTCTAGCCATAACTATCAATGGTAAATCTTCAGTTCGTGATCCTTCTTCTTCTACAGCCACTGTGGACAGTTTGTGGAAGTCAATGTGGCAAATAGATACCCCACCCAAAGATCCGTCACTTTGGTGGAGAGCTTGTAACAACGCATTAGCAACAAAGGTGGGCCTCTATAAACGCAAATGCAGTGCTTCAATGCTTTGTCCCATATGCCAATCCGAGATTGAAACTGTGGAACATCTACTTTTTGACTGCCCTTGGACTAAAGCGGTTTGGTTTGGAAGTGCTATCAATTTAAGAGTGGAGAAAGGATCCATCTCTAATGTGGCTTCATGGACAAATGGTTTAATTGTGTCAGGTCTGCCCAAAGATGTAACAATGCAACCTCTCAGCAGAGTGGCTACCATAGGTTGGTATATTTGGAAATCTCGGAATGAATTCATCTTCAACCATATTCCTGTGGATCCCTCAACTACCCTCTAGCATATTGCTCATGAATAGGCCGAACGAGATCTTCTGGTTCGGCCTTCTCAAAATTCAGTCTCGCCTCTTGAATCCCCATCGCCCGAGCCGCCTTCGGCTTGGTCCCCGGCTACTCATGCCTGCTTTAAAATTAATTGTGATGCCGCCTTTTGCCACAGGACCTCCAAGGCTGCTCTTGCAGCAATCCTCAGGGATTCCAATGGCCATTTCATTGATGGCAATACTAGGACTCTAGGTGCCTCCTCAGCCCTTCTTGCTGAAGCTCTTGCGGTCCGCATGGCTTGCCTTATGATCCAAGCTCATAATCTATCGAATGTGGAAATAGAAAGTGAAAACCAGTGGTGATTCAGTTGTGCGTCTCAGAAACGGTTCCCCCTTGGGAGATTAGTGCTGTGATACTGGACATTCGTGCTCTTGCTCTACAGTTTCACCTCTCCTTCACTTGGACACGTCGCTCTAACAAGAAAGTGGGGCATTGGGTTGCCAAGACTCAAGCTTCCAACTCTCTACCTGATTTATGGACTGTTTATCTACCTAGCTCTTTTGTTTACTCTACTCTATTCTGATGTAACCCAGTTTGGTGATTAATATACCCCTCTTTTATGATAAAAAAAAAAAAAAAAGAAGTCCCAAGATAATAGTAGTAGACCATAACCTCCAAGCAGGCCTGCCAGTGGATTAAATTTTGCCCGAATCCGATCCGAATCTGACCTGACTAATCTGATCCGTATATTAAAACCCGAATCCGTCTAATCCAAATCCACATAATCCGATTGTAAATGAAACGGATCTGGATAAATCAGATCAGCTCCGATTATGTACCTAAATCCGATTACAATTTTACTGGACTTACTCTCCCCAAAAGGTAATTGATCTGCAATACGAAATCGATATGGATTTCTCAATCTGCAATACGTAATCAATCTCATCTTCCTCACTTTCTTTTGCGAAACAATCTCAGATCTGGAGTGCATCATAGGGTTTCCAACATTGAAGTTTGATTATTAAGCCTCCATACACTGAAGATTGATCATCAAGCCTCCATCAACATTGACGATTGATTATCGAGCCTCCAAATTGTAGGGGTCAAAGCGAGATTTGGGATTGAAATTTGAATTGAGATCAAGAGGCCGCCTTCTGTTTCTTGTTTTTATTTTTATGATGCGTTGGATCTTCTATGTTTGATTTATTTTGGAGACCTGTTCTTATAAACTAAGCTGATTGGAGTTTCAACTTTGCTGATTTTGATATTGGAATTCTCATCCCTCCTTGATTTTCGTTGATTTGAGAGGAAGAATATACCTTTGTTTTATCAAACTGATGTCTTTCTTCCAGAGAACACTCTTGATTTGTTTATCAAGAAACCAAAAATAATAATGGCAGAGAAGAAATAGGTTAATTATGCTTGTGATTATGTTCTTAATATGAATTTAGGTGTTACTTATGTGATTATATGTGTGTTTGAATTCATATTTGTCAGAGAAATCTATTCTATTTTCTGTTATAATTTAAAATTGAGGGTTGTAGAGGTGACAAATCGAAATTGACCGCATCATTATGGTTAGCATAATTTTTAGAACTTACGGTTAAATTTAATTAAAAATTAATTCGAATCAAAATAATTAGATTAAAATAAATGTAATTAACTAACCTTAAACATGATTAATTAAGTTAACTTAAACAATGGTGTATATATATATGTAGAGACATGAGACTAAGCTAAGCCCATTCTTGAGCTCAAAAATTAGCCAAGAAGGGAGAACCATTCTAGAGAGAGAGAGAGAGAGAGATCATCTTTGAAGATTTGCTCAAGAAAATTGAGAATTGTGCAGAATAGTTCAAGAATCTATTAATACAAGTGATAATCAAAGCTCTAGGTAAGTAATCGAACTCTAATTCATGAGTTTAAGTCCATAATTATGTGAATTCAAAAATAGTATGTAAATAAATGCAAGAATTGAGTAGAACATGTGGAGATTAGGATCAATATGTGCATGCATATATAAATTTGTTATAATTCCTCATATTTGAGCATGAAACTTGATAATCATGTTAAATTGAGAGTTATGTAACACATGCATTCATGAATCATGGGGTTATGAGACTTAGTTTTATGTTTTGAAGATGATTAAATAAGAATTCAAGCTAGATCATATATGTATGAAAGTTTTGAGTCTCATTTTGACAAATTGATGAAGTTTTGTATATAGGAGATATGATTCATCAAGTATTAATGTTCAATTACGTGTTTTCAAGCTTTTGGACAAGACATGCATAAATTTGGAGCCTTAGAGTTCTGTTTGAAGCTCAAACACAATTCTAGAAATTTTAGAATTTGAGTACTTCGCTTGAGCGAGTGTACATTTCAAGCTCCTAGTAATTTTGCAGACAATTGCATAGTGGCTCGAGCGACCTATTGTGCGCTCGAGCGAACATCCTTTTTCTCAATACTTGGCTCGAGCGATTATCAAGCGACCGTTGAACGTGAAAATCGAGCATTCAATACTTTTGCAGACCAAGGGGTTCACTCAAGCAACCAATGGTGCGCTCAAGCGACATGCCCTGTTTCAAGAAATTTTGAAAGGTTGTTTTATGTTCCAATTTTCGTTCTCTTTCATCTCTGAGCATTCTAAATGAATTAAAGAACTAGAAAGAAGCCTAAGAAAATTAAGCAAACTAAAGAACAGATTGAATTGTATTATGTCCCAATGTGTTGTGCATTATGTAGGGTTAATGTAAGGACGATTCAGCCATCTGACCATAGTGAGTAATATCTTAGTAAAGATATTTTACATATACTCTATTTTCTGATTGTTCACATGTGGTAAGCTTTTTGAACCTATGATTAGATAAACGTGAATGAGTTACCATCCTCTGTCTAAACGATATACTAACAATGTGATATTAACAAGAGTATTATCTGTACAAGTGAATGACTGATATGATATGATATGACTGAATGACTGATATGATATGACTGAATCTCTGATAAGACTGAATGACTGATATGCAATTGCAAAAAAAATGAATGGCCATTATATACTGTAAATGCTTGGACCCAAGGTTATACTGATAAGAGATGACTGAATCCGATCGGTGAGTCTGTTAATTGTTGGACTTGAGGTCATACTGTACACTATTGGGCCCAAGGCCGCTCTGTTGAGTAATGATTGAACTCGTACTGTATATTCTGCTATCTATTGGACCTAGCATCGTTCCGTCACATGTTGGACCCAAGGCCGTTCTGATTTAAAATGTTTACTCATTGATTAAATATGCTTATCTGTTAAAAATGGGCTCATTCACTCAACTCTTTTACTTCGGTATTATTCACTGGGCGTTAGCTCACTCTTTATTTATATGTATGCAGGTAAGCAGCGGGATGTCCAACCTCAACTCTAGTGAACCCGTTAAGTATATCAGATATTGTGGAGTTTGCTATGGATGCCTCCCATGTGAGGCTTTGTTTATGACTTTTGTTTTTCTTTTGTTTACTTTTGTGGTCCCGTGGGACCAAGTCTGTATCTAAGTATATAACTTAGTATCTGCTAAGATTGTTTCTACAATGATCTTGGATATATGTATATCTATATTGATTGTATAGTGTGAGTTATTAATATAATGTGCAAAGTTTATTTTGTAATGCCATAGATACACAGCTCATTGGACAAAATTTCTAATTCTGCTTCCGCATTTGCCCCCTATTAATATTAAATATGACTGATTTCTGTCTGAGATCGTAGGTAATCTCATGATTACTGGCCGGTTATGATCCTAACCTATAAGGTCGGGTTCGGGTTGTGACAACGAACCATCAAAACCAAAGAGAGAGAGAGAGAGAGAGAGAGAGAGAGAGAGAGAGAGAAGGATCTCAGATCTGAGGTTTGCGAACCGTTGCAAACCGTTATTTTCTGGCGATGACGACTATGAATGATCTCAGATCTGAGTTTGTAGATGCGACGAGTGACGGTGGCGATGAAAACGGTAGAGAAAGAGTTCCATGGTAAGCGGCGGTGGCGCCGATGGAGAGCAATGATGGAGCTGATGGACAGTAACAATGATAAGTGCGAGACAGATAGATTAAGATGAGAGAGAATGATTGCAGTCTAATACACACACACACACACACATATATATATGAGGGTATTATAGTAGAAGAAACAAGTTTTAAAATACTAAGGAGTTTTGAAAGGATCCATATAATCCTTGTCCTTTAGAAGTACAAGTTAGACACTGAGGGGTCTATCACAAAATCCCCCATTTTTAAATTCTTTTTAGTTTTTTTCTTAAATATTTAATTATTTTTAAATTTTAAAAAAATTTGAATCGCCATATATATCTAAATCATAATAAATTATTTGGCCAATACTTAAAAAAATAACAAAAAATATTTTTTGAAAAAATAAATATATTTTTTGAAAACAATATTTTTTCAAAAAAATATAAAATAAAAAATAATTTTAAAGAACAAAATAAAAAATATTTTCTTGAATTTTTTTTAAATAGAATTTTGAAAAGAGTTTGGCTATGTGTTTTGTAACGCCCCAAAATAATAATAACAATCCATCTTATAATATTTAATAGAAAAGCATAAATTTACATGATATTAACTTTCCATTGATTCTATTTCAGTGTACATAAGATGACATATGCATATATATATATATATTCATAAATCCTAGATCCTTAACTTATAGCATAAGGCATGTATAAATAAATGACAGTGAAAGGAAGTACAATTAAGTTTATACCCTAATGGCTGTATCTTTCCAAGTTATCATTGGATACAACAAAATTTAGTTTGAACTCAATACATACAAAGCCCAAGGCTGGTACAAAATAATTACACAAAAGAAACAAAATAAGCCCTCGGCTCTAAGTCCTCGCAAGCTATATTCTTGACAGAGGCATATCATCAACACCTGAAAGTTGTTTTTTACGTAGGTGTAGACACCCCATTTTTGACTGCCCGTAAGACTTGGGCGCTTTATTCCAAGCACTCGATGATGAAAGTTACACTATGTAATCGTTCGGATCTTCAGCAAAAGAATTTGGTTTCTAACTCTAATCCCAAACCTTACACCCCATTTTGGCTAAACTATTTTAGACCTCAAAACCCTCTTGTTCAAAACAATTTTTTCACATGTTTCTACGATGTTCCGAAGCTCGCATTTCGTTTAAAATATTGCACTTTTCGGTAAACCGAGTAAGGAGAAAGTGGAAATAAATGGAAGGGAGGTAAACTCTTTGAAAAATCTTTAAAAACATCTTATTTATAGGTTTGAAGTTGAAGGAAATAGGAGGGGATGCAAGAAAACTAGTTGGGGAAAAGGTTGAGCATCAAACTATTAAGAAAGAAATGAACAACCTTCACTAAATTATGCATATCTCTTTGTACACTTAGAATTTAGATGTGAGGCTACCACCATTGAAAATTAGACTTCTGGGGCTTCAATTTAGGCTTAAGAATCACCTAAAAATGAGTCCGGATAAGGGAGATATGCCTGTTTAAAGTTGGGCTTGAAGCAGTTTTTTGGACCCGGCCGGGTTTGTTTAGATCCAGCCGTGGCTTGTTTAGACCCGGCCAGGTTTCAATGAAAAATAGTCCATAGGTGCCTTTTAGACCCGACTTTTCATTTTTTGGCCCAGCCATGTGTTTTGTGGCCCGGCCAGGTCTCATTAGCGACAAACAAGACAGCTGGCAGGAATTCGCCAGCTGTTATTTTTTGAAGATATTTTTGACTAATTTGGTTCAAACTCTATAAATTCGACTTCTCCCTTTAGAATTGAGGATTAGCAAATTTTCCAAAAGCTTTGAAGAGCTAAAGAGACCCTCATTCATCTTCAACACCTTTCTTCATCTTCAAACCTTCTTTAGCTATACATACACAATACATACACCATTAGAGCTTGTTTTTTAAGCTTTTTGTTAGAGTTTCAAACCATAATTTCATAAACTTGAGGGTGTTTAGAATCAAGTTTGTTTAACTACAAGCATCATCTCTTTCAAGAGGTATAACTTTTGCATCTTCTTCCTTATTTCTCTTTTACTCTTTTCCTCTTTTTTCCTTGCTTTATAGACTATTTTTGGACTATTTTCAAGGGCTGAAATATGTGATTCAAAGTTGCAAAAAGTGGAGGGGTTAGCCACCCCTCCTTAGGCTTTGTTTCATAACTTTTTCTCTACTCTTTTTATTTACCTTCTCTTGCTTTTGCCACTATTTTTTTGGCATTTAGGGGTTGTTTATTAGCTTTTAATTTATGCATTGAATATGATTGTATTGTTGTAAGTCCTCATGGGTTTGGTGTGTTTAGGACATAGCTGCCAATCCATTTTAGTTGATAGTCCTTATCTTTCATTTTCCTTATAGCTTTCATGTAAATATTCAAGTATTCATGTCATTGTACTCCTCCACTTTCCATTCATCTCTGCAACCTCCCTCCATTCTTCGCTTATTTTGATTAAAGAGTTGTGTTTAACAAAATGTTGTTGTTCAAGCATAAGAAAGAGACCCTCCATACTTAATGGTTTAATCTTTTCGGAGGTTCATTACCAAGGCATTACATCTCTCTTATGCTAAACACAACACTTGTTTGTCACTCCTTTTTATCACCGGTGTATTTACTTCTAAGGGACTAACTTTCTAGTTAGGCCCTTGGAAATCACAAAAGAAGGTTTCATTATAGCTTGTTATCGAGTTTAGGTTTAGAGTCCTGATCGCCCATTGTGGGTTTGGCTATGTCATTATCGCTCTTTTGAGTTTGACTAGTCATTATCGCTCATTTTGGGTTTGACTTCGAATGTAAATGAGTTTGACACCTCTTTTGTAATTTCCCCCAAAGAAAAGGGTTTGAAAGACTCATTTCTCGAGTTAAGTCGACACTTTTTCATCTTTATTGCTTTTGCACTTAGTGGATGTAACACTTATTTTTGGACTAAATAATTAAAGAATGGAAAGGTAAGTTGAAAAAGGCTAATGAAATCAACTTAAAATCAATTAAAACCGACGTAAAAAGGACTAATAAAATTGGTTGGATTCGGTCGGACGTTATACCGAATCTATCGCTTCTAGACTCATCACATACTAATTCGTGATGTTTGATGATTCTTGAGGCGTGTCTACCCGTCGCGCCCCAATTTTTAATTACTCAAAAATATTATCAAAAGTCTTTAATTTAGGTCTATTTTTTTTTTTAAATATCTATTACTAGTGAGTAATAGAAACATAATAACACTTGTTCTCTCTCTCTCTCTCTCTCTCTCTCTCTCTCTCAATGAATACAACAATAATAATAATACATGCCAAGCTTCCGCTACGGAGTTACAAATAAATTATTACAAACATCAATATACAAAATTCATCTCTTTCACATCTACTATGAAATTACACATAATAGATACATGAACTTCTTAACTCTTCAACCAATCAATCCAAATTCTTTTCCTATAAGAAAAATGAAACAACAAGGGATGAACACAATTGTCCGATAAGAATCTCATAGTTCTAAAACAATAACCATCCTATAGATAGAAATGATCATGCATACAGGGTGATACCATATAGTAGGTGACGTTTTGTAGTTTTAAAATATCAGACGTAGAGTACCTTTTTTCTCAAAAATTTATTTGAATAATTAAGGAAAACCTTCAGCCATAAAACTTTCCCTTATCATCAAGAGACCATAAATCCAAATCCTTTTTTGAAAGCAAATTTGTTTGAGGAACAACATCATTTTAAATTTATTAACCTATTCCAAAATATTCCTTATTTAATTTTCATCTTAACATTTCACTTTTTATTTCCTTTTTCCCTTTTTGCTAATTACATTTATTATAACATCATGACCTCAAGTTCAAGTTCCCTTAATACTCCAAAACAGTCCTCATACACTCTATTCCCACTAGCCTATTCATATTTGTTGTAACTCCTTAACGTAGAAATCCAAATCTCCTTTATATTCAATAATCGTTATCCTACACTCAACTCCTACTTGTCTAACAACTACATCACATCCACACTTGTATTATCAATTATAATTCAACATATCACAAGGACAATAAACCCTTTTAATTCAACTTCTTCATTAATTACAAAACAAAACTCTTAGGGTGTGTTTGGTTTGTGTTTGTAGAGTAGTTTTTGAGATAAAAAGTACAAAAATTTGTTTGGTTTGCCTTTTTTCAGAAATGGTTTTGGAAAATTGTTTTGGGGAGAGAGTTTTAAAAAAAATGATTGATTTGATGTGTACGAGAGAGAAAATGATTTTGGAAAGTAGATAACCAAACAAAATTTTGAGATTTTTTTTGAAAAAATTTGTTTGGTTTGATTACTCTTAAAAATTTGTTTGTAGAGAATTTTCCCAAAAAAAATTCTGAAAAACAAACCAAACAGGGCCTTAATCTTTCCTTATAGTTGCAAACAACTTGGTGAATTCATCATCACTAACCCCTTATCCAGTTACTATTTCATTATCCATTCTTTTCAAATAATTTCTATATACATTCCCCTTCCATACCAAGATACACATCAAATTGTAATTTCATCAGTTCATCACAAGTCACACATGTTTATCACCAACTCAACATATTTCTCAGCACATTCCACCTTTTCATGACTTGATACAACGGGATAGCAGGGACCCAATTCATGGCACATTCCACCTTTTGCCGGCTATTATACAATGGGAAGTGAACTCCTAAAAACCGTTTTCTCAAAAATCATATTTTTCCAAAAACTATGTTTTTCCACATTTACCAGCTATCATATGGCAGGACATGGACCTCCAAAAACATTTTCAACTTTAAAACAATCTCCACATTTTCTGGCTATTATACGGCATGAAGTGGGCACCCAAAACCATTTTCAAAACCATCCGTTTTTCACTTTGCCGACTATTATACGGCGGGACTGTGTGGACACTAAAGAATATTTTTTCCACATTCGTCAGCGATGAGCCTAGACAGAGCATTTGGGCACCTTTAATTCCAAAACCACCCACACATTTGCCGGCTATTATATGGCGGGACGTTGGCCCCCAAAAACATTTTCGACTCCCCGCGCGGATACCAACAACAACACAACCCAACACAACTCAACTCAACCCAACATAACTCAACTCCACACAACATAACTCAACCAAACTCAATACAACACAACTCAACTTAATTTAATATAACTCAATGCAATTCAACATAACACACAACAAAATTCAACAAAGCCATTTCAACACCATTCAATACAATTTGGCATAATTCAATACAACTCTTAGACCTCCACATCATCATTTCATCACAAAGCTCATATTATTTATACCATTAGTAATTTCTTTCTCTCAAATTTGGTTTCATATTATAACATAATTTAAAATATCAACATTGAGGGCTCAATCACAACTTTTACATAAATTTTCAAACTGTTCAAAATTTCAATTAAACTAGTACATGTGTAATTTAACACCTCAATTTCATGATTCTATTATCAATTTAAGCAAAACCATCATCTATCTTTATGGACCAAACTAGGGTTTTTAAGAAAAATTAAAGTTTTTCACAAAACACATTTTATTCCAACCCTTCTATTGCTTTTACACCCAAACTCATGACCCAAACCATAACCCAACAAGTAAACCGCAACTCTTTAAAGCCTAAACCCCTAATCTCATGATTTATTCATGATATGCTTAACAATATAACTTTTGTATTTATATAAGAAAATACCACAAATCTATCTACAAATGAGGATATTTAAGGAGAACTAGAAACCCCTACCTCTTGAAGCAAAGAGATGACGACCCAAAAATCACCAGCGACGAAACCACGAACTATTCGGACCAAAAGGAAGCCCTTGACGAGATCTACAATCTTTCTCAAAGGACCAAGGTGAAAAGATCACTCTAGGTGAGTAGATCTAAAGATCTTGGGTGAACAAGTTTGAGTTTAGAGAGAAAGAAGAGAACTCACAATTTAAGAGGAAAAATAATGAGAGAGAAGTGGTTTGGGTCTATTTATAGTAATAGAAAATAGCTCTAAGGTCAATGAAAAGAATAAGTCAAAAACCCCCCAAAAGTAGGGCCCAAACCAGTCCAAAAATCTGAAAATTACACACAAGTGTCGACCCTTCGGGCAAAGGTGTCAACCCTTCAGGAAGAAAGCAATGTATGCAACAGACAAGGTGTCGACACCTCCTAGACTGGTGTCGACACTAAATTTCAGCAAGCAACTTCCAGATTCAACAACATACAAGGGTCAACCCTTCCCAGACTGGTGTCGACCCTTGAGGTCAACAACAAAAGGTAAGTGTCGACACCACCAAGATTGGTGTTGACCCCAGAACAAGATTTCCATGTTCCCAAACAACTTTTCAATGTAAACAAGCATGAAGGAACAATCCCAACAAAATTAAATCGAATTGTACTCCTCCAAAACCAAAATACAACAACTCCAAAGACTCCCAAAATAAAAATAAGGGAATTAAATACACTCTCCAATGGATTAAAGCTGCGAGTGTTACACTACCTCCCTTCTTGAATTAATTTCATGATAGGAAAGAGGTGTTGCTTATCTTTTATTGCATTCATTAATTTTTTTTGTCCTATCATGTCAGAAATCATCACGCAATCAACTTGCGCCTATTGATGGTTTAGGAACCAAATCCGTTCTTCTCTTGAGTTTCTCCATGATAGAGAAGAGCAAAAAGGACAAACATGACTTAGAAATGTTCTGTCTACATTGTTTTCACCTTAGAGCACAAAAACATTTTTCTGTAACAAAATTGGGCACGTCTGGATTTGTTTGGACCTGACCGGGCCTCATTGGGGGCCGACCGGGCTCCAATGTATGGTAAACAAGGAACTTTTGATGGAAACAGAGAGCAGTGTCTGAGGATGAAACAGAGCAGATTCCCATAGGGCAGACAGAGCAGTTTCTGAAGATTGTTTTTCATTAGCGTGTGTAGACACCCCATTTTTGATCGACCTTAAGACTCAGACGTCATCGATTGAGCGCTCGATGATAGTGCATATTGTGTTTGTTTCGAGTCTCCGGAGTTTTCAGCTGAGTGCCTTGGCTCCGGGCCTTTGAACTCTTTGTGTTTTGGCTCGGTTTGCAAACCAAGCCTTGTTTCTCTTCCCTGGAGAGAGGGAGTGGCCTTGGAGACCACCTCTTTGTGATCGTAGACCACTTCTCCTGCTTAGAGACCAGTTTCCGATTTTCGGAGCCTTCGGCCGTGCACCTTGTCTCGGGACTACTTAACATTCTCCATTTGGCTTGGTTTTTGAACCATGCCTTGTTGCCTCTACCTAGAGGGACACTGTGGTCTGGGAGACCACTTTTGTGGTCGTAAACCACTTTTGGTGCTCGTAGACTAGTTTTCCGGTGTCTCGACTGCGCGCTTTGTCTCCCGAACTTTCATCTTGCATCCTTTTTGGTTTGTTTTTGGTGCAAACCTTGTTTTCCTTGTTTGGAAGGTGGTACAAGGGTGAGAGACTAGTTCTCCTCTTGGAGACCACTTTTCTTCCTGCCAGCTAGTTTTCTGGTCGGCCAACTGGTCTCCTTGGTCTTTGGGCCACCTTTTCTGGTCGGCCACCACACCACTGCATTGTTTTCATGCTGTAGACCTTCTCCCCCCATGGCCGACCACTTTTTGTCTTGGGAGACCACTTGTGATGGTTGGCCGACCACTATAAGTAGCTGGCCGACCACTTCAAGTGGTCGGCTGCTTTTGATCACTTTTTTGGAGATATTTTTAGGCCAGCTGTTACAGCTGGAAGGCACAGAAGCCATCCTCCATACACATGGCTTTAGGCCAAAAGCTTGTCCAACAAGCTTGTTGCTTGTTCTCTATAAGAGAGAACCTCCCCCCTCCTCCTCCAAGTTCAGATCTTTGTGCTTGAGCTATACATATACACCTTTATATCTATATTGCTCTTGTTCTTCATTTTTGTGTTCAAAAGTACCTTTTTATCACACTTTAACACACAAACACACAGTCAAACACCATCCTTTTGTTGCTGAGGCTTCTTGAGGTTTGTTTTGGAGTTTTTGGACTGGTTTGAGCTCAAAGAAGTTACTGGAATTGCAGCTTTGAAGGTGTTCTTCAAGGGTGAGAAACTAGCCCTTTAAATCCTTGTTTTTCTTAAGCTTTTGGACCCATTTGCATGCTTATTTAAGCTTAACTTTCTACTCCAAAAAGTTCTGATTTTTGGTCCTTAAAATGTTTGTTTAAGGTCACTTTTGTGTTGGGGGTAGTCTACCCCATCTTGTGCCTTGTTAGGCCTTGTTTTGAACCTTCCTTTTAAGCTATTGGGGTCACCTTGTTTTGGCCTTCTCACCACTGAGACTCAAAGAAATTTCAGTGGTGAAAATGGTGTTTTGAGGTCCCAAAAAGGAGAGGGTCATCCCCTCTCTTTGTGTCTTGACTTGTTCTTAGCTTGTATTTGCCTCATGTTTGAGCATGTTTGTTAAGCTTGTGTTGACTTGTTCTTAGCTTGTATTTGGGGTTATTTCAGCATGGCATACCACTGTTTCGACTTGGTTTTGTCACCTCATGCATGCCTTATACACTTGTAGTGTATTTCTCACAAACTAGTCTTGTATGCTTCATGAAGTAGCATGTCTTTCTAGCTTGTTTTGAGTCCATTTTAGCATGTTCTTGGTGTTTTTTTGCCATGGTATACCTCTGTTAATGTTTGGTTTGATAGCCCCATGCATGCTCCATACACTTGTAATGTAATCCCACGAATTAGCCTAATGTGTATCATGCTTTAGACTGTCATTCTAGCATGATTTTGGCTTAACTCTAAGAAGCTTTTGTCCATGTTTTAGCATGCTCTAGCTCTAATTTGTGTTGTTTTGGTCATGCATGCCATGCTTTGTATAGCTATAATGCATTCTAGCTTGTTAGCTTTGTGTATCAAGTCCACTAGCATGCATTGCTTGGTCTATTTGAATGATTTGGAATCATTTGCTATGAGATTTCAGTGCATGTTTCATGATCATACACTTGTATCTTTCACTTATTCAATGCGTTGGAGGGTTTGCCATTTTATGCCTTAAACATGAATCATTGCGTATGCCTTCATGCCTAAGCTTGCGAGCTATCGTTTCAATGTGTTTTGGGGGTTATTTTGCCATGATATAACTCTGATTTTTATTGGCAAAGCCATCTCATGCTTGGTCTTGATAGGTGTAATGTAATCCTCCATTTTGGCCTTGCATATTTCATGCCTTATGCCCTTCATGCTAGCTTGTCTTGGCTTTCTTACATGCATGTTTTAGACTCATTTTGACATGTTCTAGGACTGTTTTGGGTTGCCTCGACCATATGCTTCATGTTTTGTATAGCTATAGTGCAAGTGCCTATGCTAACTTCGAGTTTTGAGCACCATAGCATGCTTCATTTGCATCATGTACATGATTTGGTAGCATTTAACATGACATTTCAGAGCATATAGACTTTCCATGTTCCTACTTCTTCCACTCTTTAAGTGCCTTTGAGTGTTATGCGTTGTTGCCTTGTTTATGGCCTAGTGTGTATGCTTGCATGCCTAGACCTTTGGGGCCCCATCTCAGCATGTTTTGGTCTTTGTTTAGACCTATTTGAGCTCTATCCATGATTGGTCCAATCATTTGTGCCATGTATTGCATGCCCCCTTTGTAGTCCTCTTTACTAGCTTCATGCTTTAAGGACCATAGCATGCTTTGCTTGTGTTGTTTGAGTGATTTGGCATCATTTCTTACTTTATTTCAGAGCTTATAGTGTTGTTACACTTCTACATTTGTCACTCTTTGAGCACTCTTGAGAGTTGTGCTCTTATGCCTAGTCATGCCTTAGTTTTAGCATTATGGCCACTAATTTGGGTAGGGCTGAGGTCTGTCCACATTCGGTTTAAGTCCATTTAGCATGTTTGTTTGCATGATTGTTTGCATGCTTAAGTTACATTGCATTGAGTATGCCATGTTGTTCTTTGCATTGTATATGCCATGTTACATTGCATTGAGTATGCCATGTTGTTGCTTGCATTTTGTTTGGATTAGGTGTTAGTCCAAACACGAGGAACAAGGGATGTTTCATACTTGAAGTGATGAAATGTGCCTCAATCCTCGGTCGCCGACCCTCTTGATCATACATGATAGAGGTCAAGGCTTTATGTGTTTATGTGTGCATTCATTTCATATTGAATTGTGCAATTTGGCTTCTCGACCATCATGCATTGAAATGTACGATTGGTGGCCCGAGGGTCGAGAACCGCACTCCCTTGAGCTTATGAAATGATAGGGAGGGTGGTTGTGCATACATACCTTGCAAATACATTGCCATGCCCTTTCTTGCTCTCTGTTGCAGCAAACTGGAGAAGTGCAGCAACAAGTGGTCGGCAGACTAGAAAAACTAGCTGGCTGACCACTTTTTCTGGTCTGTAGCAATGGTAAATGGTCGGCCAGTGGCTGGAAACATCCCTAGGTGGTCGGCCATGCTCATGCAGCTCCCCAAGGTGAGTTAGAAGCTTTCTGGAGCTTGGTGTAAGGTTTTGAGAACAGTTGCAAATAGAGGCAAATCGGGGCATCGCGACGGATTTCCGAACGAGGCGACCAGGCATGCATACTCTTCTCCCTCTGAGGACATTGCTTTACTGCTTTACTTAGCTTCCTTTCCTTAGCTAGTTTATGCTTTGGTTCTGTACCTAATTAGTTAAATGCGTTTAGCTATTCAATTTGGGTTGTAATAACTAGTTAGTTAACTTGTTAGTTAATTAGCTTTGTTTTGTACTTAATTAATTAGCTTGTTAGTTAATTATTTTTGTGATGTAATAATTAGTTTAATTAGCTTAGATTAGCTAGTTAGCTTCTTATTCGGACCCTCAATCGAGAGGGCCAACTGTTGTAATAAGCGTGCGTGTGTGTGATGCATGTCTTCTAACCTCCATTTCTTTCTCCCTTTTACTTAACTGCTTACGATGGTTAGTTTTAGGGCATATTTCGATTAGCATCCTTGTGCTTGCATGCATGCGTGCATCCATTCATCTATCTTGCATGCACCGAGCTCGACGCATCATACTAATTGCATTGTATTTTAATACATTTACTTGAATACGTGTTCAACAGCATGTTATCAAGTATTGCATTCACATGACATCTTAGAATAGCCGAGCCTATTTTAGTTACATTTTTGCATGTGTTGCATTAGCCATCTTAACATGAACTAGGATCATGCATTGACTTCTAACTAGTTCTCTGTTTTGGCTCGGAGTACACTGTGAGTGTTTATGCTTTAGCATACTGCATGTGTGTTATTGATTGACATGCTTAGCATGCTTGCCATGAGGCTACTTGCTTAGTTGATTAACTGCATGAATGCCTGTGGATGAAGGTTGGATTACTTGAATTGGAATAATTCATTGAAATCCGCTATTTAGCCTACTTGCGAGTAGCAAACTTCAAACCGCTTTCAAACAAACGAATATGCAATGTTTTGTTCCAACTTAGGCGATCTAGTCTATACTTGTATACTGTGCGCATCACGTAGTAAGGTTAGATTAATAACCGGAATAAGAACACATGTGTTTTCAAAGACAAAATATCATGTTAGTAAAGGCCGATCTTTGATCGGGCGAGCAGGGGTGCTCATTGCATGACCTTCCCCTCTCGTACCCAAGTTCCCGAGCCGAGGCAACTTTGGTGATGATGGACACGTGGCCTTAGGCACGAGTCAGGGTTTCCTAAATTTCTCCCAAAATAAAATATTTAGTTGGCGACTCTGTATCTGGCAAAACAGTCTATGTTTGACACTTCTTTATTAAAATCAGTTTTCCAAAACAATTTGTCGGATTTGGACTCTTTGGTGAGTTATCGGTCTCACATTGCACTTTGTGAGATTAGATTCAGAACCGTGACATTGAGTCCGAACTGTAGTAGCTAGAGAACAAAACGAATTCGCGCCCTCGCGCACGGAGCCGGGAGTTCTCGGGGCAGTCTACAGCGTGCATGCAATCCTTGCACATTCTTTACATAATTTTGTTGTAATATTATTATTGTAATAAATTAGATAGTTATTTATTATTCATTCGGATTTGAAATAAGTAATTAGTTCGGACACTTAGATATTCAGACCCTCTTGTGCGAGGGCCAAATATGTAATAAGTCGTATGTCTTCCAACCCCCATTTCTTTCTCCTTTTTATTTACCTGCTTATAATGGTAGCATCATATTTTCCTTAGCATCTTCCATTATTTGCATCCATTCATTCTGCATGCATACGGGCTCGGCTTATCATACTAACCAATGTTAATTTCAAATTCTTTATTCGAATACATGCTCTCTCGCATGCCTTGAATTGACTCACATGCCATGCTAGTAGCCCAGTTTATTTGCATAATGTATGTGTCGCATTAGTCATGTTGCATTGTTTAGAAGCATGCATTTCTTCTAATTATTTTAGCTTTATTTGGCTTGCTTCTGAGTACTAGGTGAGCATTTCTTGCTTAAGTATATTGCACGTATGTTAGTGTTGTCATATCATCAAACATGTTTACCATGAGGCTAAGTGCTTAATTGATATATCTCTTGAATGCCTGTGGATGAAGATTTCTTCACTTAAGTTTGATGATTTTGATTAATGTACTTATGAGATCACTTTTTCAAGTGGCACATGTTCAAACAATTTTCAAAACAAACATGAAATCAAAACATTCCAAATTGGGTGAATTAGTCTATACTTGTATACATCACACAGTAAAGATAGTATAATAATCGGAACAAGAGCATATAATGTTAATAAAAATCATATCATGATTAGTAGAGGCTAATCTTTGATCGGGTGTGTAACAACCCCGATCCAAAATTAAGTACTAATCTGTGATTAAGGACGTTAATCAAGTGATTAAAATAATTATATGTTAATTATGTATTTTTGCATGCTATTTGATTTTCTATCAGTTAATCATAGTAATATCTGTTGTGAAATCTACTTTGATATGAAAATTGAAAGCCTTATCGGCATCCGAAACCGGAATTGGTTACATGTATATGTTATTTAGAATTTTTAGAATGTTATGGCAAATTTTATTAAAAATTGGTTCAATCTGATTAATTAAGTTGCGTTTGGCAAGCCTTATGTTTTAATTAATGTATTATGGCATCATAACTATATATATGAGCCCTTAAGCTCATTTGAGCTCATCTTTGCCCATTGTTGAGTGCAAAATCTGAGATTGTATTCTAGAGAGGGAGTGAGTTCACTTTTAAAGAGAGAAAGTGTAGGGAGTTGAAGAGAAACTGAAGGCTTTGGCTTGAATTCTTCAAGATTGTACGAGTATCTAGCTAATTGAAGACTTTAGGTAAGATTGCAACCTCTAGATTGTGCATCTAAGTTATTTAGCATGAGATTTCTTCAAGATTATGAATTTAAATGCATAAAATAAGCTTAGGATGAAGGAAATGTTGCTAAGTCATACATGCATGTAAGAATTTGTCAAGAGCTCTCATGTTTGAGCATCATTCATGCCATTAGAGATGAAATTAAAAGCTAGAAGTCACATGCATGCATAATTCATAAAGGTCTGAGGCTCAATTGCATGTGTTGGAAGTCGAAGGAAAGAATTTGAATGAATTTGAGGCATACATGCACGGAAATATGGAGTTTTGACATGTTAAGTTTGATTTTGAGCATCTAAATTATTATGGTAAGTTATTTGGTACATGTATGTTAGAATTACCATGTTTCATCGCTTGAATTCATGTTTTGAGAAGGAATTTGCTACATGCATGGGGCCTTAGAACTCGATTTGGCCAAACATCATGGATTTTGAAGATAAGAGTTGTATGTTCTACATGCATGAAAGTTTTGGGTCTAATTTTGGTAAATTCATGAGTTTTGAGTAAAAAGAGTTTGTGAAAATCATATATTCATGTTTATGAATAAGTTTTCTAAGTTTATGAACAAGCCATGTACGAATTTGCCATTGAATTTGCATTTCGAAGTTCAAAACTCTGTTTTGGAAACCTAGAATTTTTGAAGGTCGCTCGAGCGGGGGATTTGCCCCTCGAGCGGACATTTCGTGCATCCAGTAGTTTTGCAAGCTATTATAGCCCTCTCGAGCGACCACTTGGTCGCTCGAGCGAACCCTTTGTATATTTTTGATCCGCTTGAGCGCAGGAGTCGTGGCTCGAGTGTAGATTGAGACCATCCAGTATTTTTGCAGGCAGACCAGTCCACTCGAGCGACCAAAGATACGCTTGAGCAGCCAGACCAAATTCAGCATATTTTCAAAAGGCATTCAGTGTTCATATTTTTGTTCCCGTCCTTTTTTGAGCATATTTAGGCATGAATTGTGAGTCCTTTAATAGTAATGAGCCAAGAAATAACATGAGCGATTGAATTAGAAAATATGAGACTAATCCGAGACTCAAGAATGTGATTCACGTGTTTATGAGATGAGAATTGGACCGAATAAGAAAAACGACGTAAAGAAAGCTAAGCCGTGATGACCATATGAATGTGTAATGATATGATATGTTTGTGTTATGTACTTTTGTGTTTGTAGGTCAATATCCGGAGATTGGTTGACCGTTTACAGGAGCCCACTATGAGTAACGTTATTGTAAAGATATGTTCATATGAATTATGTTCAAAATGTGATTTGATAAGTTATGATATCTAAAATGATATTTGTTTACATGAATGAATGTCCTATAATTAAAATCTATTATGACATCCATAGATAGTCCCAAGTCATGGGGGACGATATGTTAATGCGGGTCCATAACATATATGTAATTACGAGATCTCGTTAGCCACTTCATTGTGGTGATGTGTGTTTAATCGGTATCTGGAACCGATTACTCTAGTCGGAAGACGATATGTGATGTGTTCTATGGGATGTACCATTAGTATGTTCAGATATGAGAATGATTATGTTATGATTTGTCTTATGATTATGAAATGTTCGGAATTCGTTCACTAACCCCTTTACCTTAATGTTATTCATTAGGCTTCAGCTCACTGTGTGTATATTTATGTATAGGTGGGCATTCTAGAGATTGAGCCTGAAGGCTTTTGTTTGGATCTGTGTTCTGTTGTCAACCAACCATTGTGCCTCACGTGGAGGTTCCTGAAGTGTCATGTGTTTTGAGCTCTGGTTATTTATGTATATATGACTCGCTTTGTTTTTGTTAACTATACTTAAAATGCTATATGGTGTGTGGGTATAACGTAAGAATGACTTTTGGTTATGCGTATTTAAAGTTTTAAATATTCCGTTCATATAAGTCAGCATAGCTCATTGGACAATTCTATTTTTGTATTTGCTTCCGCTAGCCCCTTAATTTTGTTAAACAGTTCAGAGGTCTTTGGTAATCCAAGGATTACTGGCCGGTTACGATACTAAACGTATAGGGGCGGGTTTGGGTCGTGACAGAGTGGTATCAGTGCACGAGTTATACTACACACACGAGTCCATATGAGCTGTAGGATGTCCTAGAAATGGAATAGGGACATTGTATTATCATGTGTAAGTGTGTGAGCTATTATGAACATAACCTTGTTGAAAATGAAATGAAATGAAACCTATGTGTACGAACAAAGAAGTTATGTGGAATAACATATAATGTTGATTTCAATATTGAACGTGTAATTCTTGTGAACATGACCATATAAACGTGAAAGACTACATAACCTATGTGAATATATTGAGTCGAGATAGAATGACGAACGTGTTTGATATAAAATGAAACATGAAATCAATGAGAACCTTTTCTATATTGATATTCACCCTGTTTATGTATAGACAAATGGAAGAAATGAGAAATGTAGATGGATCTAAATCTTCTGACTCTAGAATTTGCCGGCTAGAAAGAATGGTCGAAGCCTTAACTGAATCTTTGAGACAACAACAACAAAGGCAAATACATGTACCTGAACTGGCTAATTATCATATGATAACACTGACACAAAAATATAATAAGATGAAGCCACCAGAATTTGTGGGGGGTATTGAACCGTTAAAAGCCGAGGCTTGGGTTTTAGAAATGGAGAAAATATTTGAAGTATTTTCCGTGTACTGAGGCACATAAAGTTTTGTTGGCAACATTCACACTTAAAGAAGAAGCTAGGAGATGGTGGATGTTAGTATGAAATGATAATGAAGGTGTGACGTGGGATAGATTTAAAGAAATTTTCTTTGAAAAATATTTTCCCCAATGCATCCGAGATAGAAAGGTATCCAAATTTGTACAACTACAACAAGGCAATATGACTGTAACAGAATATGAGACAAAACTTACTGAACTAGCTCGATATGCACCACACATGATAGACACTAACTACAAAAAGGCTAGAAAATTTGAAGGTGGACTTGACCTAGAAGTGTATGACCGAGTTGGCGTTTTAAAGTTGTCAAAGTATGTGGACGTCCTTGATAGAGCCTTAATGTCCGAAGCAAACATAGCAGCATTGAAAATATCAAAATCAACATCATCAACAGAATCAGAGGAAAAGAAACAAAAGAAACAAAAAGTTGAAATGTCCAATAATTCGATGACCTCTGTGAATGAAAAATCTAAGGCAAGAACTTTCGACAATGTAAGTCAGGGAAGCAATGTGAACAATGATATACCTATCTGTAGAGAATGTGGGAAGCAACATTGGAGTATTTGTCGCCACCTATCTGGAGCCCACTTGGCTAAATCTTGCCCACAAGCCCATCCGAACAATAATAGACCGAATACTAGTATGAATAATTCTACTCCGATACCGAGAACAAAAACAACTTCTACTTCCGAGGGAAGCAATATTAGGCAAGGCAGGTTCATACCCTAGTTCTGGAAAATGCTGGGAATACTGGAACGACTGATGCAGGTATTGCCTTAACTATGTGCAATGTTTATATGAGAATTTGTGTGGGGATCATATACTCCTTAACTTGATATAAATTGTGGACATGTTGATTGAACCAATTGAATTATCAGAATTATGAACCCTAGTTATTGACTGTCTTGAAGAACTTATAGTTGATTTGAATCTGTTTACGGAGAATTACGGATTACTCACAAACGAATGATTTGTCCTGCCACTTGGCTTATGAACTAGACCATTGGGACTATGACTCTGTGATTGTGTACCCTATTTGAATATCCTAGACAGTAAACCTATGTTTTAGTGACTACATGACTACTTTGGAACTTCTGCATAACAACTCGCTATTATGTACTACCGGGGAACTTTGTATGATACATTACTATGTACCATATATCTACTTGAAAAACTTATTGAGAACTGCTATATTGACTATGATACTTACCTCTTGATATGAACAACTACATACCTGTACACCTACATGTGAACTTATTTGCAGAATGCTACATTGTATGTGACTTGAAACACTTCGATATGAACTATTATGATGCATAACCTCGATGTGATTTTGAGAATTGATGAACTTAGAACAATTGTGAAACTACTGATTATGCACCTAAGCGAATGAAGTATGAACTATAGAACCAAATGTACTTCATTTGAAAATGATGGGGATGGAACTTATATCTGTCTTGATCTGATAGAACTTTGATACGATGAGACCTTTGTTTGAACTAATAGAACTTTGGTTTAGGACACACGCTCTAAACTTTTGTTTGATCTGACCGGATTGTGTTGCTAAGGGAACTAACCGACTGAGAACTTGAATCAATCTTGAACACTTACGAAGAATGTGAACCGTCAATAGCAGACTATGTGATTATAAATAGCTTTTACCCATATGCCTATACTATTTGAGAACACACGTGAATGAGATTATCGGGTTTTGTAACTCATGCTCTAGGAATATGAGAATACTATATGTATAACATGTGGTTAATTGTTCCGGTATTACCGTTACTACCATAAACTGGTTGATATAAGAGAATGATCGTTTTTGTGTTACTATACTTCAAATTGATGCTATGGGACTTGTTGACAGCATACTAGTCTGGTTGTAAACCCTGACTACTTAGAAGTATATGTAATCAGTATATTTTATGAATGGCTACTTCTGTATTAACGTGTAATACAATTGAATCTGTGGAAACTGAGGCTGATGAACAGTATGCGAATGATTACTTTAGAATTACGTTTACTGCTATAGGGTTAATATATGAATTTGCCTTGTATACCTGATAACTTCTGGATAACCTTGAATAACTGTGGTGGATTGCTGAATCGAACGCCAAATTGAACAATGAATTGTTTAATGACTGGGAAACGAATTGAGTATCTCTAGCGAGCTGAATTGGGAGAAAACTACTTATGAAAATGGAAACTGTATGAACCTATAACACCTGATCAGTATTTGATTTATGGAGACTCAAGTTTGGAGGACCAAACTTCTTAAGGTGGGGAGACTGTAACAACCCCGATCCAAAATTAATTACTAATCCGTGATTAAGGACGTTAATCAAGTGATTAAAATAATTATATGTTAATTGTGTATTTTTGCATGCTATTTGATTTTCTATCTGTTAATCATAGTAATATCTGTTGTGAAATCTGCTTTGATATGAAAATTGAAAGCCTTATCGGCATCTGAAACTGGAATTGGCTACATGTATATGTTATTTAGAATTTTTAGAATGTTATGGCAAATTTTATTAAAAATTGGTTCAATCTGATTAATTAAGTTGCGTTTGGCAAGCCTTATGTTTTAATTAATGTATTATGGCATCATAACTATATATATGAGCCCTTAAGCTCATTTGAGCTCATCTTTGCCCATTGTTGAGTGCAAAACCTGAGATTGTATTCTAGAGAGAGAGTGAGTTCACTTTTAGAGAGAGAAAGTGTAGGGAATTGAAGAGAAATTGAAGGCTTTGGCTTGAATTCTTCAAGATTGTAGAGTATCTAGCTAATTGAAGACTTTAAGTAAGATTACAACCTCTAGATTGTGCATCTAAGTTATTTAGCATGAGATTTCTTCAAGATTATGAATTTAAATGCATAAAATAAGCTTAGGATGAAGGAAATGTTGCTAAGTCATACATGCATGTAAGAATTTGTCAAGAGCTCTCATGTTTGAGCATCATTCATGCCATTAGAGATGAAATTAAAAGCTAGAAATCACATGCATGCATAATTCATAAAGGTTTGAGGCTCAATTGCATGTGTAGGAAGTCGAAGGAAAGAATTTGAATGAATTTGAGGCATACATGCATGGAAATATGGAGTTTTGACATGTTAAGTTTTATTTTGAGCATCTAAATTATTATGGTAAGTTATTTGGTACATGCATGTTAGAATTACAATGTTTCATCACTTGAATTCATGTTTTGAGAATGAATTTGCTACATGCATGGGGCCTTGGAACTCGATTTGGCCAAACATCATGGATTTTGAAGATAAGAGTTGTATGTTCTACATGCATGAAAGTTTTGGGTCTAATTTTGGTAAATTCATGAGTTTTGAGTAAAAAGAGTTTGTGAAAAATCATATATTCATGTTTATGAATAAGTTTTCTAAGTTTATGAACAAGCCTGGCACAAATTTGCCATTGAATTTGCATTTGGAAGCTCAAAACTCTGTTTTGGAAACCCAGAATTTTTGAAGGTCGCTCGAGCGGGGGATTTGCCCCTTGAGCGGACATTTCGTGCATCCAGTAGTTTTGCAGGCTATTACAGCCCGCTTGAGTGAACCCTTTGTATATTTTTCGTCCGCTTGAGCGCAGGAGTCGTGGCTCGAGCGTAGATTGAGACCATCCAGTATTTTTATAGGCAGACCAATCCGCTCGAGCGACCAAAGATACGCTTGAGCGGCCAGGCCAAATTCAGCATATTTTCAAAAGGCATTCAGTGTTCATATTTTTGTTCCCATCTTTTTTCTGAGCATATTTAGGCATGAATTGTGAGTCCTTTAAGAGTAATGAGCCAAGAAATAACGTGAGCGATTGAATTAGAAAATATCAGACTAATCTGAGACTCAAGAATGTGATTCATGTGTTTATGAGATGAGAATTGGACCGAATAAGAAAAACAACGTAAAGAAAGCTAAGCCGTGATGGCCATATGAATGTGTAATGATATGATATGTTTGTGTTATGTACTTTTGTGTTTGTAGGTCAACATCCGAAGATTGGTTGACCGTTTACGGGAGCCCACTGTGAGTAACGTTATTGTAAAGATATGTTCATATGAATTATGTTCGAAATGTGATTTGATAAGTTATGATTTTGAAATGATATGTGTTTACATGAACAAATGTCCTATGTTTGAAATCTATTATAGCATCCATAGATAGTCCCAAGTCCTGGGGGATGGCATGTTAATGCGGGTCCATGACATATATGTGATTACGAGATCTCGTTAGCCACTTCATTGTGGTGATATGTGTCTAATCGGTATCCGGAACCGATTACTGCAGTCGGAAGACGATATGTGATGTGTTCTATGGGATGTACCATTAGTATGTTTAGATATGAGAATGATTATGTTATGATTTGTCTTATGATTATTAAATGTTCAGAATTCATTCACTAACCCCTTTACCTTAATGTTATTCACTGGGCTTTAGCTTACTGTGTGTATATTTGTGTACAGATGGGCATTCTGGACATCGAGCCTGAAGGCTTTTGTTTGGATCTGTATTCTGTTGTCAGCCAACCATTGTGCCTCACGTGGAGGTTCCTGAAGTGTCACGTGTTTTTAGCTCTAGTTATTTATGTATATAAGACTCATTTTGTTTTTGTTGGCTGTACTTAAAATGCTATATAGTGTGTGGGTATAACGTAAGAATGACTTTTGGTTATGCATATTTAAAGTTTTAAATATTCCGTTCATATAAGTCAGCACAACTCATTGGACAATTCTATTTTTGTATTTGCTTCCGCTAGCCCCTTAATTTTGTTAAACAGTTCAGAGGCCTTTGGTAATCCAAGGATTACTGGCCGGTTACGATACTAAACCTATAGGGACGGGTTTAGGTCGTGACAGGGTGAGTGGGGTGCTCAATTCATGACATTCCCCTCTTATACCTAAGTTCCCAAGCCTAGACACTTTGGTGATGACGGACAAGTGGCCTTTGGCATGAGTCACGGGTTTCCTAAATTTCTCAAAAATATTTAGGTGGTGACTCTATAATTTGGCAATGCAGTCCATTTCTAGCATTTCTGACGATAAATGGATTTTTCTAAGATTTGCCGGATTTGGACTTTCATTTGTATTTATCTATTTCACAGGGCACTTGTGAAACCAGATTCAGAATCACGGGAGTTCGAACTGTAGGGCTATCGTATCCGAGGAGACTAAACCCCTCTGAGGAGCACGAAAAGCAAGCTACAGTAAGGTGAGCTAAAGCCCGGTAGAGATACTTGAACAAAATGTATGAAGTTTAACAAAGTCATAAGGTGAATGCATATGCATGCCATTTGACAATCATTATACTTTTTCTTTCAAAACAATGCAATGCGTCAATTAAATGCGTATCAATTCTTAAAACAATACTTTTTTTAATCAGAAAATAAGGTAGTAGATACAAAACACTGGGAATTTCTAGGTATGTGTCTGCCAGTAGACTATACAAGTACTACCAAAGCCATTTTACTGGTACTAACCGGAATGATCGGCACCTAACTGCGGGGTTTCGTGACTTTCACTAAGAATACATAGGCCAACATAATAAATCACAACCATAACCCCTAACCAGATTCACCAAGATATACACCATTTTTTCTCAAAATAATAAATTTCAATGTTTAAATTTGAAACAATACTCAATGCAAGATATATGAGTAATTAATTTCAATTAACCTAATTCTCATACTCCTACAATTTCTATAACAATCAAAGCTATCATCCTCCGATAGCCCAAAACAGATATCTCTACTCAACAGATAATTTTCCAACAACAGATATAATCTCATAAATTTCAAAATGGGAGCGATAATATATATATATTCAACTCCACTCTCATCATCAATAGATACATTCATCTTATCTTTTCAACCCAACATCTTTTCTTTTTCTTTCATAAATCAATCATCAATGATTTTCTAATAAAACATCATTTACTTACAAAAATCACGATTTAGGAAGTAATTCTCAATATTTTAACACAACTTAACAATATTCATACTCTCACAACCCTTCTCAAAAATCCAGTTGAAAAACTCTTCTTTTACATTTGAAAATCAGACCCTAAATTTAAACCCTAAATTCCCAAATCACTAAACCTTTTTAAAGAAAAAATAACCAAGCTAAGAATCATATAAAGGTTGAAGAAATACATACCTCAAGAATAGAAGAGGAAGAGAGCAAGAGTAGAAATTTGACGAAGTCGAAAACAAAATCTCCTTCGATTAAAATAAAACTTTCAATGAGCTCTACCTTTTTCTCCAAGGAACTATGGTGGAGAAATCAATGGATTTGGGTGTATTTTGAGGTATTTAGGCAAGAACTAGAGAGAGTGTGTGAAGAAATTACGTTTAGAAGTGTTTTAAAGAGAGAGAGAGAGAGAGAGAGAGAGAGATGAAAAAGTGATTGAAAAAGGCTTCCCCCGATCTAATAAATGCACAGACCACTCGAGCGACCAAAACACCGCTCGAGCGTCAGACACAATAAGTGACGCCGCTTGAGTGACCAAAACATCGCTCGAGCGAACAATGACCCCCTCCTAGAAGTTCAAACATGCAAAAATACTGAGAGACCTCAAAGTCCGCTTAAGCGACCAAAGCACTGCTCGAGCGAACAAGAAAAGAAATGGACAACAACTATTTTGAAAAACTAACTCTCAACTTGTTTCAAACACAACCAACAACTCTAAACAACTAAACTTAACTAACAACAAGATGATAAGGGTATAACAACAATTAAAGGTACAAAAATTTTGGATCTAAGAGCATGAAAATGGTCGAGTCTAAACCGGAACCATTATAATCTCCCCCCTTAAGAAATTTCATCCCCAAAATTTAAATCAAACCTTAAACACACATAATTCCAATTGCAATATTAACTCTTGTTAGAAACAGTGGTACAACATAGTCATTTAACTCATAAACACTACAATTTTAAATTTTCAAACATCATAACATTCATATATTGCAATGCAATGAAATTTATATACAAAACTCAAACACTAGCAAATAGGTCTGGATAATTCTCACAAACTTCTGCCTCGCGCTCCCAAGTTGCCTCATTAACTCCATGGTGTCACCACAACACCTTAACCAATGGAATAGTCTTGCTCCTCAAGACTTCATCCTGAGTATCTAACACTTAAACTGGTCTCTCTTCATACGAGACATCCTCATCTACCTCTAACTCAGTCCAATCCAACACATGTGAAGGATCATGATTGTACTTCTGGAGCATACAGATATAAAACACGTCATGAACCCTGAAAAATTGGTGCGACAAGGCCAAACGATAAGCTACCTTTCCAATTCGCTCTAAAATCTCAAAAGGCCCAATAAATCTAGGAGACAACTTCCCCCTCTTTCTGAATCTCATAAAATCTCATCTCGGCGATATTTTAAGAAACACATGATCCCCTATCTCAAAAGATAAAGGCCTCATCCTACGATCGGCATAACTTTGTTGACAACTCTAAGCCGAAACCAACCTCTTATGAATAAGCACAACCTTCTCCGTTGTCTCTTAGAATAATTTAGGACCTAACATAGGTGCGTCACACGAGGTGCGTCACACACCTCAGCCTAACATATTGGAGATCTACACAGTCGGCTATATAAGGCCTCAAAAGGTGCCATACCAATACTCGCCTGA
The DNA here is from genome assembly GCA_036172215.1 of Camellia granthamiana. Classification (NCBI taxonomy): domain Eukaryota; kingdom Viridiplantae; phylum Streptophyta; class Magnoliopsida; order Ericales; family Theaceae; genus Camellia; species Camellia granthamiana. The sequence continues at coordinate 74,875,070 of CM069911.1, read as the reverse complement.
AAACTGTTATTATAGGCAAACTCTACCAAGGGTAAATGCCTCTTCCACGACCCTTTGAAATCAAGAACACAAATTCGAAACATGTCCTCTAAGATTTGAATGGTGTGCTCAGACTGCCTCTCAGATTGAGTTTGTTAGGCGATGCTAAACGTTAACTTAGTGCCCAAGGCATTCTGTAGGCTCTATCACAACTGAGTCGTGAAATGTGGATCTCTAATCGAGACGATAGTCACTGGGACTTTATGAAGTCGAACTATGTCCCTAACATATAGGTCAGCAAGATAATCTATCGAGTCACTCGTATGAATAAGTACAAAGTGTGCTGATTTGGTTAATCGGTCAACTATTACCTATACGGCATCAAACCCCGTTGAGTCCTCAGGAGACTCACAACAAAATCCATCGTGACATGCTCTCACTTTCACTGGGCTACAGGTAAGGGTTGCAACAAACCCGCTAGTTGTTGATGCTCGACCTTTACTTGTTGACAAGTAAGGCACCTCGAAACAAACAAGGCTACATCTCTCTTCATTCGCCTCTACCAAAATTGGCAACTAAGGTCATGATATATCTTTGTGCCTCCCGGGTGTACCACAATGTGAGAATGATGAAACTCTCAGAGTACCTCATCTCTACAAGATTCTGGCACAAAAAGACAGTCCAGATACCTAACAATCGAGTTAGGATAAACATTCAAGCCCTTCTCTACCTTCCTATTGGATATCTTTCCTCAGATTCCAGTTCATGATCATTCTATTGTGCTTCTATAACTTGGCTAACTAGAGTAGGTTATGCAACTACAGTGAACAAAGCGGCTAACCCGACGGACTCGCCAAGATGCAAGTCAAACTCGCCTACTACACCCAACATCTCTCATATTTGGATGGCGATGCTAGCTACACTACTTACGAATTTCCTATTCAATGCGTCGACCACTACATTGGCCTTCATTAGATGATAGTGTAACTCGTAATCATAATCCTCCATAAACTCTATCCACCTCATCTGCCCCAAATTCAAGTCTTTTTTGTGAGAATAAATATTTCAAGCTCTTGTGATCGGAAAACACTTCAAATCTATCCCTATACATGTAATGCCTCTAGATTTTTAAGCCAAAAATCACCACTGCTAACTCTAAGTCGTGAGTAGGATAGTTCCTCGCATGTGTTTTCAACTACTGTGAACCATACGTTACCACTTTCCCCTCTTGCATCAATACACAACCCAAACCTTCCCGAGAACCATCACAATAAACCGAATAACCTAAACCTCTTCCCAGAACAATCAAAACTAGAGTGGTGGTGAGTCTATCCTTAACCTCCTTAAAAGGCTTTTCGCAAGCCTCACTCCACATGAATTTTATTCCATTCCTAGCCAATTTGGCTAATGGTGAAGACAATCTACAGAAATATTTTACAAAACGTCGATAATACCTGGCTAAACCCAAGAAACTCCGAATCCTAAAGCCATTATTAGGTTGTTTCTAATCTTGCACTGCATCTATCTTAGATGAATCTATAGTCACTCATTCTCTGGACACCACATGGCCTAATAACGTAACTTCTTTTAGCCAGAACTAACACTTCCCGAACTTAGCATATAAACTCTAAGCAACTCAAGTACAATCCACAAGTGTTTTTTGTGTTCCTCCTTGGAGAGTGAGTAGACTAAGATGTCGTCAACGAAGACAACCATGAATCGATCTAAGAACTCACGAAAGACTCAATTCATCAGGTCCATAAGCGATGCCGGCGCGTTGGTCAACCCAAAAGGTATCTCTAAGAACTCGTAATGGCCATACTGCATACGGAATGCCATTCTCGGAATATCCTCATCCTTTACCCTCAATTGGTGATACCCCAACCTCAAATCAGTCTTGAAAAACCAACGAGACCCCTTTAACTAGTCAAACAGATCATCTATTCGCGGTAATTTGTACTTGTTCTTAACAGTTACCCAGTTTAACATCCGATAATCATTACACAATTGCAACGTGCCATCTTTCTTATTAGCAAAGAGAGCTGGTGCTCCCCAAGGCAAAGTACTAGGGCGAATGAAGCCCATATCTAATAAGTCTTGCAACTACACCTTCAAGTCATACAACTCGGCGGGTGCGAACCTATATAGTGCCATGGAAATTGGAACTGTGTCTGGTGCTAAGTCAATTGAGAACTCAATCTCTCTATGTAGCAGTAACTTTGTGAGATCCTCTAGAAAAACATCCGAATACTCTCGAACTATCCTCGACAATTCACTCTGGATCATACTACCCTCATCAGCTACCATAATGGCAAAAAGAAAACTCAACTCTCCTCAACCCTTAAGGACACACAAAAGATGAGTAAGACTATCACTGCGGTCGCACGTAAAATAGAAGCATTCTCTTGATGGTGTACATACCGATACCTTCCCACGATAGCAATCTATCGAAGCCCAGTAATGAGTTAACCAATCTATCCCCAGAATTATGTCAAAAGCATGCATATCAAGAATAATAAAATCGAAAGAGAGTTGGTGATCTACGACCCCAATCTCACAAGAGTGGCATACTCGACCCAATGCCACTCTACCCCGAATAAGTGTCTTAACCAACAGAGGAGACTCCAACAGTTCAAACTCCAAACCCGAAGCTGATAAAAAAGATGACGATATGAATGAATAAGATGCACTAATATCAATCAACACATTAGTAATAGAGTTGAACAGCAAAAAGTTACCTCTCACTACGGAAGGTGCAAGCAACTGACCCAACGTGGTAACAACATACACATGCCCTGAGGACCTCTAATCTACTTGCTCACCCCTCAGAGCATAGACCTTATACACGAATTGAGTCGAAATGGCTCCCCGATTGGCTCTCGAGACCTGTGCTGACTGTGCTAGCTGATGGCTCTGTGTCTACCTCAGTGACCCAGCTTTGAGGACGAGCCAAAGACGATGCAGACTGTTGCCCTCATCCTCTCTGTGGGTAAACTAAAGACTTGTGGCCTAGATGACCACATTTAAAGAAAGTGAACCCACTTTGATTACCTTTCCCTGACCCCAAACTCGGTACAGGACAGGTGGATCTAAACTGTGTAGCCTAGGACTGCTGTGGGATGGAACGCCTTCGTCTTTTGTTGTCCTTAATGTTCCCCTAAACATCCTAGGGCCTCTGTCTAAAACCTCTTATCCACTCCTCCCCTGCTTGGATCACAGTCTCTAAGTGGACCGTCAACTCCACAAGACGATCATAATTCCAAATCATTGACCCAGCCACCTTGAAAAGGAGCCCGGTCCTCAACCTCTTCTCGAACTCGATACAATGGCGTTCTTTTGTCGCCAGAAGTTCTGGTACAAACCTCGATAAACTAGTGAATGCAGCCTCAAACTCGGTTACTAGTGTGTTTAGTTGCTTAAGCTTCAAAAACTGGGTCTTTTAATTTCTCCCTTGTTGTGGGTGGGCAAAAATTTATCTTGGAAGGCATTGACAAAGCCTGCTAAGTCACCCCGATACACCCCTCGCACATACTTTCACCACTGAACTGCATCTCCCTTCAGCTGGAAAGATGCCAAAGTCACCTTCGAACCGTCTTCCTCAAGGCTAAGCATCTCGAACGTCTTCACCATCTGCTCAAGCCACTCGTTAGCCTTCAGTGCTTCTTCGGATCTCCTAAAAACTCGTCCGAATTCGACTAGAAGAACTCCCTCTTTAGAAAGATGGCCCTATTTTTGCAATATGGGCCTGGACTGATTCTTATCCCTGAGAATGTCCATGGATTCCTGCATCGTTTCTGTCATTTCGCGAGCTAAGGCGCTCATGGCTTGCTGATCTTTTGGCTTAGCCATGTTGGCCTGACCAACTCCCTCTTATGTCAAAATTTCATTCAATATTGACACCTTCTGCTGCCTAGGGCCCTTCCACGCCTATCATCACTTTACGTCTCGTTTTGACATTCAAATAAAGGTACACAATAGTTTAGCACATTTACAAATGTGCTGAAGGTAACTCATTCACATCCTAATACAGTGGGACAACAATTAATTCATTCCACATAAGCACCGAGTCACGTAATCACAAACAAATTTCCTTTCCTCATAATTAATTGTTCTGTAACATTGCTAGAGTTCCAGTTAGAATAAGTAGTTATGAAGTGCTCTTCCTAATAGGACTTCCTAAAAACTTATAGACCCAATCAATATCTTAGAAACCAAATCTCATACTCATCTAGTCACATAAACATGTTTATCACATAGTCTACCAGGATCTACTTCTAATATTATCTAGCGAGACAAACCCATTGTGGTAAAAACAACGTCCCATGATCCAAAATATTCAAAGTCAGTAGCTCTGATACCAAGTTGTAACGCCTCGAAACAATAACAACAACCCCAACATCATAATATCCATTTATACTCCTTGATTATACAAAAGATGACATATGCATATATACATTCATAAATGTTAGATCCTGAATCTATAGCATATGGCATGAGTACATGATGAAATAAAAGGAGAATCAAGTAATTTTATGCCCTAATGGCTACATCTTTCCAAGTCAATGCTTGGGTACAAGAAAATAAGTTCAACTCAATACAGTTAAAGCCCAAGGCTTGTACAAAAATATTTACATCAAAAGAAAAACAAAAGAAGCTCTTGGCCCCAAGTCCTCCTAAGCTATGTCCTTAATAGAGGCATATTATCAGCACTTGAAAGTTGTTTTACACATAGGGTGAGCTAAAACCCAGTAGAGATACTTTAACACAATGTATAAATCTTAACGAAGTCATAAGGTGAATGCATGTTCATGCTATTTGTCAAACATTTTACATTTTCATCTCAAATAATGCAATGTCAAGATTATATATTGATTCATGAAAAATATCCCTTTATATTAGAAAAAAGTTCATTGGTTACAAAATACTGGGAATCTTTAGGTATGTGTTTGCCAGTAGGTTATACAAGTACTACCAAAGCCATTTTATTGGTACTAATTGAAAGGATCGACACCTAACCGCACAAGTTTCTGGATTTTCACTCAAGGACACACAGGCCAACATAATAACCACAACCACACTCCCTAACCAGATTCATGAAGGTATTCACCTATTTTTCTCAAAACAATACATTTTCAATGCTTAAGTATGAAACAATGCTTAATTGAAGATGTATGAATAATTAGTTTTAATTCACCTAATCCTTATACAATTTCTATATCAATCAAATCTATCCTCCACCTATAGCCCAAAACAGATATTTCTATTCAAGAGATAATTTTCAACAAAAGATATAATCTCGATAATTTTCAAAAATGGGAGCGATATTATAATCCAACTCCACCTTTCTTATCAACAGTATATATTGATTTCAACTTTTCGAAAATCCAACATCTTTTTCCCTTTCTTTCATAAATCAAATATCAATGATTTTTTAACAAGCCTCCTTTACCTTTCAAAATCACATTTAAGTAAAGAAATTTCAACATTTCAACATATCTCAACTTTTAATTACTTGGATAACATTACCAAATCATTATTATGATACCATTTCAGAGATAATAGACAAAAGTTCCAATATCATAATAAAGATAAGTAAATGGAGATTCTCTCATTCGTATACATAATAAATGCAACATGAGACATAATTAAATAAATTACCCGTAGGCTTACATCATCACATAAAAGAAAAGGGTTCAATCTTTTTACAACAACGACATTCAGCCAACAAATAAAAGTCCCCCGTGGCCAACAGATAATGAAGATCTTCGATCTTGAACCACTTCTTGAGATTCACCTGAAAAAGGATTAGCAACGTGGGATGAACATAAAGTCTAGTAGGGAATCCCAACATGATCCTAAACAATAACAACATATAGATAGCTATGATCATGAATGCTTTAAGTCATACCATATACATAAGTGTCCGGTTTATACCTGAAGATATACTTACATAGGTACTTTTCTCAAAATCATTTACTTTATCTAACAACCTAAACCATTATTTTTTTCTTTCTTCTTGCTACCGTTTTATTTTAGACTTGCCCGACAATAACAGGGTATTTCAAGACAATCCACGAAATCAAATTACTTTTACCCTAATTCCGAACTTACAACCAATTCAAATTACAACTTCCAAATAATGATATCCCAAACAAACACGAAGACAATACATATAAAATGCACATTACATAACCATATAAGACAACAGACATCCTCCGTAAAAGAATCATCACTATGCATGGTACACATAAATAAAACCGAATGATAACGAGAAACCCAACAACGCTCTACCAACCTCAAGCACGGTAAGCCAAGGATACACCTTTCCAATACTCACACCAATTTACCAGACACTCGCTGGGAAGGTAATGGTACCTCTGCCAAGTTCTACAAGCACTAGCTGAAAGGTAGTGGTACCCCCACATTCTCAGCGCAACCAATTCTCTAGGCGCTAGCTGGAAGGTAATGGTACCTCTTATTCTCAGTAGCATGCACATTTTCAACCATCACATAATTCAACAAACATAAATAACCTGAGTGTACTACATACACAATCTATTCAACATCATAATGTCATCCTCCACCGATAACCAAGGACAAAATCTCTAAGCATAAATATTTAAACACACGTAATACGATCATCCGATGCTTAGTTGACCTTAAGTCCAACAACAATGATAATAACAATATTCAAAAGTTTCAAAATCCAACCTGAAGTTCATTTCTAAATTTACAATACACTATGGTTTCTTTATATTTTCAAAATCAACTCTTTTATTTTCCAAGTTAACATGCCCAAATCCTTTTCTTTCAAAAACCAATTTCCACATTTTAATAAACCACATCCATGGATTTCAAGCCATAATCCAACTCAACTTAACATGATTAATCTAAATAATTTCCAATACCAACGTTGATTCTCCCTTTATGCTATTAACACAATAACACAACTCTACAAACACAAACATTATTCAACTTTACCCTTTTTTAATTCATTAGGGTCATATTATTAAATTAGGGCTTTCTCTTCCTTTAAACATAAACATGTTAGACTACTCCCTAATTAATCCAAACAACCATCAATTTTACAATTTCAACCCAAACATTCAAACCCTAGATCCCCTTTACAAGATTTTCGAAAACTCCTCATAAACATGCTTTTTATCTAATAAAATCTACCACATGTCTATCTATAGACAAGGTATTAAAGAGGAACAAAGAAATTCCTACCTCTTGAAATGACGAGTAGAAAGCAAAAAAAAAAATAAAATCTAAGACAACGAAAACATGATCCGCTCAGATTAAAAGAAGCCCTCGCGACCCTCTACATTTTAGTCTAAAGGACTATGGGTTGAAGATGGATAGAAGTAGATGAAAACCAAGTATGAAGAGCTTGGGGAGCTCAACAATGGAGGAAGGAGAGAGAAGACAGGGAGAGGAAAGTGACCAAAAGTGACTTTATACAAGCTGAATTCGGACAGAACGTTCAAGCCGACTAAACCTGCGCTCGAGTGAAGAATACGAACTCTCAGAAGTTCAAACCACACAAGGCAAATCACTCGAGTGACTAAACCTGCGCTCGAGCAAACATCAACAACTCTCAGAATCACAGGCCTACAAGAGTACTAGAAGACTCACAAGACCGCTCGAGAAACCATTCCATTCCACCGCTTGAGCGATGAAGAAAAACTCAAAGTGCTAACAAAAAGTGAATTTCTAGATCAATCAATCCCAACTTTTATAATGACCCATAAATTGGTGATTGACACATTTGCCCATTTGGTTTACTATATTAGCCACGTTTGGAAAATACACCTATCCACATTTGGGAAAAAATACCCCAAGGCTTTTTTATTTCTTTTGTGTTAGCCATGTTTGGAAATACACTACCCACATTTGGAAAAAAAAATACACTAAGACTTTTTTTATTTGTTCCGTATTAGCCACGTTTGGAAAATCACTAACCACATTCCACGTTTGGAAAAAGTACTAGCCACGTTTGGAAAAAGTATACTAAGGGCTTTTTTATTTGTTTTGTATTAGTCACATTTGGAAAATACACCTAAGGGCCATGTTTGGAAAATACCACCAGCCAACATTCACGTTTGGAAAAATCACACCAAGAGCTTTTTTATTTGTTATGCATTAGCCACGTTTAGAAAATACACCATCCACATTTAGAAGGGCCACATTTGAAAAATACACTAGTCACGTTTGGAAAAAAAATAATACTAAAGGCTTTTTTATTTGTTCTGTATTAGCCACGTTTGAAAAAATACACTAAGGCCTCGTTTGGCAAATGGCTTTTTTAGTCAAAAAGTCAAAAAGTTACTAAAAAGGTCAAAAAGCCAACAACCTATACCAAAAAGTCAAAATTTTCCTTTTCTCTATAATTTTTGCACATTTTTTTGTAAAAATCAAAAAGTCATCCCAAACGTACTAGTTTTTTTACATCATATTTTAACCCAAAAGTCAAAAAGTTACTAAAAAAGCATGTTCCCAAACGAGGCCTAAGGACTTTATTAGCCACGTTTGGAAAATGTAACGCATTCCAAAAAAAAAAAAAAAAAAAAAACTGTGACCAACAATTAATAAGGGCAAAAACATTTTAACATGACACAATAATGTATTAAAAAAGAAATATCATTTTGCCTCACAAACTTACATGTGTTTTTCAATTTGACTCGAAACTTCGTATAATATCAACTTGCCCCCCTCCCCCCCCCCCAAAAAACTTTTGAAATTTTGATCAATTTGTCCCCTGCTGTCACATTCCATCTACAATCAAATGGAACTTACTGACGTGGCACTCGAAAATTCATTTAGAACATCATTTTATCCCCCAAACTATACCTTAAAAATCAATTTGCCCCACAAATATTTTTTTAAAAAAAATTGATATTTAATTAATAATTTTTTATCTCATAAAAATGAAAATTTTAAATTTTAATTAAAAAAATTGAGTATTAGTCCTGTTGAGTATTGTTTAGATAGTAATTGAGTTTTAAAAAAAAAAAAAAATTCCCAATCAATTTTGAAATTACTATTAGTCGATCAATTCTATTGAAATTAGTTTGTGAGAATAAATTAGTTACAATTGCGTATGCACCACACACATAAAGTAGTCAAGAAATTTTCGGTTCAATAAGTTCTCTCCAAGATTGATTCGAGATAATTTAAGACCTATGAAGCACAGGTACGGGTACGAGTACTAGTACTGTTATGATACGGGTACGTCTGTTACGACCTGCTCCCGTACCCAAGGGTTAAGCATCGTTATGGCCAGTAACTGAAGTTACCTACGGCCAATTCTTAAACAAATTTATAAACGCAAGTGGAAATAATATTTAAGTGAGGGTACCAAAATAATCATTGGAGCTTCTATTTAATTAAATTGTCAGATGAATTATGTCTACAAAGTGCTTTGTGCCTACCCTACGTGTTGGCCTTGACATGTCACTTGAAAGTGGTAAAACAACTATAAGCACATGGCAAGAGTGAGAAATATTATACTAAGAGTATAAGGGCATAAAATTCACCATGGATAATTACGAGCTAAACACAGCTTGATATTAAAATGTAGAATACTCCCTCCGTCCCAAAATAATGGTCCCTTTTGGGGAATCCAACTTTTTTTGGTAGTACAATTATTGCTTTTGAAAAAAAGTTGATTTTCCAAAATTATCCTTTTTGATAGTACATTTTTTTGGGAATATCAATGTCATAATTGTACTTTTTATATTATTTATTAATTTAAAAGAAGGGCAAAATAGGAAATTTATATTATTTTTGTTCTTGATTTTTGAAGAGGGGACTAATATTTTGAGACAATGAAAAATGGAATAAGAGACTAATATTTTGGGGACGGAGGGACTGTATATAATATGGAATCATTTGACATATAATACATGAATTATGTAAAATAACTATAACCACCGTACACAACAGAACAAAACAGGGGTCACCCGGAGTGACAATCGGAAACAGGGGTTAATGGATCCATGACAAACAGAGGACAACAAAGTGGCCAAACAGGGGGCCAATGGTTATTTAAGTCCCCCAAGACATGAGACCTCCATGGTGGTATTTATAAAATAATTACTCAAAACACATTTTAATAAATAGTTATATCCATGGGTTTTCCTTATTATAACAAAATAAGGTTTATAAAATAAATAACATAATTAAAACATAATTACGTAAAATAAATTTTGGTAATTCAAAACATACGTAAAATATATTATAGTGACTCAAGGTATAATATAACTCAACATTTATATTAATCCCTTATCGAAACATCCTCCTTTATTGACTGATTACTCTTTTCCTTGTTCCTCCTTTCTTACCTGAGGCACCCTTATATAGGTGCCTTTGTAGCCATTTTCTCTCTAATCTAACCATTTCCTTCTCCTCCAAGGACCCATGTGGTATCACTACGTGGCCCTTCCTTTGGCATGCTTATCTTGATTTTTTTTTTTTTTTTTTTTTTTTTGAGCTTATCCGAGCTTTATCTACAACAACTATCAACTTAATTTTACATTGACCCTAGTTAATAGAATAATTGCACAATAACTCCTAATGTAAGTTAAATTACATTTTATTACATACCATCGTAAAATTAATTATTTTATTTTATTATTACAACCATTATTATTATTATTATTGTTATTATTATCATGATTGATTATGACAACTTAAATTTTTGGGTTATTACAACGTCAATACGGTAAAATCCAAAAAAATTAGGGTATTGGGTAAGGCTTGATACATTTATAAAAAAAATATCTTATTTTTATTTGGAATAATACGAAAATTGATTAAATGATTTAATTTATTAAGATCCAACATACAAATGACATTTAATGCCAAACGTACAGGTATAAGATAAGCCAAAATTAAATGTCATTATATTAAATAACTTACAAGCCATAGCTTAATTTTAAAATCATACTAAAAATAAAAATAAAAATAAAAAGTCTATTAATTTTTTTTTTATCTCTATAGTAGAAGAAAATATTGTTTCGACTGAGGTACAACAAGGCTTGGGTACATATCTTTGAGCACACCAAAAATTAAGAAGAAAAAATTTGAGTATGTGTTTTGTGTACTCGATACATATGCAGAAATACCATACGTCGGTAAGTATCCAGTATGGGTACGATATGTTTGTTGAAGTTTCCAAGCTTCATAGTTTCAAGATAATTCTAAATGAGAATTTTTATATTTTGTATTATTTTTTACACAGTATGTATTATTTAAAAACAATTTTTTTTTTTCATTATTGAGATAAACAAAATTATTTATTAAATATTTAAATTTAATTTTTGTATATTTGGGGGGTAATTGATTTTTAAAGTATAGTTTGTGGGGTAATTTAAATTTAATTTTTGTATATTTGGGGGGTAATTGATTTTTAAAGTATAGTTTGCGGGGTAAAATGAAATTCCAAATGAAATTTGGTGCCACGATTGTAAACAGAATGTGACGGCAGGAGTCAAATTGATCAAAATTTCAAAAGTTTGGAGGGCAAATTGATATTATACGAAATTTAGTGGTCAAATTGAAAAAAAGCGTTAAAGTTTAGAGGGCAAAATGATACTCCCTCATATATTAAATAGGATCTCATAGAAAATATTTCCAAATGAATAGGACTACCGGTCTATAAAAAAAATAAATTGAGGGGGGACTTCATGGTTTATAGATTTCTAAAGTGAGATTTTCAAGTAATTTCTCCTAATTAAATATGATAGAAAAATATGACAGGGGTACCATTTTATATATATATATATTTACATTGTTTAAATATGAGTATGCAAATATTGGTCATGAAATGCCTACTTTTATAAACCAAATAGTTAGTCCTCGAAAGTGGTCGCCAAATTCCCCTCCCCCTATATATACTTTTAGGTATAATGTTTTTTATGGTAAAATAAATATACCTTGAAGCACTCCAGGCATACGTTGATGTTTAGAGACAAACATGATGACTGCGATAATTTCTAGTGCAAGAGCGGTCCAAAGTGATATTAGATTTTCATGAATGAAAAGTTTTTATGGCAATGAATATGTGCATGTGCCCATTTTTAAGGTGGTGTTGTGAACAAATATGTAGTACTTGAGGTCCACCATCTTGATAGAGTTCCCCTTGGATTGGTCTAATTTCATGCATCACAAGTAAATAAATGTCAAGTGATTACAATGTTTTGATGGATTGTTTATTTCAATAAAGCAATTATTTCATATGCATTGCTAGCAGGATAGTGATACTAGAATGTCGTAATGGTTTATTCATATAGAAACGTCTTTAACAACACCTTATGTATAGGGTATCCAATTGGCTAAGGTTAAAAAATGGTGTAGCCTATTTTCAAGTCCAAACCCCTCAACCTCGCTCAAATTTGCTATACAAACAATTTGCTCAACATATTCTAACAAAAGTTATAATCGATAGAGATTCATGACACAATTTGGCTAAATGAAAGAAATTAAATGAGCTCCTTCTAATGCTTGTGGTAGTATGTATATGATGTTCCTCTAATTTGGAAGAGGTGGAATGCTTTGTTCATTTCTGAAGAAATTACCAGGATCAACCTTTGTCTTTACCTGCATCAATTTTTCAAAATTACTCTTGAAATATTTAGCCCCAAAAATGCTTGAATTCGCACCATTTTGATTAGTGCCAATGTCAAGATCTCTGTAGTTGAGGAAAGCCTCGCATGGTGATTGTGAGACATATGGTACCACGAAATCATAGAGCTTTCGCAATGATTCTACTGCACTATCCTCTTGAGTGTAGTACCAGTACTAGATTAGAAATTTGTATCCTGATCTATGTGGGAATGGAGTTTCGGACTCAGACATTTGATTCAATCTCCCTCCATATGGGTTCCACTACATTATCAACCCCATACCCATTTTGATCATCTTCTTCCACAATTCTTCCAAAATTGCCTTTGAAATTGGTGTTATCACATAGTCCGATTTCACCTTAAAGGGAAATGATTGATGAGTCATCCTGTAAAGTAGGTTAAACCAACTCAATACAGTCCTTTTGTTGCAAACCCAATTCAGAGAACTGCTGATTCATTATTGAAACAAGTGTGTGTGAATGCCCTAGGTATTGACCAAAGAATTGAAATTTAATGCTCTCATTCTTCTCAACACTCATTTCAAGTCTTATGAAAATGTCTTATGGTAGTGTGTCTGCAACTTGTTGCCACTGATAGACAATGTCTGTTATACTCGTTGCACCTTGTTTTATGACCTTTTTCACCAAAAAAAAAAAAAATGTAACAACTTCAGGAACTGACACCAACTTAATTTTCCAAGAAAGAATGACTCCAAAGCTAGCTCCACCCCCTCTAATAGCCCAGAAATGATCTTCTCCCATGGATTTTCTATTGAGGATTTTTCCATTAGCATCAACTAATTGTGCATCAATAATGTTATCCACAGATAAGCCATACTTTCTCATCAAGTTTCCATACCCAGCCCCAATGAAATGCCCAACTCCAACAGAAGGGCAAACACCACCTGGAAAAGCATAAATCTTGCTTTTCTGGGAAATGTTAAGATAAAGTTCACCGAGACCAGCCCCTGCCTGTACCCATGCAGTTTCTGTTGTAATGTCAATGTTGATAGATCGAAGATTGGACATGTCAAGGAGAACAAATGGCTTATTTGATATGTAAGAAAGGCCTTCATAGTCATGATGATAATTACGATTCTTGGTACAAACGACAATTGCTTGGACATGGGATTCATGCATGACAGCTATGATGGCCACTGGATATCGAGTTTTGGTTGTATTTAGTCTCTGATTTCTAAAATATGCATAAAAAATATCCGAGAAAGAAGAGCTTTTAGGGATGTAAATGGCTTCTGAGATTGGTTTTATAGACAAACCAGCCTGTTTTTTCAGGCATTGGACAAATGCATCCGTAGCCACATCTGAAGTTGCCAATGGAATTGAGAATAGAAGGGTTGAAACTAGCACTAACCATTGTCATTGTTGTCATAAATGCTGCCAACATTTTACTACCATAACCATTGCTACCGTTACCACCACTACCATCAACACAATTGTTCCGCCACCACCGCCGTCGCTGCCGCCATAGCCACCGCCACCATCAACGCTATCATGCCACCATCGCCACCACCACTATGCCACAACGACCACCACCAACACTACCACCACCACCACCACCACCACCACCATGCCACTGCCGCCGTCGCCATAGCCGCCACCACCACCACCACCATCATAACATCACCATTACTACTACAACCACCATCACCATCATAATTTAAAAATTAAAATATACAATTTGAAAACGATAACTTTCAAATTTTATTTTATACAAATCAAATAATTTATTTTTAGTTCAGCACCTAAATTTTTATCAGCTTAAAAAATTCAGTATTCAGTTTTCAATACTTAATTTTTAGTTTTTAGTTTTCAGTTTTGAGCTTTATCAAATACCACCTATTACAATAACTTAATTTCTAAATCACAAATTATCGTAACTCTATTAAAAAAATTATGTAATTTTTACCACAAAAATACTTAACTTACCTCACAAAGACACGTAACATGATAGAATTTCCACCCTTTTAATTGATGAAATTAAAATAGGGGGAATTACTCAACAGTGGGACAGAAAAAATAACATAAACATAGTGGGTGCAACTTATCTTGTAATGGGATTCAACTTCAAACTCTGTGTGAGGGTGCAATTTGTACCCCTCCATATTTGTGTAGTTTTCTTTTTCCTATCCTATTATTGAGTGATTCCTCTATTAAAATAACAACAAAAATGAAATCATGCCAAAACTAATATTCTCTTTGTTTGGGTGAAAAACTTTTTTCTAATCTTTGATATAACGAAAAATGAAAGTCAACAATTAAAATAAAAAATCATTTTTGACGATCAAGAAAAACAACCATACCTTAGTGAAAAATATATTTCATTTTTGAAGGATAAAAAATATTTCACAAACTGAAGTCTTAACCACACACTACCACCATTGGTATCACCACCCCTACCGTTGCCACAGCCGCCACCTCACCAATAGCTTTGCCCCTACTAACATCACCACCCACCGCTAATATAACCATTAGAATATTAGTTTTAAGAATACAACTAAACATTAATATATATATACTTTCTCTGACTAATATATTTTGAATAATAAGGTTTGTTGTAAAAAATATTTTTTATTGGAAAATATTTTCCACCAAACAATGGATCATAAAAGAAATGTGATGTAAGTTGCCAACGTGACCGTCATATCACTACAAGAAATATAAGATTTAACTGCATTTACTTAACGGCATTTATTTAACAGTGTTTATATAAATGTCACATTTTCTAATATTTAACGGCGTTGTATAAACATTGTTTTTTTTTCCAAATTAAAACGGTACCATTTTACTAATAGAAGGCTGTAACATGCCCGCGAGGGACCTCGCTACAGTTCGGACTCGATTTGTGTCACGGTTCTAAATCTTGAACCAAAGAGTCCAAATCCGGCAAATCGTTTTGAAAACAGATTTTTTGAAAGAAGTGCCAAACATGGACTGCTTCGCCAGATACAGAGTCGCCACCTAAATATTTTTAAAATGGGAAATTTAGGAAACCCTGACTTGGTGCCAAAGGCCACGTGTCCGTCATCACCAAAGTTGCCTCGGCTCGGGAACTTGGGTACGATTGGGGAAGGTCACATCGTGAGCACCCCCGCTCGCCCGGTCAAAGACCGGCCTCTACTAACCATGATATCTGCTTTTGAAAACATTGTATGCTCTTATTCCGGTTATTAGCCTAGGTTACTATGTGATGCTCGCAGCAAACAAGTATAGACTGGGCCGTCTGAATTGGAACAAAACATTTCATGTTTGTTTGTTTGAAAATGGTGTGAAGGTGCTACCCGTAGGTAGGCTAAAATGCGGATTTGCCACCCTCGGGTGGGCTTAGAAAACATGATTTTGCCACTATCTAGTGGGCTTAAAACAAACAGTCAATGTATTGTCCCAATTCAGATAACTCAACCTCCACCCACAGGCATTCAAGGCAGTTATATCACATAAGCACATAGCCTCATGGTAAGCATGCTATTCATGGCAATCACTCACACGCATGCAAGGATGCTAAAGCGTAAAACTCACCGAGTACTCCAAGCCAAAACAAAAACCGATTAGAAATTCATGCATGATCCTAGATGCACAGAATTGCCTAATGCAACACATGCAAAATGCAACTATAGTAGGCTTGGCTATTCTAAACATGGCATATGAAATGCTACAGCCATCAAGTATTCAACTTGGAATTGAAATATAGATGCAGTTTGTATGATGCGCCGAGCCCGGTACATGCAAAACAGATGAATGATGCAAACATGCTGTCATACTGTATGCTAATTGAAATATGCCCTATATCTAACCATTGTAAGCAGGTAAATAAAAGGGAGAAAGACGTGGGGTTGGAAGACATACATCACACTCACCCACACTTATTACAATTATGCCCTCGCGCAGAGGGTCCGAATAAATAATACAGTCCGAATAAAAGAATAAAAGAATAGTACAGTCCGAGATAATAAATACACAAATTCCTAATTAATTATCAAATTAAATAAGAAAGCTGTAAACTGGCATGCAAGCCAGAGACTGCCTTGCCTCCGCCCTGAATAATGAAATGATGCATGTTGGGCTGCCTTGCGCGGAAATCCACTGGGATGTCCCAATTAGCCTCTGTTTGCAATGTTTCTCGAAATGCGTGCCAGACTCCGGAAAGTTGCTGATTCTTCATTTTGCTGCAACAGAGAGCAGGAAAGGGGCATAGCAATGTATTTCACAAATATATGCATGCCTCGATCCTCGTGCCACCAATCACGCATCTCGATGCATGATGGCCGAGGAGTCGGATTGCACAACTCAATATAGGATGAATGTATGTGAATGCTACAACAAAACCTAACTCCATCATAGATAATCCGGAGTGTCGGTGACTTGGGAATTGAGACCCGTTCCGTCACTCGGAGTACGAAACGTGCCTCGTTTCCCGTGCCCGGGCTAACTCCTATCCCGAACGCTATGCAATATGCATGATATGCATGCAATGCAGCTAAGATACAACCTAATATGCACAATGCAGATAAAAAAAATGAGGTGCCTCGAAATGCGTGCACACATGCACGCAAACTGAGAAAATTCATGAATGCAATCTAAGATACAACCTAGTATGCACTATACTGGGAAAATGAGATGAAAACGAGATGCCTCGAAAAGCGTGCACGCGGGCACGCAAACCGAGGCGATAATGTGAGATGCAAATCGGATAAAACCGAAGTGTCTCGAAATGCGTGCACACGGATACGCAAACCGAGGCGATGATGTGAGATGCGAATCGGATAAAACCGAAGTGCCTCGAAATGCGTGCACACGGGCACGCAAACCGAGGCGATGATGTGAGATGCGAATCGGATAAAACCGAAGTGCCTCGAAATGCGTGCACACAGGCACGCAAACCGAGGCAATGATAAAATGGGATGGAAATGCAAATTGGGCTTATACTCACATGAGTGGACCTCAGCCGCACTCACATCAGATGCCGTCGGATAAAATGGAGGTGCCTCGAAGTGCGTGCCCACGGGCACGCAAACCGAGGCAATGATAAAATGAGATGGAAATGCCAAATTGGGCTTATACTAACATGAGTGGACCTCAGCCACACTCACATCAGATGCCGTCGGATAAAACGGAGGTGCCTCGAAGTGCGTGCCGAGGCATGGCCCGAAGGCATGAAATGGCACGGGAAATGATATGCAAGCATGCAAACCAAATTTCAGCACCTAAATGAAGGGGAAAACAGCCCCGAAATGATACGAAATGACAACCAATGCATGAAATCATCCCGAAATGCGATATTAACCCCCCGAAATGGCCTACAGCTATGCTAAACATGCAAAATTGGCACATGACAGCAAAAACAGTAGCAAGACAGTCCCAAAAATAACATCTTTTCAGTACAAAACAAGGCTAAATAACAACCAAAAGTATGGCAAAAATAGCATGCAAAAATGGGGAAAAAGAGGAGAATTACAAAGCAAGTGGTATCTACTATGCTCAAACTGAAAAACACAGTTCTACAACATTAAAGAGGAGCCAAAAAAATGCATATTTACAGTGAATGACAACCCCAAAATCAGTATGTAGATATGCTCAAAATAGCATGCAATATATGGACCAAAAGAAGGCTATAATGATAGGTCATGCAAGGAAGCACCAAACAAGATTGGTCACCTCTACAATATTGTAGAGGGACCTAAAATAAGCTCAACCTCAGTTTATAGCATGCTCAAAATCAGATCACATATAGGCCAAATAAATCATGCAATTTTACGGTAAATTTGAAGAATTGCAAAGCAAGTGCATGATAGAATCACCAAACATGGTTGAGCCCTTCTTCAATGTTGAAGAGCGGCTCAAAATAGGCCCACTAACAGTGTATATCAAGCTCGAAAATGGATCACTCAAAAGCCAAATAAAGCATGCAAAATAATGGCATAAAGAGTGATATTGAAGCAAGTGTATCGTAGAAGAAACAAACAAGGTTGAGCCCTTCTACAATGTTGTAGAGGGGCTCAAAATGAGCCTAAAACCAGTAGGGGTCGGAGCCCAAAACAGTAGGCAAGTAGGGTAGAAATAAGAAGCAAGAAAATGGCACAAAAGATTGAATTTGAGGTTTACCTTTGAAGATCCAGTTGTTGCTACCTCTTGGCTTGAATTTGTTGCTTCTTGGCCCTTGGAGAACCTTCCTTTGCTGCTGGAATGGTAATGGTGATGGTGAGGCTTAGGGTTGATGAAGAGAAGAGCTAGAAACTTGAAGGTTTTTTGGATTTTTGGCTATGGAAATGAAGGATTTGGGAGAGAGGCTTCTAAGATGAAATCTTGTAACCCTAGGGAAGGAGTTGTCCAGCCCCTTAAATAGGCAAGAAAGGGTGTAAAAGGGGAGGGAAATGCATCCAAGCTTTCCCTCCCAAAATATCTCCCGGAGGGGTGAGATATTTCAAAAAGTATCCGGACAGCTGTAAAGGGCTGGAAAGCAGAAAGCTGGCCGGCCAGGTAACTTTCTGGAAGGTGGCCGGCCGGCCACCCCAACTGGTCGGCCAGCCACTCACCCTGGCCGGCCGGCCACCCCAAAAAATGAAGTCAAAAATTGCTGGCCGACCACCATGCTTTGGTGTCCTCCCAGGTGTGTAGAACAAGGTTCCAAGGTTGAAATCTGGCAACACTGAAACAGGAGTCACAACATTGCACTTGAAGGAGAGGCTCAAAAATGAAATCAACAATTACTGGCCGACCATGCACTTTTAGGGTCCTCCCATGTGTGTAGAACAAGGTTCCAAGGTTGGAATTTGGCAACACTGAAACAGGAGTCACAACATTACACTTGAAGAAGAGGCTCAAAAATGAAAATCTGAATTACTGGCCAACCACCACTTTTTGGTGTCCTCCCATGTGCCCTCATCACAAATATGTAGTCCCGGCTCGAAGAAAATATCATTAGGGTGTTCAACATTAGCCCGGAAGTGAGAAAAACGGGCCCCGGAGGAGCGAAAATGGTTTTCTGAGACAATTGTTGACCTCCCACCCTCCAGTGATCTTTCTGATGTCAAAACAGAGGTACCTGCCAAAAATCGGAGAAAACCGATGCAAAATGAATGCTCGGGGCCAAAACCGGGCAATTCGGGGTCCCGAAAACCGGCTGTAAGCACCGGAAGTGGTGTTTGGCCATGAAGTGGGTACCAGAGGCCCCAGTGTTCCTCGGAATGATAAAACAGAGGCACTTGCCAAAAACCGGAGAAATCGGAGATGGTTGGGCGGTCCCGAACCAAGGCACACGGCCTGACGGCTCCGAAAACCGGGAACCGGGCTCCGAAATGGGCAAAATGGCCCGCGGCCACGAAAAGTAGCTCACGGCCACTGGGAGATAGTCTACGGGACCATTCCCTCCCCTCAGGAAAGAAAAACAGAGAAAACCGAATCTGGTTCGCAAACCGAGACAAGGCACAGAAGAGAGTTCGGAAGCCCGGAGGCAGGGCGCACGGCCGCGATTCTGAGACTTCTGAACGAGCACGACATGCAACATCACCGAGCGCTCAATCGGTGACATCTGAGTCTTAAGGTCGGTCAAAAATGGGGTGTCTACAGTTGCCCCTCTTTGACAGAACTCGGAAGTCAAGAAGTGACGGGAGTGAATGTCAAAGCCCAGAGACGACCCATTTTTGACAAGGCCGAAGACTTAGACAATCATACAAGATAAACAGAAATGTGCCCGCAGGCGTGCCCTCAGGCAGGGGGCAAAATGCAAATGATAGGCACGGAGCCGGGTGATTATGCAAGTGCAGCAAGCTGTAATGAAGCAAGTATTGACAAATAGATGCAACAGTTTTAAGCAAGAATGCAAAGCAACAACTACATTTCATGCAGTTAGGAATGCGGAGAATTATTCAATTCTCGTCGCGTCTCACACGGAGAAGATACAATACCTGCGCGATTCGTCTGGTCGCACCAGCCTCAAATGAACCGTACATACAATATCATGCCTGCAAAAGAGAGAAATTCAACAAGAATAATATGCCAACAACATATATTCAATGCGATTCCTATGATTCCAAGAGTTGGACACACACAGTGTCGGCGAATGAATGCATCGCAATGTGAGAAAAGATAATGCGTGACAACACATGTTTAAGCACAGAAGCATGGTACACCAGGAAATAATGCATGACAATGCAAAATGTTCATGAGAATACAAATTATGAGCCAAATAATGCAAAACGAGCACAAATCAGGGTGCCCGTTTGTTGCGCAACAACGAGCTGGAAAACGCGCATCTTGGCGACGGCAACTCGATCGTGGCCTCTGATTCACCTCTTGGAGAGGTCACAACATGTTTAAAAAGGATACACTCTGATTTTGATGAATAATGATGATACACATGTCAGAAATTGCGATTGAAGTTCCGGTGGAGCAATTCGGCGCCAGAAAGTGCACTTTTCTTAAACTTTTTCAGGTCCCGGGAACTCCGATTTTCCTCAAAATTTGCAGAGAGGTAGGGGAGGGGGTGGGGACCATGGTCGGCCAGCCCATTGCCCTAGGAGAGGCCATCGGCCAGGGCAAAAAAGTAAAGGGGCCGGCCAGCCAGGTTAGGTGGCCGGCCGGCCACTGCCCAAAAGCAGGGGCATTTTGGTCTTTTCGGCCATTTCTATATATATGCTTGCCCATTGCCTCCGAAATCACTCCCAAAGTTGTGAAAACTCCTCCTCTTGCTCCCCAGACCATTTCCTCTTTCAGATCTGCATTTTATACGCGCCCTCCGGCTTTCCACACAAGTTGTTTATGTGAAATCCTTCAATTTTAAGCACTTTGAGCCGACTAAATTTTGACTTCGGGGCTTCTCTTCTCATTTTCACCACTTGAGGTAATTTTGTCTCAATATTTGGAAGATTTTCCCGGGAGTTGACTTTTGTTGACTTTTTCCAATTTCCCGAGAGTTGACTTTTGTTGACTTTTTCCAATTTTGGCTCATTTTGCTCATTTTTGCTTCTCTTTGCAGATTTCTTGACATGGCGGGTCACTTTCCTTACGGCGGAGGTTTTCCCGGCGCCGGAGATGATTTTGATATTATGACATTGCCCCCGAGGGTTCGCCCTTTTGTTCCTGATCGATACGCACCAGCGGTACACAGGCTTCCGTGAGCCACTTTTCGTCATTTCACCGAGTTCAACGATCGGGTACCAGGGGATCTCCTTCTGCGAGAGCCGGAGCAGCACCTCTCCTACGATGCAGAGGTATTTTACTTTATTTCCTGTATCTTTCGTGCATTTTGTACCTTTACCATGCTTAGACGCACAGTTTAGCTTATGACATAGTATTTGCATCCTGAGCATGCGACTTAGCCACTTGAATTTCATGAACACCCGGCTCATTGACTGAATGTGAACGCACAGTACACATTAGTTAGAAATTGAACACACGGCTCAAACATTGATTCACCAAACACACAGCCCGAAGTCGAAAATGAGCACACAGCGCATACTGACTAAGAGTAGAACACACAGTCCCAAAGCTCAGATTTTCTGAGCACGCAGCCCAGATTTGAAGCGAACACGCAGCCCACTGATTAAGAGTAGAACACACAGCCCTAAACTCTGATTTACTGAACACGCAGCCCAGATTTGAAGTGAACACACAGCCCACTGATTAAGAGTAGAACACACAGCCCTAAACTCTGATTTACTGAACACGCAGCCCAGTTTTGAAGCGAACACGCAGCCCACTGATTAAGAGTAGAACACACAGCCCTAAACTCTGATTTACTGAACACGCAGCCAAGATTTGAAGTGAACACGCAGCCCACTGATTAAGAGTAGAACACACAGCCCTAAACTCTGATTTACTGAACACGCAGCCCAGTTTTGAAGCGAACACGCAGCCCACTGATTAAGAGTAGAACACACAGCCCTAAACTCTGATTTACTGAACACGCAGCCCAGATTTGAAGCGAACACGCAGCCCACTGATTAAGAGTAGAACACACAGCCCTAAACTCTGATTTACTGAACACGCAGCCCAGATTTGAAGCGAACACGCAGCCCACTGATTAAGAGTAGAACACACAGCCCTAAACTCTGATTTACTGAACACGCAGCCCAGTTTTGAAGCGAACACGCAGCCCACTGATTAAGAGTAGAACACACAGCCCTAAACTCTGATTTACTGAACACGCAGCCCAGATTTGAAGCGAACACGCAGCCCACTGATTAAGAGTAGAACACACAGCCCTAAACTCTGATTTACTGAACACGCAGCCCAGATTTGAAGCGAACACGCAGCCCACTGATTAAGAGTAGAACACACAGCCCTAAACTCTGATTTACTGAACACGCAGCCCAGATTTGAAGCGAACACGCAGCCCACTAATTAAGAGTAGAACACACAGCCCTAAACTCTGATTTACTGAACACGCAGCCCAGATTTGAAGCGAACACGCAGCCCACTGATTAAGAGTAGAACACACAGCCCTAAACTCTGATTTACTGAACACGCAGCCCAGATTTGAAGCGAACACGCAGCCCACTGATTAAGAGTAGAACACACAGCCCTAAACTCTGATTTACTGAACACGCAGCCCAGATTTGAAGCGAACACGCAGCCCCACTGATTAAGAGTAGAACACACAGCCCTAAACTCTGATTTACTGAACACGCAGCCCAGATTTGAAGCGAACACGCAGCCCACTGATTAAGAGTAGAACACACAGCCCTAAACTCCGATTTACTGAACACGCAGCCCAGATTTGAAGCGAACACGCAGCCCACTGATTAAGAGTAGAACACACAGCCCTAAACTCTGATTTACTGAACACGCAGCCCAGATTTGAAGTGAACACACAGCCCACTGATTAAGAGTAGAACACATAGCCCTAAACAATTCATTTGCACACAGCTCATTTCCACTTCATTTGCTGATACACGCATTCATTCTAAATGCAGGCTGGCTCTCGCACAATGCGAGGATATGGCTCCACTGCCGCGAGGGAGTGGTATGCTGAGCTTCCGGAAGCTGTCTGGGACTTGGTTGACTTCGCAGGATTCGGACCATTCTGCAGGGGGTTATCACATTGTCTTATCAGTAGGACATTATTTGCTGCTCTGGCGAAGAGATGGTGGGACACCACCAATTCTTTCCATTTTTCTGCGACTGGGGATATGACCATGACCCCACTGGACTTCGCTATGCTCACCGGCCTAGACCTAGGCGGTGGACCCATTCCCTACGACGAAGATATGGGTCAGTGGGAGGCTGCTTGGATGCATCTATTGGGGGCCCGCCCGCCTGTAGACAGAGGTACAGGGAGGGTTCGGTATACTTGGTTCTCTTCCCATTTTCGGCGGCCACAGATGGAGCCTGAGTCTCCCGAGGAGGTCGAGCAGTATACTCATGGTTTCCTCATGTTCCTCTTCGGCACCACCCTGTTTGCTGATAGAGGGAACATGGTCGGGCTGTATCTCTTGAGTGCCCTAGTAGACCTATCACAGGTCAATCAGTATGATTGGGGCGGCGCTGGCCTGGCTACCCTTTATTGCTACATGAGCGCAGTCTCTCGCACACGGGGGGACTTACTCGGCGGCTACTGGAGAGCTTGGGAGGTACATTCTGTCCTCTTGATTTACATTTTTGCTCCTCATTACTTATTCACTGCACACACGGCGCACTTTGCATTCTGTATTCTGCCTTTAGCACTTTGTATTCACATTCCGCACTGCTTTTTTCAGCTATGGGTATATGCATATTTCCCCACATTAGCCCCGGAGATGGAGGTGGCAGGACCTCCTATGACTCCGTTTTCGTTGATGTTTGAGGGCGAGCACCTATCGAGGCCTCGAGAGACTCTCTTCTCTCTGCGACAGTACTTCGACACCGTGCGCGCGACAGAGGTATTTCAGAACTCTCAGTTCCTTTCATTTTCATCTTTGATTTGCTTTGTATTTCTGGATTTCTGATTGATTTGTACACTGGTTATCCGCAGATCACCTGGCAACCCTGGGCAGTCTTCGGCGACGATCTCGAGAATCAGTACCCCGGAGGGTCGACTAGTTCCTAGTATAGGTTCCTGCTCGAGGGACCAGTCGGCAGGGCTTGGTTCCTGGGGGAACGCTTTCAGCGTCAGGTGTGGGGGTATGACTCTCAGGACCCTCCTGCTGTGCCTCCACCCACTATGCGGACTGCCGACAGGCTAACTACTGAGGAGGTCACTAGGGACATGCAGGGTACCGATGCTTTATTACATCTCATTGAGGGGAACTACGCCACCTATCGCCGCATATATCTGATGCCCCCCTTGACGGGAGTACGGGCTCCACCACTGAGGTCCACTGGCACACCATCTTCGAGTCGTGCCCGTGCTGCTGACATCCCCTCTTCTAGCAGGGCTGGTGCATCTAGAGGTAGAGGCAGTTCGATTCCTCCGATCCCTCCGACTCTCGATCATCCTGGATGGCCAGATATGCCGACTGAGTTGACGGGGTGGCAGTATGGGACTACTTCTCCGATTCCGATCCCTATGGAGCCTCCGATGCCTGGTCACAGATATGTCAGTGATCCTGACTCACCACCGGTATGTTCTACCATTTTTCATTTATCACACAGACATTTCGGCAGTTGCTTATTTATTGATGACTTGAGCTTGTATCTGCAGCCACCTCGGAAGTACATAGATCAGATGCTCGGGGTGGTAGCCTCACTTGAGGGGATGGTCCTGCGTAGAGAGGCACAGATGTCCATCATGGGCTTCCAGGTACCCTTCATCTCTTTTGTATTTAATATATTTGTGATGACATGCTGGTCTTGAGCATTCTGCTGCACTGATAGGCTGTGTAGAACGCATCTGGCACACACCCCACTCACATACTGTACTTGCACCTGCTTTTTATGTTTGAACTGATGTATTGCGCTTTTCATTTTCAGATGCCTCCCGTATATGCTCCGGCGCGAGGCGGGCCACCAGGGCCTTCTCAGAGAGGTCGAGGTGCTAGACCTGCTCGAGGTACTGGGCCTCGAGGAGCTGGGCCATCCAGGCCTTACCGAGGAGCTCGAGGAGCAGGGTCGTCTCGCAGACGCAGGGCACCCATTGTCGAGGATGAGGAGGAGGAGGTCGCAGACCGTGTGTCCGAGACATCTCCTGGGGAGGGAGGTTCCGGTCTTGGTTCCGGGAGTGGAGGCGAGGCTGAGGGGGATCCGGAGGATGACAGCTCTGATCCGGATGGTGATGATGGTGCAGAGGTTATCCCGCAGAAGAGGATGAAAGGGCCTCCTCATTCCCGTTCCCGAGGACACTGATGTTATTTCCTGCTTTATTTTACTTTTTGCTAGTAGTTTGTAGCACTTTGCATATTATTAGGCAGTTTTTATTTCCTGTAAAACTTGTACCTTTAATTTGTTGTAAAACATGATGGAATGAAACAACTTTTGAAAATGTGCTTGCATTGAAACTCCTAACATCGCATCGCATCATTTTGCACAAAAATGGAATTGAATGGAAATGTGCCTTGTGTATTTACCGAGTCAGGTAATGAACCGACGCGACAAATCAAAACAACTCGACTCACTAAGAAATAACAGAATCTTAGCAAGTTTACAACTCGATAAACAAAGTACAACAATGTTAACGACTCAATAGACAAGACTTAACAAAATTGTGCAACCAAAGAGTAACAATTCAAAACACAAAATGCGACAGCTCGACAAAACTTACAACTCGATAAACAAAACAACAACTCGATAAGCAAAAAACAACAGAACATACTTCGGACGGACAATCCGGATGATGGAACGCACCCGTAACCGAGAGAAATGGAGGCCTTCGACATTCCCGATGCATGAAAGTGCCTCAAACTTCCTTCCGGCAGGCAAAACAGGACCAATGCATGGCCGAAAACATTTTGTAGCTAGAGCCTAGAGGGTGGCCGCCTACTAGGATAGATGGCCGGCCGGCCACCTCTCCCGCAACCTCCAGAAATTTGACACGTGTCCTTCGAATAGTGTTTTGCCCCTCTATAAAAGCCCCACCCTTGGAATTCATTCATTTCATCACCTTTCCTCACAAAAATGGAGGCATTTCTCGCAGAAAATCTCACATCTTGGATTTCTTCTTTAGATGGCTCGGAGAAGTTGAATTTCCGGGGTTTTAGCTTGAATGCACTGTTCACGCTGGGCCGGACTCCACTGCATCTTCCTTTCCTCTATGCCGCGGCAAGGTTTTGGAACCCGGTGACGCACGTCTTCAGCTTCGGAGGGCAAGAGGTATGTCCCACTTTTGAAGATTTTCACGCCTTGATGGAATCCGAACGAGGCGAGGAGATCTTGCCCCAGCTCAATTTTGGCTATGCCCAGACCTTAGGGCAGATGTGCGGACTCAATGCGCATGATGCTCGATCCCTGATTGGTGATGGCATGTTGGACATTCCGAGCCTGATTTACCGATTTTCTGATGCCGGTGACCGCAGCAACCACTATTGGCAAGGCTTCCGGCAGCACGCCCTCTGCTTGTGCCTACTATCTCATTTTCTGTTTGTCTCGGGCTCCGGAGGAGCTAGCATCCGTTTGATTGAAGTCGCCCAAGGTTTGAGAGAAGGAAAGAGTTGTATCGTCATGACTCTGGCCGAGACATTGATGGGCTTGGATGCTTTCCACTGCCGGGAGACAACCAGATTTGCAGGGAGTCCACTACTGCTACAGGTAATGTTTCCCACCCAAGCTCACATGTATATTTGCTCACATCACTCGGCCCTCGGGCTCGGTTTTTTCTCACAAAACCCTCATCTTACTTTTCTCTCATCGCACATCTCTCTATTCTTTATTCTCTCATTTTTCATCCCTCCCCAGATATGGTTGATGGATAAATTGCAAGTTGTGGACTCTTGTCCTGCTTACTCAGCCCGTGGCTACTTCTTTCGGCAACGCCTAGTGAATGCTCCTGATGAGGGATGGTGGTTTGAATGGATGTGCAACCTGTCGGCAGATCGCATCGCATGGCGTTGTCCTTGGCTCAATCTCCCGGCAATGAGCTATAGCATGTCCCGGCAGGTCGGGATTCGACTGATCGGCTTGACTCATTGTGTGTTCTATTTCCCATTCCGTATTCTGCGCCAGTTTGGCCATGATCAGACTTGCCCACCGGAGGGGATAGAGTATCCGGCTACATTTCCAGTTCGAGGCACACAGCTGGCTCGACAGGCCGCAGCATGGAGAGTTAGAGAGCTTCTGGCCCCTGCTCCTATTTTCAGTTGCACTTTATCTGACGAGTGCTGGGATTGGCTCAATGAAGAAGCACAGGTTGGGCCTAGGTCGGCATCAGAGGCTTCAACTAGCTCTGGAAGGGGGCGCAGGGACACCTGACTTGACTATGCCCCAGATTTATTGCTTTATTAGTACTTTCAAGTTTTCGTTATGAGTGTAATAAAAAGCAACTTCAATTGTATGCAAGAGCAGGAGAACTCTATTTTGAAATCAATGAAATTGAAGGTTGTGGTACTGAAAATTTTCCGCTTTGGTCCAAAAATGGTCTTAGTTGTAAAAAGATTAATTTTGAACAAAGTCAACTTTTATTAAAACTTTTCAAAACTATTTTCGATAAGGATCAGAACTGGACACGCCTGAGATCTGTCACTGAGATGCACAACCCCGGATCCTAGCAACTGGAAAGTTGCCCCTAGTCTGAATGGTACCACAACACCTCCTGGCAACGGAAAGTTGCCCCTAGTTTGAATAGCACTATACCAGAGATTGCGATAAATGCTGATGAATAGAGATGACCGAGACGATCAAATGGACAAAGTTGATCGGGGAAAAGATTGGGGCTGAACTTCAGGATGAAGCTGCCTACGTATCCCATGAATGGGAATCAAGCCTTACGTAGTTCAGGCTTAGGTTCGCTCGGGTATTTTACTCTCCTTTTGCGCTCTAACTTTTGCCAAGGCCGCCCTTTGCGGGTTTTCAACCTTGCGAGCTCAGTTTTTATATTTTCAAATTTTTTGTGCTCTGAGTTTTGCCTAGGTCGCCCTTTCGGGTTTTCGGCCTAGCGAGCCTCTCAGGGGTAGTATTTCTTCAACTTGTCCATGTTGATCGGTTGGGAGAACTCTAAGCCATCTAGATCCATCAGAACCACAGCCCCACCTGACCAGATTGACTTGATGATGTAGGGACCAGTCCAATTGGGTCTGAACTTGCCCCTTGGGTCGTGGATGGGAGCTCGGTTGTCCTTGAGCACCAAATCTCCTTCTTTCAAATTCCTGGACTTAACCTTCTTGTTAAAAGCCCGGGCGATTCTGCGTTGATAACCCTGAACGTGGTACAGTGCCTTCAACCTTCTTTCATCAAAAGCATGAGTTCCTCGAATCTATTCTGTTGCCAATCTGCCTCGGCTATTTGGCACTCGGCCAATACTCTCAACGACGGAACCTCAATCTCAATTGGTAGAACGGCCTCCATCCCATAGACTAATGAATACGGAGTCGCCCCTGTAGAAGTTCTGATTGAAGTCCGGTAGCCCCATAGAGCAAACGGCAGCTTGTCTGGCCAGTCCCGGTAGGTTTCCACCATCTTCTGCAGTATGCGCTTGATGTTCTTGTTGGCGGCCTCAACTGCTCCGTTGGTTTGTGGCCGGTAGGTAGATGACTTATGAAAAGCCACATTGTATTTCTCCAACAAGTCAATTACTTCCTTCTTGAAGTGGGAACCATTGTCTGAAACGATTTCATTTGGGACTCCGTAGCGACAGATGATGTTGTTCCTGATAAATTTTGCTACATGCGAAGCCTTCAACACCGCATAAGATTGGGCCTTGACCCACTTTGTAAAATAATCTATCGCTACCAAGATGAACTCATGCCCATTCGACCCCTTTGGCGTAACAGCCCCGATCACATCAATTCCCCAGACAGAAAACGGCCATGGCGAAGTCATGTTGTACAGCTTTGACGGCGGAATGTTCATGCGATTTGCATGGATCTGACATTTGTGGCATCGCCGAACAAAACCAATACAATCCTCCTCCATGGTGGACCAGTAATAACCCTGTCTGAGGATCTTCCTTGCCAGCATGACCCCATTCATGTGTGCTCCACATTCTCCTCCGTGGATGGCTTCCATTAGACGCTTTGACTCTTCTGCATCAACACACAGTTTATGCATTCCCAGATGACCCCTTTTATACAGTTTACCCCCGCAGATGATGAACTGAACGGCCAATCTTCTTATTGCCCTTTTGTCTTTGGCATTTACCCCTGGCGGGTACGCTTCTTTCTCCAAGAAATTCCAGATATCGTGATACCAAGGGTGTTCGTCTTGAACTTCATCTATGGCTGCAATCGACTCATAGGCAGGTGCAAATTTCTGATCAATAATGACTGGACGCATTCGGACTCCACACGGGATGTCTATCATAGATGATAGAGTTGCTAAAGAATCTGCGAACCTGTTGTTCTCTCTCAGTAGATGAGTAAAACTTAACTTTTCAAACCGAGGAATCAACAAGTCCAAGGTCTGGTGATACATCATCATATTTTCCTCTTTTACTTTCCAGTCTCCTTTAGCTTGAGACACAACAAGGTTCGAATCCCCAATGACATCCAGTCGTTTTGCCCCTAGTTCTAGGGCTGCTTCTAAACCAGCAATGCACGCCTCATATTCTGCTTCGTTGTTCGAGACTTTGAACCGGAGTTTGAAGGCTAGAGGGATACGGGAATTGTCGGGTGCTATCAGCAACACTCCTATCCCATACCCATGTTGATTTGACGCTCCATCAAAGTACATCGTCCAAATTTCATCGTCGATATACAGAATTGCTTCATCTGGGAATAGATACTCAACTGCTTCATCCCCTTCAACCGGATGGTCGGCAAGGAACTCTGCCACTGCTCTTCCTTTCACTGACTTGCGTGTGACGTATGTAAGATCAAATTCGGAGAGCAACAGCAACCAACGGGCTAGCCTACCTGTAAGCGCTGGTTTCTCGAAGAGATATTTGATGGGATCAAGTCGTGAAACCAACATTACAGAGTGAGCTAACAAGTAGTGCCGCAGCTTCCTGGTAGCCCATACCAGAGCTAAGCAAGCCTTTTCCAACGGTGTATACTGGGTCTCATATTCTAGCATCTTTTTACTCAGATAGTAGATGGCCTTTTCCACCTTGTCTTCTGATTCTTGCGCGAGCATGCAGCCCATTGTAGACTCAGTCACTGACAGATACAAAATCAACGGTTTCCCCGGTTCTGGTGGTGATAACACGGGCGGGTTCTGTAGATACTCTTTAATCTGTTCAAATGCAGCTTGACATCGGCCGTCCCATTGGAACTTCTTTCCTTTCTTGAGGAGACCAAAAAGTGGTTCACAAGTCAAGGTTAGTTTTGAAATAAACCGTCTTATGAATTGCACTTTACCCAGAAAGCCGCGCACCTCCTTTTCAGTCCTTGGTGGTGGCATTTCTAAGATGGCCTTGATTTTGGAAGGGTCGACCTCGATGCCCCTTTGTGTAATCAGAAACCCCAGCATTTTTCCCGCTGTAACACCAAACGTACATTTCTGAGGGTTTAGCCGCAACCGGAATTCCCTGATCCTTTGGAAAAACTTGTGCAAGGCGGTGTAGTGGCCCTCTCTTTCCTTGGACTTGACAATCATGTCGTCCACATACACCTCAACCTCTTTGTGGATCATATCATGTAGTATTGTGGTCGCGGCCCGTTGATAAGTAGCTCCAGCGTTTTTCAACCCAAACGGCATTACCCGGTAGCAGTATGTTCCCCACGGGGTGGTGAATGCAGTCTTTTCCCGGTCTTCGGGTGCCATCACTATCTGATTGTACCCTGAGAAGCCATCCATGAATGAGAGCAAAGCGTGCCCTGCTGTGAAGTCCACTAACTCATCGATGTGCGATAGGGGAAAGTCGTCCTTCGGACTAACTCTGTTCAGATCTCTGAAGTCTACACACACCCGGATCCTGCCATCTTTCTTCGGCACCGGCACAATGTCGGCTAACCAAGTCGGGTATTCGGATACCAGCAGGAAGCCTGCGTCGATTTGCTTGGTGACCTCTTCTTTGATCTTGAGGGCCCAGTCTGGGCGGATCCTTCTGAGCTTCTGCTTGACAGGTCGGGCCTCGGGGTCAAGGGGGATCCGATGCTGTACAATCTCAGGATCGATTCCAGGCATGTCTTCGTAAGACCACGCGAAAACATCTTTGAAATCTTTTAATAAAGCGACTAAGCGCTCGCGTTCCTCCGAAGACAACGTGGACCCAATCTGGACCAGTCGCGGGTCCTCCTCAGTACCAATGTTCACGGAAATGATTTCATCCATTAATGGCTTAACAAATCTCTCCTGCTCCTGTTCAATTAAACGTTGTAAAACCGGAGGAACTTCGTCCTCTTCGTTTTCATCAAAGTTTTGAAAGTCTGAATTAATACAATAAATTAGGGGCACGGAAAAGTACTCAGAAACCACAGTTGCCTGATTCTCATTAAGTTCATCCAAATCGTCCTCAGTTACAATAGACTCAAATGAGAAAGAAAAAGACGACCTGGACAAGACCGTGGCATCCGGGTTAACATCCCCAGGAGTACCAGACTCAGACTCAGTCGAGCTGGAACCTGATTCCGACTCACAAGACTCGGTGGAATCAGATTCCGGCTCACTACCTGACCCGGTGCTGCTGGACAGAAATCCCTCCTCGTATTGCCAGGTGAGGGAGGGTGCGATTGATGCATCCAAGATAGCTGCTGGTCGGCTCGCAGCCGTTTCATTCCCAATCATGGAAACCATAAAGTTATCCCCCAAGCACTCTTGGTCGATCGGAGGATCAGAGAGGAGACATGCCAGTGCTACCCCCATTTCAAATTCAATGCCCTCAGGATCCACTGTCTTATTCTGCTCAACCTCAGTTGTTGGGTCTGTCTGCTCTATGGCAACATCATCCCCGGATAGTTGCAGGTCGAAAAAGATCTCGAAGCCTGGCACGCGCTTCTTCTCCGCGTTCAGCCACGGCTCTGGGAAGCCGCAAAATGGAAAGTCCTCCCCCTCCCGGACGAAGCGTCCGTTCAGGGTACCCTGAATGGGCCTATGCATTAAATCAAAAGGCTTCCCAGCCTGTTTTGCTCTGGCTCTGCCGGCCATTTCCTTACCTTTTCTCACCCAGTCCTCTTTGGTGGGCAGATAACCCAGTCCAAAGGTATGCGGGTTATGTGGCACTTCGGCCAACGCTGCGACTCCTTTCCTGCCGCTTCTTCCTAATCCCATCCCGGGGATATGTTGTAGCTTGTTCATGAGGTAGACGGATTGAGCACTGACGTACACACCTTCATTCACAGCCATAATGTTTTGCACCACCCGGGCCTCAGCCAAAGTAAATCCCGATATAAACACGTCCTCCATGCCGTGTTCAATCTCTAAGACTGGCGTAGATATCTCCGGAGGGGGATGGATTGATGAGTTCCCAAACACAATGGCTACTCCCTTTCCATAGGGGTATTTCACCATTTGATGTAGAGTGGATGAGACGGCCTTTACCTGATGCAACCAGGGTCGCCCCAAAAGCATGTTAAAGGATGCAGGGACCTCCAAGACATGAAAATCTACCTCGTGTTGTCCAGGCCCAATCTTGGTTTGGATTTTTACTGTCCCTAGGACATCCCTACTTGTATTGTCGTAGGCTCTGATTACTTGAGTGGTCGGTGTGAAGTCTACAGGCTTCAACCCGATTGCATACGCCGTTCTGGCTGGGCAGACATTGATAGCGGACCCGGTATCAACAAGTACCACCGGAATCCACTTGTCCCTGCATTCTACAGAGATGTAGAGGGGTCTGTTATGATCCACGCCCTCAGGCGGCAGCTCCTTGTCTGAAAAGGTTAATGCCGGGGAACCTCCTCCCGGAAAAACCAGCCCAACCAGCTGCTCTGGTGTAGTTTCGATGGAGAGTTTGGCCTTGTCCATGGCAGATAGGACAGCCTGTCTGTGCACCCTTGAAGCCATAAGCAGTCCCCAGATGGAGATGTCTGCTTGTATTTTCTTTAACTGCTTCAGCACAGCCTCTTCTTCAACTTGCTTCTCTCTCTGTTTTTCCGTCTCTTTGTCTTTCCCTGTTGCCTCGGGTTGATCAAGGTGTGGGGGCTTGAAATACCGCCCACTTCTAGTCATATGGTCTACCTCTTCGAGGTACCAGGTGCTGTCTGGTTGGCCGCCCGCCCAATCTTCGTCTGTGTGGGCGAGATACAAGTCGTCATCTTCCCACCACATCCCGTTAGCATCTAACAGGCACCTGTCTGGTTCGGGCATGTTTGCACTCTCAGCATTTTCCTCCCACATGCTCACAGCATGTTCAGTTTTCGTGCTTACAGCACTTTCAACTTCCTCATGGTTCTTTGCTTTTCGGATCCTCTCAGAATCCCATTTCTTTTCTTGTTCCTCCAGCGTTAATTGTTCGGTTTTCAAAATGTCTTGCTCCTGAGCGAAATTCTTTGTACCGGCGCTCTCCGGCAATTCGATCTGGCTCTCGGCCCTTCCGGCCACAAATGGTACTTTTGCCCCTACCGGGCCTTGCTCTGGTTGAAATTCCACGATGTCTGGTTGATCATCTAACCACCCGACGACTTCTGCTGACTCCTCATATTCGAACCAGTTGATTGATGCATCCCCTGATTCTTGGTCGTTGAAAAACTGGAGGTTGGCGAAGTCCTCT
Organism: Camellia granthamiana; assembly: GCA_036172215.1. NCBI lineage: Eukaryota > Viridiplantae > Streptophyta > Magnoliopsida > Ericales > Theaceae > Camellia > Camellia granthamiana. The sequence goes on along the minus strand of CM069911.1, from coordinate 74,840,793 downwards.
TCCATCGTTGTCAGATCATCCCCCACTGATTCAAGCTTGTCCCCCCGGATCATACACAATTCGGCCTCTTCCGGCGGCCCCACACTCAGCTTAGGCTGGCTCATTGACAAGATATATCCACTCGGATCATAAGCTCTGCCAGCTAAATCCTCAGACTGCTCCACCCTAGACTCAGCAGTTTTGCTCTCCTCGGAAGCCTGCCCCGTTCCATTTTCGGTGGTCACCACCTTTGGCTCAGGTTGGGTTGTGGAGGTGTCCATCATGCACAAGTCAGTGCTATCAGGAAGGATCACCTTTGGCTTGGGTAGGTGGGAGGGAGTAATGTAGATACTAGGGTCGTAAGACACGTCCCCAGTTTGGATGAGATTGATTCTTTTGGGTGGATCTTGGTTATGTGCTGGGAGTGGGTTAGTTGTGACGTTGGGTCTCTCGGGAGGTAGAATGATGTTTTTGTCAATGAGGTCTTGAATCTCATGACGCAGCCTGTAACATTGGTCGGTATCATGACCATGCTGCTGGTGGTATTTGCAATATTTGGCTGGGTTGTGGGAAGGGGGGAGTGGATTTGGAGGGGGCCTTGGTTCCAAGGGTTTCAGATGCCCCTTTCTGACTAAAACCCCGAGGACTTTGGACAAAGGCATATGTAGTGGGGAAAAGGTTCGTTGACCCCTGGATTGGTATCTTGAAGCTTGGTTACTGCTCCCAGATGCATCAGAAAAAGGTGTGGCCGCTGCGGGCCTTGGTTGGGGAGGGGGAGTGGTGGTGACCATACCAACCTCTGAAGTCCTTGTGCTGGCGGAGCCACTCGGGCCCGCATTGTTATTACGGTTGAATGTTCTTCGGGGCTACTCCCGATCTTGATCGATCAATCCTTGCTTCATCTCATCTTCGATCTGTACCCCCATCTCGTGTAAATCTGAGAAGGTAGGGAAAGGGAGTACGATCATTTTCTGCATTAATTTAGGTTGGAGATTGCGCACAATCATCCGGATTTGATCTTTATCTGTTGGCCTCAAGGTCATCATCGATGCCTTTGCTCTCCACCGAGTTACAAAATCAGAGAAAGTCTCTTTTTGTTCCTGCCTCGTCGTTTCGAGATCACGTGTTGTAATCTCGATCTGAGTATTATATGAATATTGTGCAACGAAGGCCTCGGCTAGCTCATCCCAATTTCTCTTCACATCATCTTCCAATTTTGCGTACCAGATGGCCGCAACCCCTGACAAAGTTCTGCCAAATAAAGAAAGCTTTTGCGGTCGGGTTAGGCCCATCGGCCTCAAGACGTCTGAAAATAGCCGAGATGGACCATAGGATCCCCTGATCCGTCAAAACGATCAATCTGCGGCATCTTAAATCTGTCCGGCAGCGTCACGGCCACGTCAGTGTAGCCGTCTTCAATATCTGGGATGGCCTTCACCCCCTGTGATTTCTTGAAGAGCTTTTCCAATTTGCTCAATTTCAGAGCTGTCTGGTCTACCTCGAACTCAAATGGAGAGTCGGGATGATTAGGTGCAAGATTCTTAGATAGTTGCGGCGGGAGCGGGGGCGGAGCCAGCCCCGTTGGAAGACTCGTGTCCTCTTGAGTGTTTTGGAAGTTTGGCGGAGCGTTCTGTGGATTTGGGAGGGTGTTCTGGGTATTCTGAGGATTTGGAGGGGCATTCTGAGGATTTAGCAGGGTATTCTGGCCAGTGGGTGCCTGCTCAGGCAGTGGAACCGCTAGTGGAGGGGGAATCTGATGCGCCCCTAGTGGAGGAGGGACCTGGTGTGAAGCAGATGCTGCATTCTGCTGTTGTAATCTGGTGATCAGTTCAGACTGCTGGGCCATGACAGCGGCCTGCTGTTTAGAAAATTCCGCCTGGCGGATAGCATCATCTTGCATTTGTTTCATGCTCTCATTCATCTGGCGCATCATCGCCTCCATCCCCGATGTATCCTGATGTTCCATCTGAATGGTTGGCAAGTGTATCTCTATAGCGGACACAGAAATCTCAGTTCGACTGTCTGTTGCTAAAGTAGACTGCTGTACCAGTAATCTCTGCTCTGATGGACTGCGTTTTCAACTAGATCCTCGGATCGAGTCAGTCGGCGACCTCGTGTCCAAAATGCTTGGGGAATATCTGATGGTTCGGAAGCAATTGTGCCACAAACTGCCCTAACAAAAGATAAATAAAGCGAAAAGGAAATAAATAACCAGAAAAACGGACAGCATAACAGCTTAAATTAAATATACACAACACACAGTCGGGCATACAACACGCAGTTGATAAGCTGGAAATACACTGTCCTCAACCACTGATCACTGTTCCTGTATCACTGTTCCCCTAAACTGAATCCGATATCCGCAGACAACTGATTCTCAGATATTGAATGATGCCCGCAGGCCTGATGCCCAAACTCAACTGATACATGCATTCCCTGTAGAGACGCACTCTAGCAAGCACATAACAGATAAGTGAGAGCCAAAACACCCCTATGTTGGGGTAGGGTTTCCCTGTCCTATTTTGTCAGGAACTAGGGTTTCACTACGCACGCAGCGGCTTCAAACAACCTATAAACGGGTAAGCAACCTGTCCTAGTTTGGAATGGTCACTATGGATCCGAATATGCACTAGGTCGAATGGTCAAAAAGGGTGCCCTGGTAAAACCGGGGTTTGTGTTCCCATGCTGTCAGAGCCCAGAGCCGATCAGCCTTACGGACATGACTTGACAAGACAAGCCTCCGGCAAATCGTTCGGGAATGGCATATGGCAAACACGGTGTCCTAGGCGCACCAATGCAAATGCAATGCAAAGAAACACACAAGTGTAGTCAAAACCAGATATCATGAGTTCGAGTCAAGTTCTCTAAATCCCCAGCAGAGTCGCCAGAAACTGTAACATGCCCGCGAGGGACCTCGCTACAGTTCGGACTCGATTTGTGTCACGGTTCTAAATCTTGAACCAAAGAGTCCAAATCCGGCAAATCGTTTTGAAAACAGATTTTTTGAAAGAAGTGCCAAACATGGACTGCTTCGCCAGATACAGAGTCGCCACCTAAATATTTTTAAAATGGGAAATTTAGGAAACCCTGACTCGGTGCCAAAGGCCACGTGTCCGTCATCACCAAAGCTGCCTCGGCTCGGGAACTTGGGTACGATTGGGGAAGGTCACATCGTGAGCACCCCCGCTCGCCCGATCAAAGACCGGCCTCTACTAACCATGATAGCTGCTTTTGAAAACATTGTATGCTCTTATTCCGGTTATTAGCCTAGGTTACTATGTGATGCTCGCAGCAAACAAGTATAGACTGGGCCGTCTGAATTGGAACAAAACATTTCATGTTTGTTTGTTTGAAAATGGTGTGAAGGTGCTACCCGCAGGTAGGCTAAAATGCGGATTTGCCACCCTCGGGTGGGCTTAGAAAACATGATTTTGCCACTATCTAGTGGGCTTAAAACAAACAGTCAATGTATTGTCCCAATTCAGATAACTCAACCTCCACCCACAGGCATTCAAGGCAGTTATATCACATAAGCACATAGCCTCATGGTAAGCATGCTATTCATGGCAGTCACTCACACGCATGCAAGGATGCTAAAGCGTAAAACTCACCGAGTACTCCAAGCCAAAACAAAAACCGATTAGAAATTCATGCATGATCCTAGATGCACAGAATTGCCTAATGCAACACATGCAAAATGCAACTATAGTAGGCTTGGCTATTCTAAACATGGCATATGAAATGCTACAGCCATCAAGTATTCAACTTGGAATTGAAATATAGATGCAGTTTGTATGATGCGCCGAGCCCGGTACATGCAAAACAGATGAATGATGCAAACATGCTGTCATACTGTATGCTAATTGAAATATGCCCTATATCTAACCATTGTAAGCAGGTAAATAAAAGGGAGAAAGACGTGGGGTTGGAAGACATACATCACACTCACCCACACTTATTACAATTATGCCCTCGCGCAGAGGGTCCGAATAAATAATACAGTCCGAACAAAAGAATAAAAGAATAGTACAGTCCGAGATAATAAATACACAAATTCCTAATTAATTATCAAATTAAATAAGAAAGCTGTAAACTAGCATGCAAGCCAAAGACTGCCTTGCCTCCGCCCTGAATAATGAAATGATGCATGTTGGGCTGCCTTGCGCGGAAATCCACTGGGATGCCCCAATTAGCCTCTGTTTGCAATGTTTCTCGAAATGCGTGCCAGACTCCGGAAAGTTGCTGATTCTTCATTTTGCTGCAACAGAGAGCAGGAAAGGGGCATAGCAATGTATTTCACAAATATATGCATGCCTCGATCCTCGTGCCACCAATCACGCATCTCGATGCATGATGGCCGAGGAGTCGGATTGCACAACTCAATATAGGATGAATGCATGTGAATGCTACAATAAAACCTAACTCCATCATAGATAATCCGGAGTGTCGGTGACTTGGGAATTGAGACCCGTTCCGTCACTCGGAGTACGAAACGTGCCTCGTTTCCCGTGCCCGGGCTAACTCCTATCCCGAACGCTATGCAATATGCATGATATGCATGCAATGCAGCTAAGATACAACCTAGTATGCACAATGCAGATAAAAAAAAAACGAGGTGCCTCGAAATGCGTGCACACATGCACGCAAACTGAGAAAATTCATGAATGCAATCTAAGATACAACCTGGTATGCACTATACTGGGAAAATGAGATGAAAACGAGATCCCTCGAAAAGCGTGCACGCGGGCACGCAAACCGAGGCGATGATGTAAGATGCAAATCGGATAAAACCGAAGTGCCTCGAAATGCGTGCACACGGATACGCAAACCGAGGCGATGATGTGAGATGCGAATCAGATAAAACTGAAGTGCCTCGAAATGCGTGCACACGGGCACGCAAACCGAGGCGATGATGTGAGATGCGAATCGGATAAAACCGAAGTGCCTCGAAATGCGTGCACACTGGCACGTAAACTGAGGCAATGATGTGAGATGCGAATCGGATAAAACCGAAGTGCCTCGAAATGCGTGCACACGAGCACGCAAACCGAGGCAATGATAAAATGGGATGGAAATGCAAATTGGGCTTATACTCACATGAGTGGACCTCAGCCGCACTCACATCAGATGCCGTCGGATAAAATGGAGGTGCCTCGAAGTGCGTGCCCACAGGCACGCAAACCGACGCAATGATAAAATGAGATGGAAATGCCAAATTGGGCTTATACTAACAATAGTGGACCTCAGCCACACTCACATCAGATGCCGTCGGATAAAACGGAGGTGCCTCGAAGTGCGTGCCCACAGGCACGCAAACCGAGGCATGGCCCGAAGGCGTGAAATGGCACGGGAAATGATATGCAAGCATGCAAACCAAATTTCAGCACCTAAATGAAGGGGAAAACAGCCCCGAAATGATACGAAATGACAACCAATGCATGAAATCATCCCGAAATGCGATATTAACCCTCCGAAATGGCCTACAGCTATGCTAAACATGCAAAATTGGCACATGACAGCAAAAACAGTAGCAAGACAGTCCCAAAAATAACATCTTTTCAGTACAAAACAAGGCTAAATAACAACCACAAGTATGGCAAAAATAGCATGCAAAAATGGGGAAAAAGAGGAGAATTACAAAGCAAGTGGTATCTACTATGCTCAAACTGAAAAACACAGTTCTACAACATTAAATAGGAGCCAAAAAAATGCATATTTACAGTGAATGACAACCCCAAAATCAGTATGTAGATATGCTCAAAATAGCATGCAATATATGGACCAAAAGAAGGCTATAATGATAGGTCATGCAAGGAAGCACCAAACAAGATTGGTCACCTCTACAATATTGTAGAGGGACCTAAAATAATCTCAACCTCAGTTTATAGCGTGCTCAAAATCAGATCACATATAGGCCAAATAAATCATGCAATTTTACGGTAAATTTGAAGAATTGCAAAGCAAGTGCATGATAGAATCACCAAACATGGTTGAGCCCTTCTTCAATGTTGAAGAGGGGCTCAAAATAGGCCCACTAACAGTGTATATCAAGCTCGAAAATGGATCACTCAAAAGCCAAATAAAGCATGCAAAATAATGGCATAAAGAGTGATATTGAAGCAAGTGTATCGTAGAAGCAACAAACAAGGTTGAGCCCTTCTACAATGTTGTAGAGGGGCTCAAAATGAGCCTAAAACCAGTAGGGGTCGGAGCCCAAAACAGTAGGCAAGTAGGGTAGAAATAGGAAGCAAAAAAATGGCACAAAAGATTGAATTTGAGGTTTACCTTTGAAGATCCAATTGTTGCTACCTCTTGGCTTGAATTTGTTGCTTCTTGGCCCTTGGAGAACCTTCCTTTGCTGCTGGAATGGTAATGGTGATGGTGAGGCTTAGGGTTGATGAAGAGAAGAGCTAGAAACTTGAAGGTTTTTTGGATTTTTGGCTATGGAAATAAAGGATTTGGGAGAGAGGCTTCTAAGATGAAATCTTGTAACCCTAGGGAAGGAGTTGTCCAGCCCCTTAAATAGGCAAGAAAGGGTGTAAAAGGGGAGGGAAATGCATCCAAGCTTTCCCTCCCAAAATATCTCCCGGAGGGGTGAGATATTTCAAAAAGTATCCGGACAGCTGTAAAGGGCTGGAAAGCAGAAAGCTGGCCGGCCAGGTAACTTTCTGGAAGGTGGCCGGCCGGCCACCCCAACTGGTCGGCCAGCCACTCACCCTGGCCGGCCGGCCACCCCAAAAAATGAAGTCAAAAATTGCTGGCCGACCACCATGCTTTGGTGTCCTCCCAGGTGTGTAGAACAAGGTTCCAAGGTTGAAATCTGGCAACACTGAAACAAGAGTCACAACATTGCACTTGAAGGAGAGGCTCAAAAATGAAATCAACAATTACTGGCCGACCATGCACTTTTAGGGTCCTCCCATGTGTGTAGAACAAGGTTCCAAGGTTGGAATTTGGCAACACTGAAACAGGAGTCACAACATTACACTTGAAGAAGAGGCTCAAAAATGAAAATCTGAATTACTGGGCGACCACCAATTTTTGGTGTCCTCCCATGTGCCCTCATCACAAATATGTAGTCCCGGCTCGAAGAAAATATCATTAGGGTGTTCAACATTAGCCCGGAAGTGAGAAAAACGGGCCCCGGATGAGCGAAAATGGTTTTCTGAGACAATTGTTGACCTTCCACCCTCCAGTGATCTTTCTGACGTCAAAACAGAGGTACCTGCCAAAAATCGGAGAAAACCGATGCAAAATGAATGCTCGGGGCCAAAACCGGGCAATTCGGGGTCCCGAAAACCGGCTGTAAGCACCGGAAGTGGTGTTTGGCCTTGAAGTGGGTACCAGAGGCCCCAGTGTTCCTCGGAATGATAAAACAGAGGCACTTGCCAAAAACCGGAGAAATCGGAGATGGCTGGGCGGTCCCGAACCAAGGCACACGGCCTGACGGCTCCGAAAACCGGGAACCGGGCTCCGAAATGGGCAAAATGGCCCGCGGCCACGAAAAGTAGCTCACGGCCACTGGGAGATAGTCTACAGGACCATTCCCTCCCCTCAGGAAAGAAAAACAGAGAAAACCGAGTCTGGTTCGCAAACCGAGACAAGGCACAGAAGAGAGTTCGGAAGCCCGGAGGCAGGGCGCACGGCCGCGACTCTGAGACTTCTGAACGAGCACGACATGCAACATCACCGAGCGCTCAATCGGTGACATCTGAGTCTTAAGGTCGGTCAAAAATGGGGTGTCTACAAAGGCATTTAAAAATGTCTTCAAGTGTCCTCTCTCTTTCTCTCTCTCTCTCTTTCTCTTAAATGGGATGGATGGTGAATACACCAAGGAATATATATTATAATACATTTTTTTTAGCCCTAATCTCTCACTCACTCAATCTCTCTCTCTCTCTCTCTCTCTCTCTCTCTCTCTCTCTCTCTCTCTCTCTCTCTCTCTTTCTCTAAACCGTCTGTAAACCCTCTTAGTGGATCAATTTCAATTTTGATTTCGAACTTCTCGATTTCAAAGTTTATGTTTCAGTGATTCTCTCTCTTGATTTCGAGGTTCTCTTGCTCGATTTCAATTTTGATTTCGAAGTTCTTGATTTTGAAATTTATGTTTCGGTGATTCTCTCTCTCGATTTCGAAGTTCTCTCTCTCGATTTTAAAGGTCCATCATCTGCACCGGCGAGGAGAGTGAGCGCCATCATCTACTAATGTGAGCACCACCGTCTTTCTTTCTCTCTCTCTCTCTCTCTCTCTCTCTCTCTCTCTCTCTCTCTCTCAAGCTTTTGTTTCCCGGTTTGGTTGATTTGGTTGTTGATTTTCGTTTATGCAGATCAAGGCATTGAGAGAAGGTAGAAATAGTGTTGGTTGGCGGTCCTTAAATTGGTGAGTTCCTGACATGAGTTTTCTTGCTCTTACTTCTTTTGCAGCAATTGAAGGAACCTTAGAGACACAAGCAGCCCACATGGAGGAAAACATTTTCAACTAATAGATTTAAATTTATATGCTGCTAAAGTGGATTTTGAGTTAGTTCTGGTTTTCTATATATTAAATCACGTATTTGTTTCATTAGAATATTTTCATCCATTCTTTGTTTCAATGATTGATGAGTTGTATATGTTTGCAATGTGATTTTTTTTTTTTTTTGATTTAATTGTTTTAATTTAGTTTTTTGCTTGATTTTGAGATCTATGCATTGTAAAGTTTTCACTGATGTGTTGATCTGCTCTATCATATTTGGAATGTAGAAAATTGATGTAGAAGTTCTGCTGAAATCATATTTTTCTATTTGTCTTGTTAAACGTGTTATTTGACAGGTTTGCAATACATGTGTGTGATAAAATATTTTTTCTATTATTTTTTGGTTGTGCTTATTGCTTGATTTTGGTTTAGAATAATCATGCAAAGTTTGCCTAAATTTAGTCAATATATTGAAATAGCAGCAAAGCTTTATCCATATTATTGCAATTTTTTAGCTTTACTCATATTACATGTATTTTTTTAGTTAAATCTAATAGAATTAGCACAATTTAAAATAATAATAATAAAAAAAGTTATAATGGTGTTTTTTTCAAATGTCACTATAGTGCCACCGGTCATATTTTTAAACTAGAAAAAAAAAACCTATCACAACATTTTTAAAACGTCACTAAATACTGGTGGGACGTCATTTTACCGTTATTCACCACATTTAGCGGCATTTTTATACTAATATAATGACGTTTTTAAAGTGCCATAATGCTACAGTGACAGTCGCGTCTTCGATGTTTGGTACTGTACGGGGAGCAAATATTCCGGCAAGCCCGCACTCCTTTCTTCCAAGCTCCGCTTCTGTTCGATCACCTGCGTACACAACGGCGGTGAGCTACCCGGCGGTGTGTGGCCGGAAAACCCCTCCGACGATCAAGTTAGAACACACACCAGGGGATAGATAGAGAGAAGGGAGAGAGTAGAGTGTAAGTGTATCTCTTACAGAATGTTCGTCTGGCCTGTATGGGGGGCGCAGACATGCCTATATACCCTCTGCGCCCAATACCCACTCCCAGTCATCTCTTGACACGTGCCTCTGCTATCCCATCCGTCAGCGTAAACCTCACTGAACATCACCTAATCTCAACTGCCAGCCTTCTCACCTGGAGCTCGGCAGCCGAGCTACTCTATCCCCGGCCGTGCCGTACTTCATGTCCAAGCACTTCACTGGCTAAGCCTAGGAGAACCGGGCTAGGCAGCATCTCGGCATAGCCGAGCCCGAGACATCTCGTGAGCACCTGCGGTCGGCCTCCCTGCCGAGCAAACAAGTATCTCGGCTGACTGCGCCTTTCCGGGCGCAGGTCGTTCAACTTGATTGTGGTTGGCCTTCTTGCCGATCAGGCAAGTACCTCGGTTGATGACGCCTTTCCGGGCGCCGTTCAGCCAACCTGACTGGCTTCGCCTATGCCATACATGCAGCTCGGTCTAACCGAGCGTTGCCTTAACTGAGCAACTTATATCCGGACTGGGCGGCGCATACTTAGCCCAACACTTGCCCAGCCCAAGTCCTAGTAGCCCAACTCCGGGCGAATCGTAGGTCATCTCGGCCCAATGCTCCATTTGGCTCTCAACCTGCTCGGCCGTTACCTCGGCCCAATTCCAGATCATAAATCTCCCTCTCAATTGCCCCTTAATTCCGTCCGCGCAAGCATGACTGGGATTACATGATCCGACCGGGGTATACTCTTCCTCAGCCTTAGTTAGCAATACGTCAATTCTTCAGCCGGAGTAAAACATCTCGGCTAGAACCACGCAGTTGACTCGGCTAGAACCACGCAGTTGAGCAAACCATCAACTCTTCAGCCGGAGTAAAACATCTCGGCCGGATTTCAGTAGTTGAGCTAGCCATCAACTCTTCAGCCGGAGCAAATCATCCCGGCCGGAATTCCATAGTTGAGCTAACCATCAACTCTTCGGCCGGAGCAAATCATCTCGGCCGGGATTCCGTAGTTGAGCTAACCATCAACTCTTCAGCCGGAGCAAATCATCCCGGCCGGAATTCCGTAGTTGAGCTAACCATCAACTCTTCGGCCGGAGCAAATCATCTCGGCCGGGATTCCGTAGTTGAGCTAACCATCAACTCTTCGGCCGGAGCAAATCATCCCGGCCGGAATTCCGTAGTTGAGCTAACCATCAACTCTTCGGCCGGAGCAAATCATCTCGGCCGGGATTCCGTAGTTGAGCTAACCATCAACTCTTCCGCCGGAGCAAATCATCCCGGCCGGAATTCCATAGTTGAGCTAACCATCAACTCTTCGGCCGGAGCAAATCATCTCGGCCGGTTTCCGTAGTTGAGCAAACCATCAACCCTTCAGCCAGAGCAAATCATCTCGGCTGGAACTCCGTAGTTGAGCTAACCATCAACTCTTCGGCCGGAGCAAATCATCTCGGCCGGGATTCCGTAGTTGAGCTAACCATCAACTCTTCGGCCGGAGCAAATCATCCCGGCCGGAATTCCGTAGTTGAGCTAACCATCAACTCTTCGGCCGGAGCAAATCATCTCGGCCGGGATTCCGTAGTTGAGCAAACCATCAACCCTTCAGCCGGAGCAAATCATCCCGGCCGGAATTCCATAGTTGAGCTAACCATCAACTCTTCGGCCGGAGCAAATCATCTCGGCCGGAGCAAATCATCTCGGCTGGAACTCCGTAGTTGAGCAAACCATCAACTCTTCAGCCAGAGCAAATCATCTCGGCTGGAACTCCGTAGTTGATCCACTTTCTTTGGCAAAAGAAGGCGAGCAAGGTCCGCTCCGCGACTTCCTTCTTGGCGGCTAAGGAACTCCAAGGAAGTCGAGCAAGGTCCGCTCCACGACTTCCTACTTGGCGGACAAGAAGCTCGGCCAAGGAACTCCAAGGAAGGCGAGCAAGGTCCGCTCCGCGACTTCCTTTTTGGCGGACAAGATAAGCTCGGCCAAGGAACTCCAAGGAAGGCGAGCAAGGTCCGCTCCGCGACTTCCTACTTGGCGGACAAGAAGCTCGGCCAAGGAACTCCAAGGAAGGCGAGCAAGGTCCGCTCCGCGACTTCCTTCTTGGCGGACAAGAAGCTCGGCCAAGGAACTCCAAGGAAGGCGACCTAGGTCCGCTCCGCGACTTCCTACTTGGCGGACAAGAAGCTCGGCCAAGGAACTCCAAGAAAGGCGAGCAAGGTTCGCTCCACGACTTCCTTCTTGGCGGAAAAGAAGCTCGGCCAAGGAACTCCAAGGAAGGGGAGCTAGGTCCGCTCCGCGACTTCCTACTTGGCGGACAAGAAGCTCGGCCAAGGAACTCCAAGGAAGGCGAGCAAGGTCTGCTCCGCGACTTCCTACTTGGCGGACAAGAAGCTCGGCCAAGGAACTCCAAGGAAGGCGAGCAAGGTCCGCTCCGCGACTTCCTTCTTGGCGGACAAGAAGCTCGGCCAAGGAACTCCAAAGAAGGCGTGCAAGGTCCGCTCCGCGACTTCCTTCTTGGCGAGCAACATTGGCTCGGCTGAAACTTCAGAGTTGAGCAAATCATCAACTCCTCTAGCTGGAGTAAATCATCTCGGCTGGAACCTCGGAGTTGAGCAAATCATCAACCCGTCAGCCAGAGTATATCATCTCGGCTGGAACCTTGGAGTTGAACAAATCATCAACCCGTCAGCCGAAGTAAAACATTTTTGCTGGAACCTCGCATTTGAGCAAATCATCAACTCTCAGCCGAAGTAAATCATCCCGGCTGGACCCTCGGAGTTGAGCAAATCATCAACCCGTCAGCCGGAGTAAATCATCTCGGCTGGAACCTTGGAGTTGAACAAATCATCAACCCGTCAGCCGGAGTAAAACATCTCGGCTGGAACCTCACAGTTGAACAAATCATCAACCCGTCAGCCGGAGTAAAACATCTCGGCTGGAACCTCACAGTTGAGCAAATCATCAACTCTTCAGCCAGAGTAAATCATCTCGGCTGGAACTGAAGAGTAGGCCCCTCATCCACTATTATTTCGGACACAACAAAGCTCTTCAGCAAAAACAATTCACTTCTATTACATTGACCAAAAGAGTATTTGCATTCAGAAGTGTAGGGGAAACAAGTCCTTCCTCAAAAAATTACATAAGGTCGCATTCCATGGCCGGGGTATGCCTTTGCCATCCAAATCTTCTAAGTGGTATGCCCCCTTGCCCGGTTATCTTATAAGGCCCTTCCCAGTTTGCCCCTAGCTTGCCCTTCCCAGTTTGCCCTTAGCTTGCCTTCGCCCGGTACTAGTGCGTTGCCCATGACCTTCCCTAAAACCCAGTCGCCCACTTGCTCGTTGCCATCCGGGTTGTCTCCGCGGTGGACGTCGCTGCATCATCCTCTACTCGGATGTGCTCATTGATACGCTGCATTAGGTGCCACATGGATGTCTGCTGGCTCATTGTAAGCAAATCCCTCAGCCTATGTCCGACCGGGAGACCGCGCTTATATTGGGTGATTGTCAGGTTGACCGGGCAATCTAGGATCTCATTGAAGGTTTCCCAGTACTTGGAGTTGTACGCCTTGAGAGTGTCGCTCGGTTCCATCTTGACACTCAGTAGGTGATCAACTTCCTTTGGCGTTTTGGTGTTGGTCGTGAAGCGCGTCATAAAGGCTTCGGCCAACTGATGCCACCTCTCTATACTCCCCTCCGACAGCCTTTCGAACCACTTCAAGCCCAGTTCGCCTAAGCTTGACGGAAAGATGAGGCACATAAGAGCATCATTCCGCCTATGTCCGGCCATGACCTGTCGGAAGTGGCTTACATGCATGTAAGGATCGGTCTTCCCGTCGTAAAGTGTGAACTTTGGCTGGTGGAAGCCTGCCGGAAGCTGTGTTGTCTCTATTTCCAAGGAGAAAGGGGTGGCACTCAACCTTGCCAAGTCGGAATCTACAACAAGTGGCGCTGCTAAGCGGGGTGGAGGCATTCCGACCTCCTCGCTGGCGTGAACCCCGTAGGATAACCGCTGGAACGCCGGTATCCTCTGAGCCTCCCGCCGGTGAGCCCGTTCCTCCAAGACTGCCCGCAAATCTTCTGTTCGAGCAGAATAGGTGTACCTCGACGTCGTCGCCGGACGTGAGGGTTGGTAGGTACTATCTTGCGCGCTGGACTTCTCTGCGCGCACATCGGAATCATCGACCTTGTAACTTCTGGTAATGGAGATGGACGGAGTGTGTCGCTGACTCTGGCTACCTGAACGGCGGGGTTGGGTGCGCTCATTGTGGTCACCCACTCCAGCTACACCCTTCCCTTTGACGTGCCGCTTCAACTCCTCCATCTCTGCTGCCATTCGCTGGATGACAGCATCGTGGTCCTTCAACTTGCTTTCGAGGCGTCTGGCGTGTGAATCTCTCCGCCGCCGATGACCCTTCGGACTCCGCGAATGTCCATAACTCCTCCCGCGCTTATCCCGCGCGTCGCCTGACTGTCCTCCCTGGTATGTCTCCAGGTCCCCCATCGGAGAGATGGTGGGGGGTCCCTCTCTACGCCGGCCCGACTCCGGAGTGACTCCGACGATGGCGGACACCTGAATCTCTTCGTTGTTCGCCATTGAAGGCAATCTGAAGAGCTTCGGAAGACAAGGTTTTATCTGCAAGCTTCCCACAGACGGCGCCAATTGTACGGGGAGCAAATATTCCGGCAAGCCCGCACTCCTTTCTTCCAAGCTCCGCTTCTGTTCGATCACCTGCGTACACAACGGCGGTGAGCTACCCGGCGGTGTGTGGCCGGAAAACCCCTCCGACGATCAAGTTAGAACACACACCAGGGGATAGATAGAGAGAAGGGAGAGAGTAGAGTGTAAGTGTATCTCTTACAGAATGTTCGTCTGGCCTGTATGGGGGGCGCAGACATGCCTATATACCCTCTGCGCCCAATACCCACTCCCAGTCATCTCTTGACACGTGCCTCTGCTATCCCATCCGTCAGCGTAAACCTCGCTGAACATCACCTAATCTCAACTGCCAGCCTTCTCACCTGGAGCTCGGCAGCCGAGCTACTCTATCCCCGGCCGTGCCGTACTTCATGTCCAAGCACTTCACTGGCTAAGCCTAGGAGAACCGGGCTAGGCAGCATCTCGGCATAGCCGAGCCCGAGACATCTCGTGAGCACCTGCGGTCGGCCTCCCTGCCGAGCAAACAAGTATCTCGGCTGACTGCGCCTTTCCGGGCGCAGGTCGTTCAACTTGATTGTGGTTGGCCTTCTTGCCGATCAGGCAAGTACCTCGGTTGATGACGCCTTTCCGGGCGCCGTTCAGCCAACCTGACTGGCTTCGCCTATGCCATACATGCAGCTCGGTCTAACCGAGCGTTGCCTTAACTGAGCAACTTATATCCGGACTGGGCGGCGCATACTTAGCCCAACACTTGCCCAGCCCAAGTCCTAGTAGCCCAACTCCGGGCGAATCGTAGGTCATCTCGGCCCAATGCTCCATTTGGCTCTCAACCTGCTCGGCCGTTACCTCGGCCCAATTCCAGATCATAAATCTCCCTCTCAGGTACTAAACGTCACAAAAACAAAGAGGCATTTTTTTCACCTATAGCGGCGTTTAAATGTTGAATTTCCAGAAGTGTATTAAAAACACATGCACTCTCTTTATATCAGCATAAATAAAGATTAGATAGTCATACTAGTCGTTCTCATATACATTTGGGGAAAAAAAAAAAATCTTCAATTTGTAGAAAGAAATACAAAATAATAAAAAAAGGAAAAATAAATGAAACATAAGCTATAGGTTTTTCACTATTTCTTTCCTTTTTCCTTTCTCTCCACAAACTCCACAATTAATTCAAACCAAGAGCAAGATTAACAAAATGACAAAAAAGAAAAGACTACAAAATTACTTGCAGGTGATAATTGCATAAAATTATTATATATGTATAGAAACTGTGACATCCCGAAATAATTACTATAACCCATACTCAACATTATTTTTCCATATCAAAATCATTTTCAAAGATCCATTTGAAAAACCCCTCATTTGATTTTTACCCAAAACTCTAGATTGTTCCAAATCTTCCAAAATCTTAATATTGTTTAGAAATAACAAATAACTAAGTTCAAACTCATAAAAAGAGTGGAGATATCCCTACCTCAAGCTTAGAAGACAAGAGAGAGAGTGTAAGAAACTCAACGACGCCAAAAATTAACTTTGCTCCGATTAGAATAAAGCCCTCGCCAAACTCTACCTTTTTAACAAAGGCACACGGGTGAAAAGATCGATGGATCTAGGTGGATTTGTAGAGAGAATGTAAGTTTTAGAGAGAGATTCTCAACTTAGGGTTTTGAAATGTTGAGAGAGAGAGAGAGAGAGAGAGAGAGAGAGATGAAAAAGTGATGTAAAAAGTGACTTTTACAAACTGATATATGCGCAGACCGCTCGAGTGCAAGAAGTGTCTCTCGAGCGTCTAGACACAAAACATGTGACCGTTCGAGCGCAAGAAGTTTAGCTCAAGCGTAAAATACAAACTCCTAGTAGTTTTACAGACAGAAGACCAACGCTCAAGCGCAAGCAGCAACGCTCGAGCGAAGAATACCACTTTCCAGTACTTTTACAGACCTGCAAAAGTACTGAGAGTTCACAAATACCGCTCGAGCGCAAGAAGTGACGCTCAAGCGAAGGAACAAAATTCTGGGGCAACAGCAGTTTGAAAAACAAACTGCCAACTTGTTTCAAATGCAACCAACACATCCCAAAAGCCAAACTCAAAGAGAGATAAGGGGAAACAAGACATGAGCAACTGTATAAGACAATGAAACCCTAATCCAAAACATTCAATGGGTCGGGTCTAAATCAGAATCGCTATAACCTCCCAATTTTAAGGAATTTCGTCCTCGAAATTTGAACCAAATATTAAAACCAAGTTTAAACTAATTACAACAATGATAGTAATTCAAATTCATCACCATGACCCATCCACTGGTTATCTATTCTCATCAATATAATAAACGAATTTTCAATGCTGAATATACAATTCACGTTTCCAAAACATATGCAATGTTTATATTTCTTTAACATAACAAGGTTTTCAATACATGTTCAAACATCAATAAATAGGTTTGGATACTTCTCACGAACTTCTACCTCACGCTCCCAAGTGACCTCCTTAACCCCATGGTGTCGCCACAACACCTTCACTAAAGGAATCGTCTTGCCTCGCAAGACTTGGTCTCGAGTATCCAAAACTCTAACGGATCTCTCCTTATATGAGGCATTCTCATCCACCTTTAACTCAGTCTAATCCAACATGTGTAAAGGATCCGACTCATACTTCCGGAGCATACAGATATGAAACACATCACGAACCTCAGAAAACTATGGCGCAAGGGCAAAACAATAAGGTACCTCCTCAATTCGCTCTAGGATCTCAAAAGGCCCAATAAACCTAGGAGACAACTTTCCACTCTTCCCAAACCTCATCAAACCCCGTTTAGGAGATATCTTCAAAAAGACGTGATCTTCCACCTCAAAGGATAATGGTCTCCTCCTACGATTGGCATAGCTCATCTGATGACTTTGAGCCGTAACCAACCTCTTACGGATAAGTGCAATTTTCTCTGTCATTTCCCGGACTAACTCTAGACCCAACATTGGTGCATCACACACTTCAACCCAACACACGGGGGACCTACATGGTCGGCCATACAAGGCCTCAAATGATGCCATACCAATACTAGACTGGAAGCTATTATTGTAGGCAAACTCCACTAAGGGCAAGTGTCTCTCCCGCAATCCCTTAAAGTCAAGGGCATAACCTCGAAGCATATCCTCAAGGATCTGAATAGTACGCTCTAACTGCCCGTCAGTTTGAGGATGATAGGCGATATTAAAAGTCAACCTATTGCCCAAGGCATTTTGTAGGCTCTGCCACAACTGAGCCATAAAACGCAGATCTTTATCTGAAACAATAGTCACAGAGACCCCATGAAGTCGAACTATGTCCTTAATGTAAAGGTTGGCTAGATAGTCTATCGAGTCACTTGTGCGCATAAGTACAAAGTGTGCTGACTTGGTCAATCGGTCAACCACCACCCAAATAGCATCATTACCCCGTTGAGTCCTCGGAAGACCCACAACAAAATACATTGTGATATGTTCCCACTTCCATTCAGCTATAGGTAAGGGTTACAACAAACCCGTTAGTCTGTGATGCTCAGCCTTCACTTGTTGACAAATAAGGCATCTCGACACAAACACAGCTACATCCTTCTTTATTCCCTTCCGCCAAAACTGGTGGCTAAGGTCATGATACGTCTTTGTGCCTCTTGGGTGCACCGCAAGGAGCGAATGGTGAAACTCCCGGAGTACTTTCTCTCGACAAGACTCCAGCACGAAAAGACGATCAAGCTATCTAACATGCGAGTCGAAATACATGTTCAAGCCCTTCCCTACCTTTCCACTAGAATCTTCTCCCGGAGGTTTTCTACCTCAAGGCCACCCATTTGCGCTTCTATAACTCGGCTCACAAGTGTAGGTTGTGCAACTACCAAAAACAAAGCTGCCGACTCAATGGACTCTCCAAGACACAAGTCAAACTCACCAATAGCACCTAACATCTCCCATTCTCGAATGGCAATACAAGTTACACTGTAATGGATTTCATACTCATGGCATCGGCCACTACATTCACCTTTCCCGGATGATAGTGCAACTCAAAATCATAGTCTTCTATAAACTCCATCCACATCCTCTGCCTCAAATTCAGATCTTTCTGTGAAAATAGGTACGTCAGACTCTTGTGACCAAAAAACACCTCAAAATTCTCACCATAAAGGTAATGCCTCCAGATCTTCAAGGCAAAGATCACAGCTGCTAGTTCGAAATCATAGGTAGGATAGTTCCTCTCGTGTGTTTTCAACTGACGTGAGCCATAGGCTACTACCTTTTCCTCTTGCATCAAAACATAACCCAAACCTTCTCGTGAAGCATCAAAATACACTTACTAGCCCAAACCCCTCTCCGAAATAATTAACACTGGAGCAGTGATAAGTCTAACCTTAAGCTCTTAAAATGAATTCTCACAAGTCTCACTTCACACAAACTTGATTCCCTTCCTCGTCAGTCTAGTCAATGGTGAGGCTAATCTAGAGAAATCCTTCACAAACCAATGGTAATACCCAGCCAACTCCAAGAAACTACGGATCTCAAAGGCATTCTTAGGTTGTTCCCTATCTTGTACTGCTTCAATCTTGGATGAATCTACAGTCACTCCTCCTTTGGATACCACATGGCCTAAGAACTTCAATTCTCTCAACCAGAATTCACACTTCTCGAACTTAACATACAATTTGTGGGCTCTAAGCAACTCAAGTACAACTCGCAGGTGTTCCTCGTGTTCCTCCTCGGAGGGTGAGTAAATCAAGATGTCATCAACGAAGACAACTACAAAACGGTCTAGGAACTCATGAAAGATCTGATTAATTAAATTGTAACGCCCCGAAGAAATTAACAATACAATCAACCCCGAAATTAAATAAACAACAGTACATTACCGAATATGATATCTTTACATTTACATGGTTCCAATCAAAATAATTCTCTTTCTCATTAAACTATAGATCTTTGTTTACAAAACAATTACAAAATACATATCCCTATTCAGTGAGCTAGAGAAGACTTCAAAACAAATACATTACATGGAGACTTCTAACAAAATTATAAAACTAAAAAAGAAAAAGAAAGGATTTCGAAAGTTTTCATTACAATTCCAAGTCCACAAAACATCAAAAGGTTCCAACACAAGTAAGAGAAATATATTTCTCATCATTCATCTTCATAAGTGGGTTTGGGGTTCTTCATTTCCATGAAATGTTAGAAAATATAGGAATGAGCAAAGTTGCCCAGTAGAGAATAACTTTATCCAAGTATATAAACATTGATTTAAATATGCATGCCCTGTGTTTACGCTAATAGGTCACATGTATCCAAGAACTTAAATGTTAAAAAAAATCCCAATTCGTCATCAACCTCCACACTTTTTTCGTCCTCACACTGATGGCATGTGGCACCTCAAGCCTTTCCACTTTCGTCGTCCTCACACGAACTAGCCAATGGACACCTTACTACATTCCCACATTCGCCGCCCTCATGCGGACCGGATTGGTGGGCACCTAAAACACAATTCATAACATTTACACTATTCACACAACACCAATAATCATGAGGATTCTCCAATTTCACTTATTCATCCTTCATTTCAAGAATTTCATAAACAATCCCCTTAGGGTTCAAATGAAAATTTGGGGTTTTCCCACACTAAGGTTTGTTTTCCTTAATTCAAGTATATGTACTTACTACCTCATAGATGACTTCCTAATCCACCATCAATTTCACAAAAACACATCATCTATACAAAGCTCATGTGTATATATATATATGTATATCACATCCATCTCCATAGTTCAACACCCTCTAAGATTTACACACATTTAATCCAAAATGAAGCTATAAAAAGGTAAAGACATTCTAACCTCAAAGTTGTGTAATAGACGATGAAGGTCCACCAGATGAGCTTTCAAGATACCACGTTATAATCGATTCAAAACGGAGCTCTTGAAGAGGATAACGACTTTAATGAAGGAACTAAGATTGATTCTTGCTAAATGAAGATGAAATCTAGTGTTTTAGCACTAGGGTTTTCAAAAAAAGGGAAAAGAAAGGGAGAGAAGATGAAAAAATGAGTCAAAAGTGTGTTTAGATCATGTTTTAAATATGTTGTCTTGACTTGACCGCTCGAGCGAAACTTCCTACGCTCCAGCGAAGAACCAAAATGCAAAGGAACCACTCAAGCGAACATTCCATCGCTTGAGCGGTAAACATAAGGTCTCAGAAGTTTTGCAGAGCTACAGTGAAAATACTACGAGCTCACATTTTATGCTCGAGCGACAACTCCTTCGCTTTAGCGGTCTCACCTGTAAACCCATGAGATACTGGGAGCAATAGTTCTTCGCTCGAGCGGCCACCCAGCATCAGTTGTTATAGCGTACCCCCTTAAGGAATTTCGTCCCCGAAATTTGTATTGTTCCTATTAAAATAATTCTAGCAACTTCCAAGAAGATGGATAATCACAACAATAATCTTAACCATCACTTTTCTCAATTCAAAGCAAACTCAAGGTAAAATTTTCAAATAAAAACATGAAATTTTGGTTTCTTTCATTCATTTTTCTTTGACAACATTTCTTACAACATCCAAAAATTACCATAACAAGTTTACATATCACCGAATAAATCTGGGTACTTTTCACGCAATTTGGCTTCTCGCTTCCCAGTAGCCTCCTCTACTCCGTGGTGGTGCCATAATATTTTGACCAAGGGAATCACCTTGCCTCTCAAAACTTGTTCTCGTGTATCTAATATTTTTATTGGTCTTTCTTTATACGAAGCATTCTCACCCACCTCTAAATCCGTCCAGTCCAAAACACGGGAAGGATTAGGCTCATATTTACGAAGCATGGAAACATGAAATACATTGTGCACTCCGGGAAATTGCGGGAGCAATGCAAGGTGGTACGCTACTTCTCCCATTCGTTCTATAATATCAAAAGGGCCAGTGAACCTTGGTGAAAATTTATCGCTCCGCCCAAATCTCTTTAAGCCCTTTCTAGGTGATATCTTTAAGAATACGTGATTGCCTACATCAAAAAGAGAGAGATCTTCTCCTACTGTCAGCATAACTCTTTTGTCAACTTTGCGCCATTATTAACTGCTTTCGAATGAGAGTTATCTTCTCGATGGTTTCACGAACTAACTCTGGCCCAAGCATAGGTGAGTCTCCCACCTCAATCCAACACACCAGTGACCTACATGGTCGCCCATATAGGGCTTCAAAGGGAGCCATTTCAATACTGGCTTGGTAACTATTATTGTAAATGAATTTTGCTAAGGACAAATATTTTTCCCAAGAGCCCTTAAATTCTACCACACAAGATCTTAACATATCTTCCAGAATTTGGATAGTGCGCTCGGATTGTCCATCTATTTAGGGGTGGTAAGCAGTCAATTGAGTACCCATCACTGTTTGTAGACATTGCCATAACTGTGTGGTAAAACGAGGGTCCCGATCTGAGACGATACTCACTGGGACTCCATGAAGTCAGACAATCTCCATAACTCGAGTAACGAGTGTGGGTTGTACAAGGACTGAAAAAAAAGGTGGCATGCGTCGAAGATTCACCAAGATACAAATTGAACTCGCCCAAATCACCCAACATTTTCTATTCTTTAATAGAAAGATTAGCAAAAGTACTTATTAATTTTCTACTCAAAGCATCAGCCACCACATTGGCTTTCTCGGGATGGTAGTGTAATTGAAAATAATAATAATCTTCCAAAAATTCCATCCACCGCCTTTGATGCAAATTCAAATCCTTTTGGGAAAATAAATATTTATGGCTTTTATGATCCAAGAACACCTCAAATTTCTCCCCGTACAAATAATGTCTCCACAGTTTTATGGCAAAAACAACAGCGGCTAGCTCTAAATCATGTGTCGGATAGTTCCTCTCATGGGTCTTTAGTTGGCGCGAACCATATGCCACTACCTTACCCTCCTACATCAATACACATCCCAAACCCACCCTAGAGGCATTGTAATACACTGTGTAACCCAAACCTCTCTCGGGGATGACTAGAACCGGTGCTGTGGTTAGCCTAACTTTCAATTCTAGGAAGGATTTCTTACATGTTTCATTCCACATAAACTTCACCCATTTTCTCATTAGCCTAGTCAATAGAGAAGCTAACACAGAGAAGTCTTTCACAAACCGCCTATAATAACCAGCAGGACCCAAGAAACTACGAATTTCAAATTCGTTCCTAGGTCACTCCCAATTCTGCACCACCTTGATCTTTGAAGAATCTACAGTAACTCCCTTCTTAGAAATAATATGACCCAAAAATTTCACCTCGGAAAGCCAGAACTCACACTTTTCATACTTAGTGTATAATATATGCTCCCTAAGTAAATGCAACACAATGCGAAAGTACAACTCATGTTCTTCCTCAAAAGGAAAATATATAAGAAGGAATTTATAGTGGCCATAACGCGTATGAAAGACCATCTGTGGAATGTCCTCTTCTTTCGCACGTAATTGATGGTAGCCTGATCTTAGATCTATCTTTTAGAAACACTGAGAGCCCTTGAGTTGGTCAAAAAGATTGTCTATCCTTGCCAACGGGTATTTATTCTTAATCGTGATCCTATTTAGTTTATGATAATCAATGCATGACCTTAAGGAACCATCTTTCTTCTTTGTAAAGAGAGCGGGGCTCCCCAGGGCGAGGTACTAGGGCATATAAAGCCCTTATCTAACAACTCTTGTAATTGTTCCTTCAAAACAAGTAACTCTATTGGGGCGAATTGATAAGGTGAAATGGAAATGGGTATGGTACCCGGCACAAGGGTAAGGTCCTACGGAAAGACATCTAAATATTTACGAACCATCCTAGGAAATACCCCTCGCACATTACTGTTCCTATCAACCATCAAGGTTACAAGAAGAGAAGTGAATTTACCCCGACTACGTGAGTCATATAACGGTGGTGAAAGTCTATCAGACTTATCCCCCAGAAAATAGAAAAAGTCACCCCCAGCCATACATGTAGTAACTCTGCCACAATAACAATCTATTACTGCACGATAAGAGGACAGCCAGTCCATATCGAGAATGACATCAAAACTAGTCATCTCCAACAGCACCAAACTAAAAGGTAGTCGACGGTCAGCGACTTCGATCACACACCCTCAAGACCCGTAAGTCAAAACCAATTTACCCTCAACCGGTGATTCTACCACAAGAGAAGATTCTAATGGTTCAGCCTCTAACCCAACATGAATAAGAATGAAGATGCTATGAATGAATGAGATACCCCCCTCTCTATCAACACATGTCCCAAGTATTATATATGAGATATGTACCTCGCATCACCATCGGTCCAGTCGACTATTCGGATGTGGTAACTGCATAAACTCTCCCTTGAGGCCTTTGTTCACTTTGCTCACCCCTTTGTTGATAAGCATGTGGTACAGATTGTATGGAAGTAGCTCCATGTACAGTTTGAGATACTTGTCCAAACTGAACTGGCCGATAAGTCTGTCTTTGGCTCTATCCGGCCTGCAACCTTGAAACACTAGCCGTCTCGGTAAGCTAGGGACAAAACTTCTTCATATGACCCGACTGGCCACATTGGTAACAAACAGGCAATTGAATCCCACTCAAGGTCTGATTCTGAAGATATGTAGAAGGTTGCCATTGTTGGTTGCTCCTCCACGGGCATGTAGCGAAGTTATGGCCCTACTCACCACACCGATAACAAGTGATCCCACTTTGTCCCATACTATCTATACTATTTCTTGACATGGGATTTGATGATGCGACTGGCGGCGAAGGTAAATGAGAAGGTGTTGAACTCCTCAACTTTTTTGATGCCATAGAACTCCCTCGAGATTCTGTAAACCCTTGTCTCTTAAGTCGTCACTCATTTTCCTTGCCTTCAAGCATAATCTCAACATGTGCTGCAGACTCCACCAACCTATCATAATCCCAGATCATGTGTCCTATCACGTTTATCAAAATTCATGGCCTCAGTCTCTTCTCAAATTCTAGACACCTACGTTCTTCAGTAGCTACTAGGTCGGGTACAAAACGTGATAGGCTCGTAAAAGTAGCCTCAAACTCCGCCACTATGGAATTAGATTATTCAAGTTCCTCAAACTCTCTTCGCAAACATTCCATCGCAGTGGGAGGAAGGTACTTCTCTTGAAAGGCATGAGTAAACACCTCCTAAGTATGCTCAACTCGACCCTTGGCATATTTCCACCATTGGCTAGCATCCCCCTTTAATTGATAACTAGCAAGCACCACCCGAAGCTCGCCGTCTTGAATATCTAAGATCTCAAAAGATTTGGTAATTTGCTTAAGCCATTCGTCCGTCTTTAATAGTTCAGCACCCCCAAGAAACTCAACAGGATTCAAGTGAAAAAAATTCTTTTTTCAAGAATAAAACTTTAGTCTCCCTTTCAACTGTTCTTGCCGCTTGTTCGGCTCTAAGAATATCCATCGATTCTCTAAGGGCTCCGGTCATCTCACGAGCCAGCACTCCCATAGCATCTTGGGCCGGTAGAGCGGCCACATTGTTTTGACCCACTCCTTCTTCTTAAGGAGGGATCTGTTGAGCCAGAATATTCCTACCACCTCGACAAGGCCTACTACGACCCCTAACACATCTAGACATCCTATATAAGAATAGATGTGGACAAGATTACCTCACAATTCATATACTAGTTCATCACTTTCTCCTCAAGTCTTAATATCATTCTCAACAGTTAAACATGCTAACAGACAGTACACATATAGATCCTTCTCCCAGGGTATTAACTCATTTCACAACATTCAAGGATTTCCTAGTGGAAAAACCATTGATCAAATGCCTTTCCAAAGGGACTTCAGTGAATGTAGTGAACACAAGTTATACCTTAAAGGATAGACCCCATACACACCTATTCATATAAACACATAATCAAACAAAACCATCAACACCTCATACTAACATGACAATCCAATGTGACAATGTCACTCCTCACGAGCTCCAGGTATTCGACCTGGTTAGCTCTGATACCAATTTGTAATGCCCCAAAGAAATTAACAATACAATCAACTTCGAAATTAAATAAACAACAGTACATTACCGAATATGATAGCTTCGCATTTATATGGTTCCAATCAAAATAATTATCTTTCTCATTGGACTGTAGATCTTTGTTTACAAAACAATTGCAAAATACATATCCCTGTTCAGTGAGCTGGAGAAGACTTCAAAACAAATACATTACATGGAGACTTCTAACAAAATTATAAAACTAAAAAAAATAAAAAAGGATTTCAAAATTTTTCATTACAATTCCAAGTCCACAAAAGATCAAAAGGCTACAACACAAGTAAGAGAAATATCCTTCTCATCATTCATCTTCATAAGCGGGTTTGGGGTTCTTCATTTCCTAAAATGTTAGAAAATATAGGAATGAGCAAAGTTGCCCAGTAGAGAATAACTTCATCCAAGTATATAAACATTGATTTAAATATGCATGCCATGTGTTTACGCCAATAGTTCACATGTATCCAAGATCTTAAATGTTAAAAAAAAATCCCAATTCGTCATCAACCTCCACACTTTTTCCGTCCTCACACTGATGGCATGTGCCGCCTCAAGCCTTTCTACATTCGTCGTCCTCACACGAACCGGCCAGTGGACACCTTACCATATTCCCACATTTGCCACCCTCACGAGGACCAGATTGGTGGGCACCTCAAACACAATTCATAACATTTACATTATTCACACAACACCAACAATCATGAGGATTCTCCATTTTCACTTATTCATCCTTCATTTCACAAATTCATAAACAATCCCCTTAGGGTTCAAATGAAAATTTGGGGTTTTCCCACACTAAGGTTTGTTTTCCTTAATTCAAGTATATGTACTTACTACCTCATAGATGATTTCCTAATCCACCATCAATTTCAAAAAAGCACATTCTATACAAAGCTCATGTATATATATATATATCACATCCATCTCCATAGTTCAACACCCTCTAAGATTTACACACATTTAAACCAAAATGAAGATATACAAGGGTAAAGACATTCCTACCTCAAAGTTATGTAATGAAAGATGAAGGCCCACCCGATGAGCTTTCGAGATACCACGTTATAATCGGTTCAAAACGGAGCTCTTGAAGAGGAGAACGACTTTAATGAAGGAACTAAGATGGATTCTTGCTAAATGTAGATGAAATCTAGTGTTTTAGCTTTAGGGTTTTCAAAAAAGGGGGAAAAAGAGAGGAAGAGAAGATGAAAAAGTGAGTCAAAAGTTGTGAACACCCCATTTTTGACTGCCCGCAAGGCTCGAGTGCTTTGTTCGGTACACTCGATGATGAAAGTGGTGTTATGCGTAGTTCGAGGTCTTAATGAAGGGGCCATGTTTAAAGCTTCGAAACAATACCAAACCTCCCATATTCCCGCTGATTATACCCAAGAAATCCATTTTTACACATTGTGCCACCCTATGCTGAAGCTGAAACAGAAAAATAAGGAAATGCATTGAGGGCCGGCCGTGGCTATTGAGGGCCCACCGGGCCTTGGTAGTGAGAAACATTGTTCTGGGCAAGAGACAGTTAGCTGTCCATTTTTGAAGATATTTATGATATTTTTTGCTCAAATTCTATAAAAACGACAATATATCTCTGTTTTGAGGGTTGAAGAATTTCAAGAAAGCCTCTGTACCACCTTGAGAGCTTCCTCTTCTCCTTCTTCTTATGCAAGCAACACTTTGAGCTAACCTACCACCTTGAACCTATATCCATACATCAGATGCACCTTAGCTTAGGAACCTTGGTTGAGCCTTGAACACCATAATTCAAGCTTGAGGGTGTGTTGAAACTTAGTTTGAATCACAAGCAAAAGCTAACTTCTTTGAGAGGTATAAGCTTGCTATCTTCCCTCTTGCTTTCATTTCTTTCATTTGCT
Organism: Camellia granthamiana; assembly: GCA_036172215.1. Lineage (NCBI taxonomy): Eukaryota > Viridiplantae > Streptophyta > Magnoliopsida > Ericales > Theaceae > Camellia > Camellia granthamiana. The sequence goes on along the minus strand of CM069911.1, from coordinate 74,813,788 downwards.
ACCTAATTCTTGTAGTTTCATGTTGCTTTGATTCTATTCTAAGTGTTTAAGTTTGGGTTTGGAGAGCTACCAAAAGGATAGAGAGAGTTTACACTCTTTCTACACCTTTACCTATAGCTCAAACCCTTACTTTTACACTCTTTTTCTTTGTTCTCTACACTGATTTTCAGAGTTAAAAAAAGGGCTAAAAATCATACTTTGAGGTTTCAAAAGTGGAGGGGTTAGCCACCCCTCCTTTGTCATGACTGAACCTGCCCCTATGGATTAAGGTCATAACCGGCCAGCAATCATGAGATTACCTATGGCCTCAACCTGGTCAAACATGTTTTCAATAGAATAAGGAGCCAAAACGGAAGCAGACTAAAAAATTTTGTTCAATGAGCTGTGCTTACATGATAAAGCAAACATTCCATATTAACTCACACATATAAACAAAATTAACATTTCATATGTCCAGGAACTTTCAAAATTTTGTAATCAGCCAAACAAAAAGCTTATATACATGATAATCCACATATTCACTAGGGTAACATAATAGTGAACAAAAGAACAAAAGAAAACAAGGTCTCATGCGTGAGACGATCAGGCTGACTCCACAAAACTTGACTCCTCTCATGTCTTTCACTGGGGCTGGGTTTGAAAATCTCTTTGCTCAAGTATACACACACAAATGAGAGTGAGCGATAGCCCAATGAATAATATCAAAATAAAGGAGTACATGAATGAAATTTGTAGCAGTCATATCAAACGGCCTTAGGCCCATTCATGATTCTATCTAATACATCAAATGGCCTCAAGCCCAAGCGTATCAAACGGCCTCAGGCCCAATTCATCCTTATCAAATGGCCTCGGGCCCAATTTGTTCGTGTCAAATGGCCTTTGGCCCATTCATACATGTCAAACGGCCTTTGGCCCAATCATACATATCAAACGGCCTTTGGCCCAATCATACATGTCAAACGGCCTTTGGCCCAACCATACATATCAAACAGCCTTTGGCCCAACCATACATATCAAACGGCCTTTGGCCCAACCGTACATATCAAACGGCCTTTGGCCCAATCATACATGTCAAACGGCCTTCGGCCCAATTCATTCTTTTCCATATTCATATCCATGTGTGTGTCATACTCATGATCGTAATCACATTCGTATTCAATCAGTCTTGTGTAAAAGATTGTCATTCAGACTCTTCATCAATAATTCAAATTACAAATCCATAAGGCTCATACGGAAGTAACATTTGGAAAGTAACGTACTTGAACATATCTTTAATAAGATATTACTCACAGTGATCTACCGGATGATTTGCCCTTGTGCTTGACCCTACACATTTCATAAACATAATGGGTCACAAGTGATTCAATCCATTCTTAATTCATATATCCTTTTAGGCTTCTTCCTTATCTTTTTAACTCATTTATAATGCCCAATACATGCCTAAGAGTGCTTAGAAGTGAAAGAGAACGGAAAACAAGTCACAAAACACACTTTTTAAAATTTCTAAAACAGGGCTCTCCGCTCGAGCGGACCCCTTTGGTCTGCAAAAGTACTGGTTGTCCCATTTTTGTGCTCGAGCATGACTTTGGATGCTCAAGCTGAGAGTCAAAACATGTGATTGGGAACTCGAGCGTAACTCCTCACGCTCGAGCGGACGTCAATGTCTACAAAACTTCTGGGAGCTAACATTTTACGCTTGAGCGGCGCATTCCCCGCTCAAGCGGACTTGACGAATTCTAAAATTTCTAGATTTGCATTTGAAGCTCAAACTTAGTATTCAAAGGCCCAAAGCTCGTGTTTTTGGTGCAAAAACATGGAAGGTCAATGCATAGCATGAGAATATGGGTTATTTGAGACCAATTGACCAAAACCATGATCTAATTCTCAAATCATTTAACATTTTTCTTGGTATGGTTAAAGCTCATGCATTCAAACTATATACAAACTTCATATCTTCATGAATCATTTATGCATGTCAATTATTGACTCCAATCTCTCTTCAAATAGCACAAATGATGCTCAAAATTATGGAGTTCATTAAAATTATGCATACATGTATGATTTGGTGACGTATTCCTCATGTTTTAACAATCAACTTCTAATTACAACATAAATCCTTAGAATTGAGTTTCATATCATAATAATTCTCACATGTATGTAGTAAAGGACTCTCAAATTAACATGAACTACATGTTTCATGCTCAAATATACAAATTCATGGCAATTTCTTACATGCATGTGTACATTGACTTCAAATTCATCAAATTCAACTTAATTCTTGTTCTTTATTGCTAATTCTCTTTTGAATTCATCTAATTATAACTCAATACTCATGAATTCATGTCTAACTACTCACGTAGAGGCTCCAATCTTCCAATTCTAGCTAATTCTTGGGCCTAGCCTTTCAAATCTTGAATTCTTTTGCAAAATCTACAAGGATGGTTTATCTCTCTCTCTAAACTTGCCCTCTCTTTCTCTCTAGAATATGATTTCAGCCAAGATGAGTTCAAAAGATAGAATTGAGTGTATATAGGCCTATTTATAGGCTTGGCTAATCAAATTGATTAATGCTAAGTAATGATGCCTTAATTTAATCATTCTGAATCTAATTATTTTGATCCGAATCAATTTCCAATTAAATTTCACCATCGGCTCTAAAATTACGCTAATCACAATGGCATAGTCAATTTCGATTTCTGTGACCGATAAGGCTTTCAATTTTCAGTTTACAATAGTAAGTTGAACAGATTTTCCTATAGTGAACAGATATAAGGCCAAAATCACAATAATCATGCAATTAACACCCAAATTCAAATTAACCACATAATCACAACATATTTATGATTAATTAACTTAACATAAGACAGGGTTATCACATCCGTGTTCTTGCTTAATTGCCTTGTTTCCTCTCTTTGTTGATTAGCTTTTTAGTCACTTTTCATGCACTTTTAGCCGCTGTTTTTCATCTGTTTAGGGCTGTTTTAGCGTTTTTCTAAGTTATTTAAATAGTTCATGCTTTGATTAGCTTAGTTGTTGTCTCATAAGTATGCCTACATAGCTTGAAGTATATTGTTCTTGGCTCCTCTTCAATTCATTTCCATGTTTAAGGACCTCATTTTAATAATCAACTTGTCATTCATCTCTTTCATTTTAGAGTTGTTTCAATGGGTTGATGGTTATTCAAAACGTGAACTAGCGATTTACGCTTAATGGCTTAATCTCTACGGAGGTTCATTGCCAACGGCGTAGTCTCTTTTTCATGTTGAGAATCACCTCCCATTTGACATATTTCTCACTTAGTGGACGCAATCTTTAATGGACGTAACAATCACCTTGGACTTAATGAATTAAAGGATGGCAAAGACTAATGAATTTGACTTAAAATGAACCAACCTACGTAAAGAAAATGAGTTATATTGCTTGGGATTCAACCGGACGTTATGCCGAATTCATTGTGTCAAGAGTTATCTTACATCAATTCATGATGTTTTGATGGATCTTTAAGCGTTTCTACCTCACTCTTTGAGTTCACTCTATGATAGGAGGAAGGGGTGGTTATAATTCCTTTCATTTATTGATCTTTGCCCAAATTGTGCCCGAAATCATCAACCAATCAACTTGCTCATTGATGGTTTTGGAAACAATTCCAACCTTCTCTCGAGGCTTTCCTATGACAGAGAAGTGTAAGAGGGACAAACAGAGTCCAGAACACTCTGTCTGCACTGTTTTCACTTCAAAGCACAAAATAGAATTTGGCATGAAATTGAGGCACGACCGGCTTTCTTTAGGCCCGGCTGAGCTTCATTGAGGGCCTACCGGTCATCAATGTTTGGTCAACAGTGTATTTTTGCAGAAAATAGATGGCAGTGGCTAAAGGTGAAATAAAGCAAGCCAAGGCAGACAGTGCTATTCTGGGACCTTGTGCATACAACCCTTGTGTATTAATGCTCTATGCATTGTTGTAATTAATTAATTTATTAGTCTTGTTATAATTAATCTTGTCAATTTATAATTGTTATAGCTAGTTAGCTTAGATAGTTAATTTTATTTGTCATAGTTATCCTTGTTGTAATAGCATAATTAGCTAGTTACTTCTTTAATTTATTCATTCGGCTTTGTAATAATTAGTTTAATTCGGACTTTTGGACTTTGATTCGCACCCTCTTGCACGAGGGCAATGTTGTAATAAGTTATATGTCTTTAACCCCACGTCTTTCTCCCTTTTACTTACTTGCTTACGATGGTTAGTATAAGATATCATTTTTCGAATTAGCATACTCCATGTTTTGCATCCATTGTCTTACATGCATCCAAGGCTTGGCTCATCATGCTAACCCAATATCAATGTTCAAATTCATTACTTGAATATGTGCTCTCTCGTACGTCTTAAATGGAATCATATGCCATGCTCATAGCCAAGCCTATAAAATACATAATGTATGTGTTACATTAGTCATATTGCATTAATTAGGAACATGCATATTTTTCTAATTATTTTGCTTTGTTTTGGTTTGGAGTACTAGGTGAGCTATTTTGAGCTTTAGCATATTGCATGAATGTGGTTGTTATCATGTCAAAACATACTCCCATAAGACTAATTGCTTAAATGATATAACTGTTTGAATGCCCGTGGATGAATGTACTTGAACTGGGATGGTTTGATCAAATGTCCATTTTAGCCCACTTTTTCAAGTGACAAATTCACAAAACAATTTTGATACAAAACATGAGATCAAGTGTTCTAATTCTTGCAAATTAGTCTAAACCTTGTGTGCGCATCACATAGTAATATAGATAATAAATCAGAATATGAGCGTATAATGTAAATAAGAATCACATCATGATTAGTAGATGCCAATCTTTGATCAAACGAGTGGGGTGCTCAATTCATGACCTTTCTCTCTCGTACCTAAGTTTCCGAGTCGAGACACTTTGGTGATGACGGACTAATGGCCTTTGGCACGAGTCTTGGGTTTCCTAAATTTCTCAAAAATATTTAGGTGGCGACTCTAAAATCTAGCAAAGCAGTCCATTTTTGGTATTTGATTCAAAATATCGATTTTCCAAAAAGAATTGCCGGATTTGGACTCTTTTTGTGTTTTCACTATTTCACATTGCACTTGTGAAATCAGATTCAGAACCACATGTGGAGTTCGAACTGTAGGGCTTATTCGTTTTCCAAAAGGAGGGCGAAAAGTCGAGCTACAAAAGTGTGTTTAGATCATGTTTTAAATCTGCTGTCCCGACTTGACCACTCGAACGAAACTTCCTACGCTCGAGCGAAGAACCAAAATGCAAAGGAACCGCTCAGGCGAACATTCCACCACTCGAGTGGTAAACATAAAGTCTCAGAAGTTTTGCAGAGCTACATTGAAAATACTGGAGCTCACATTTTACGCTCGAGCGACAACTCCTTCGCTTGAGCGGTCTCGCCCGTAAACCTACGAGATACTGGGAGCACTTCATTTTTGGCATTTGATTCAAAATATCAATTTTCCAAAAAGAATTGCTGGAATTGGACTCTTTTTGTGTTTTAACTATTTCACATTGCACTTGTGAAATCAGATTCAGAACCACAGGTGGAGTTCGAACTGTAGGGCTTATTCGTTTTCCAAAAGGAGCGTGAAAAGTCGAGCTACAAAAGTGTGTTTAGATTGTGTTTTAAATCTGTTGTCCCGACTTGACCACTCGAGCAAAACTTCCTGCGCTCGAGTGAAGAACCAAAATGCAAAGGAACCGCTCGGGTGAACATTCCACCACTTGAGCGGTAAACGTGAAGTCTCAGAAGTTTTGCAGAGCTATATTGAAAATACTGGGAGCTCACATTTTACACTAGAGCGACAACTCCTTCGCTTGAGCGATCTCGCCCGTAAACCTACGAGATACTAGGAACAACAATTCTCTGCTAGAGTGACAACTTTTGCACTCGAGCGGGCACCTAAAGTTAGCTGTTACAAAATCCATAAACATGGTTGGTGCATTGGTTAGCCCAAAAGGCATCACTAGGAATTCATAATGGCCATACCTCGTACGGAATGCCGTCTTCTGGATATCTTCCTCCCTTACCCTGAATTGGTGATAACTCGATCTTAGGTCTATCTTAGAAAAGCTACAAGACCCTTTCAACTGGTCAAACAAGTCATCAATACGACTCATTGGGTACTTGTTCTTAATAGTTACCCAATTCAACTTCTTGTAATCTATACAAAGTCGCAATGCACCATCTTTCTTCTTGGCAAAGAGAGTCGATGCTTCCCAAGACGAAGTACTAGGGCGAATAAAACCCTTATCTAACAATTACTAGAGTTGAATCTTCAACTCACTAAATTTGACAGGTGCAAATTTATATGGTGCCATAGAAATCGGTGCCATGCTAGGCACTAAATCAATAGAGAACTCAATCTTACGGTCAGGTGGCAAACTAGTGAGATCCTCAGTGAAAACGTCCTGGTATTCACAAACTACCCTTGGCAATTCGACTCGAACTTCATACACTCTTTACTCAAGAAGTTTGCTAAAAGACAACTAGGTTCAGTCTGACCTCGTGGATTACATACTGGTAATGAAGCTCTATCGGTTCTGTCCCCCATGAAATACAAACAATTGCCACTCAAGGTACATACAATAACCCTCTGACGGTAACAATCTATGACAGCCCAATACGATGACAACCAGTCCATAACTCAACATGTCAATCAACACAAATGCAAAAGGAAGTTGGCAACCGGCAACCTTTATCTCACAACCCCGACACCCCTGTTCATATTTAAAATTATTACAGACAACAAAATTATGAAAATGCAGCAGGTTGTCTCTAATCCACAAAGAACCGTGTTGTTTGAGTTCGTGGAATTCATCACGAGTCTTGACTCGATAATCCGAACTGTTCATTTTATAGAGCACAACGTGTAGATCATCCATTAAAAAAAAAAGGATAGATCTTATAATCATAGTCGTATTAGTTTATGACATTTATTTGTAAAATAATAAGATAAATATTATTTGAAAACTAGACCATTCATCTTTTGAAAAACAAATATAATAAACTAATGTGACTACGTTTATCAAACCAATTTGATTTTTGTCATAAATGACCTACACATTGTAGTTTAAAAAATGAACGATTCGAATCATCCAGACAAACTCATGATGAACCCCACTGCCTGAACAACACGGTCCATACAAGCTAATCCGGTGAAAAATAGAAATCATAATTCTCAATACTAGTCTCATTTAGAAATATTGGCCTTGTTTGGTTTGTTTTTGGAAGAGTAATTTTAGAGATTTTTTTTTCTTAAATTTTGTTTGGTTTAGTGATTTTGGAATTTTTTTTTCAAAATCACAAGATTTCATTTTGGATTTGTTGATTCTATGTATATTTGGTTTTATGACTTTAAAATATTTGGTCATGCATTTAAGATTTTCATTTTGGATTTATTGATTCTATGTATATGTCATATATATATGGTAATCCAAACATTTAATACTAGTAACAATCAAAATGGTTATTCCTTTTCTATTGATGCAGGAAATGAAGAGTCAATGTGATGAGAAAATGTCCAACTTTATCTTTTGTAAGACTAGAACAATCTCTACAAATAGTTAGTTTATTCATACGCTTCTAGCAGTTTCTGAATTAATTTGTGTTTTCATTTTTCAGGTTAGAAATTTTTTAGAGAGATGCAAAATATGGTCAAAGAATTTAAGAACTTAGTTTTTCAAGTTTTTTTCATTTTTTAGCATATGTAAGCACAGTTTAAAACTTTTTATTTAATTCCTTTGTATATATTTTTGAACATATTTAACTTTCATTTATGAAATATATGATGTTATTCCATTCAATGTGTGGTTGTGATTCAAAATTTAGTATATAGTATGCATTATATTCTTCAAATGCGCCTACAAAAATAATATTGATATTCTTCAAATATGTTGAACTCTTTTTTTATCACACGCATTAACGGTGATGAGAAATGCATATAACGTGTGATCTTATCTCATTATTAATCACACGTTTTATTAGATATTAATCACACTTAAAATCTGTGATCTAAATGTTTATTATCATAGGTTTTATTAGTTATTAATCACACTTAAAAGATGTGATCTAAATATTTATTATCACAGGTAATATTAGTTATTAATCACACTTAAAAGATGTAATATAAATGTTATTAATCACACTTAAAAAATGTGACCTAAATGTTATTAATCACACTTAAAATGTGTGCTTAAAAATGAACATTTTTAATCACACTCCCAAATATCACACTTTGACAAAACTTAAAAAGCGTGATTAAATAACATAGATCACACAAAAAAAGTGTGATCTTTATCTGTTTTTGTAGTAGTGAACCCGAGGGGTTTTCAGCTCTAGAACAAAATAAAAAAGTCTGTAATCTTGTCAAATCAGTGTATGGTTTGAAGCAAGCTCCTAAGCAATGGCATGAGAAGTTTGACAACGTTATGTTGTCAAATGGATTTAGAATCAATGAGTGTGACAAGTGCGTATATGTTAAAGACACTGACAGAGGCTATGTCATTTTGTGTCTATACGTAGATGACATACTCATTATTGGTAGTAATGATGAAATGATTAGAACTACCAAGAGATTGTTAAACTCGAAGTTTGACATGAATGATATGAGCCTTGCAGATGTCATTCTAGGTATTAAGATTACCAGAACATCTATGGGTATTGTACTTTCTTAGTCTCACTATATTGAGAAAATACTTGAGAAATTTGGTAAATCAAATACAAGTGTGTCTAGGACACTAGTAGACTTGAGTCCACACTTGACCAAGAATAATGATGAGAGTGTCTCTCAGCTAGAATATTCTCGGGTTACTAGAAGTTTGATGTATCTGTTGAGTTGTACAAGGTTGGATATAGCCTAATCAGTTAGCAGGCTTAATAAATACATCAGTAATCCGAGTGCTACTCATTGGAGGGACATTATGCGGGTGTTAGGTTGTCTACGCTACACCTAGAGTTATGGGCTGCACTATACCAGATACCCAACAGTACTAGAAGGGTATAGTGACGTTAATTGGATATCTGATATAAAAGACTCCAAATCCACTAGTGGTTATATGTTTACCCTAGGAGAGGCAGCCGTGTCTTGGGAATCTTCCAAGCAAATGTGTATATCGATATCAACAATGGAATTTGAGTTTATTGTTTTGAATAAAGTAGCTGAAGAAACTGAATGGCTTCGCCAGTTCATTGAGAATGTTCTATGTTAGTCGAAACTTGTGCCAACCATTTGTATTCATTGTGACAGCCAATCGGCTATTAGATGGGTACAGAGTAATATGTATAATGGAAAGTCTAGACATATTCATCATAGACATAATTCCATACGACAATTATTCTTGAATGGAGTTGTCACTTTAGACAATGTAAAGTCTCAGAACAACATTGCGGATCCACTAACCAAAGGGTTAAATTGAGTGTTAGTAGAGAAGTCGTCAGAAGGAATGGGGTTAAGGCCTTTTAGTGTAAGGTGTTACCGGAATGGAAACCTAACCTAGTTGACTAAAAATCCCAAGATCTAGGTTCAATGGGACAACCTAATTGCGTATAACGGTGGTATGTCACTGAAGAGGTAAAACCTCAAGCCGTTCCTTTTATCAGTGATACCTGCAAGTGTAGAGGTTAAGCTGAGCTTTTAATGACTCTAGTGTGTTGAGCTTTTGAGCTGAGTATAGCAGGATATTCAAGTAGAGTCACCTATGTAAGTGTGAAGTGGAGCCACTTCTATAAGAATTGACAAGGCCTAATTCTTTAAACCACTCACTGAACCATGCTAGTGTTCCGAGGCCAAACTGAACACAACAGTGAGAACAGAACAATGGTTAAAGTAATTCAGGTTTGTTGTCTTGGTTTACGTAAATGACAGAACAGTTCAAAACTTCATGTTCACTAGACAACCAGTAAATCCGATAGATTTCACTAGAAGGGGTTCAAAGCCAAAAGCTATCCATTTCGATGCCAAGGTTATTTCATTACACTCTCTCCGAGCCTTTGTTGTTAAGCGTTATCCGTTTGTTGTTATTCGGTGAATTTTTATTCATGTGGGGGATTGTTGGAAAAATGATTGTTTTTTAGTGACTTTAATGCAATATTAAAGTGGGTGCTAATCCTCAATTGAGGTGGAGTAAAGCGAGTCTAGATTCTTTGTAGTGAGATCTTTACACCATAAAAAGAATGACCAAAAACTATTAAGATTTGAATGAAAAATTGACTTATTAAGTTAGCCTCATGATAGAAGTGTTGGAAAAGATGCTGCAGAATTATACACATTACATATGTGTATAAAATGGGTGTAACTCCTCTATAATGATGATGGATTAAAGCCATCAATTGGGAGTTTTACAAAATTAAGTCTTACCATCAATTATGAGTGTTGCAAAATTAAATCTCTTGCATTTGTTGCAAGAACTTTTTCCTCTCTCCCTCTATATGTGACCCTCTCCTTCATTCTTCAACACAAGAAATTTTGCTATCTTTGTGTGTTTAGAATTTTTCCTCCAAGTTTTATATTCTTCCTAGTGAGAGGGTGCTGCCTTAGTTTTGTTCGCCAAGGCTACGCAGTTGATGCTTTTGTTGTAGCTAGTTTAACCGTCGTATCTTGGGAGACAGACATCGAAGAAACATCTACCACCCAACTGGTGAGACAGTGAATCTGTTTTAAGGACATTGTCTAGTGCCGGCTTCGGTTTGCTTTCCTTTGCTATTTTATTTTATTATGAATTTCTGTAAATTCCAACATGTTCTTGTTTTGAAATTTCAATTATGAATCTATTTATTTTTATTTAATTACACAATATGTACAACAGTACATTCATTAGAAATCTACTGTTGGAGAAGTTTAAATCACTCTGTTGAGTGAACAATTTTTAAAAATAATTTTTGAATTTTTTATTTTTGTTGTTGCTTGTCTTTGGTGAATTTTTTTTATAAATATTTTAAGCAATTTTGTTTTAAATTTCTAGATTCACTTAATTCTAGATACACTTGAAAAGTAAAATATTGTGATTTAAATAAAAAAATATTAAATGCAAAAAACAAAAAAAAAAAAATACTACATTTTTCACAAATATTTTTATATTTTAGATGCATCTAAAAAAATTACTAAAATATAAATATAAAAAAAAAAATTCACTAAAGACAAAAAAAAGGAAGAAAAAACTCTGGAGTAATGAGTGATCTCATTTATAAAAAAAATTCAATAAAGTCATTTATTGTATGGCATAAATTCAATAAATTCAATAAGTCACTTATGAAGTGATCTCATTTATAAAAAAAATTCTGGAGTAATGAGTACATTCATGTGTATGGCATAAAATGTTTTGATATCAATAAAGTCATGAATGGAGTAATCTGAAATATTGGTAGAGGATTTCACCCAATAGGAGACTTTAATTAATCTTCACCAATTCCCTGACTTCGCACCAATTGGATTCTTTCCCATTGAATACTTTGTCATTTCTTGATATCCAGATCGTCCATATCAGTGCAAGGAGTAGAGCTTCCCATAAGATCATTGACACTGCTAAATCAATCTACACCATGGAACTAACAATATGGATGCATAAAAAATAAAAAATAAAAGAAAAAGAAAAGTTTGGGAATTTCAAATAACATCCTAGAAAAATAACAGTAGCAATCTAAGCTTTATTATTTTCAAAGCATATCATTTTGAAAAAAACAAAATTCTTCGACTTTCATAGATACTATGGCCTTGTTTAGGAAGTTGGCTATTTTAGTACGCTATTTAAGTTTTTAACTATTTTAGTAGGCTAAAATTTTTGTATTTGGGAAGATGATTGTATTTTTTTGTAGTTGGATGTGATATTTGTGAAAAAAAAATAAAATGATTATGAGTTTGATATAACATTTTATCTTATTAATTATTTTAACTTATTTTGTCTTTTTGTAAATTCTAGTATAATAATAATAATAATAATAATAATAATAAATTAAAAAAAAAATTAAAAAGAAGGCCAAAAACTCACTTTCTGATTAGTCATAATCTTAGTGGATTCATTATTCCATGCCAAGCAAAATTGACAATTATTTTATGAATTTTCCACTTGGCTCCAAAGAATGGATTCTAATTTTGTTAAGATGAATGTCCTTGCTGCTGTATAGGGCTGTGGATCCATATATTGACCACTCAATTTCCCATATCAGCGTGAAACTAAAATTAACTATCTCAATCACTCTGCAATAAGAAATGAAAATGAGAAAAATTCCCACTAGATTTCTTGTTCTTCTTCATAGGATGGACCATTTGTTGCGTGTATTTTCTACAGTTTCCTTCGTGCTGATAAATTCCGTGCATGCAGCAGCACAGATTTCATCTCATGGGTCTAACGTATGTGAATTGATAACAGAAAAAGGCAATACTAATAGGGAGCAAAGTGATATCTCTTGTGAACACTATTTATCAAGAATAATTTTCTAAACTTCGGTGCTCGAAAGAAAGGACTGTTGAAGATTATCAAATTTCATATTTGAGATTTTAATGTCAGATTGTTTAGAGTAATTGTAATGGTGGTGACTATAGCTGCGAAAATTAAGATTGTAGAATGGAAAAAACAGATAAAAACACGCAACATATATAAATTTATGTGATTCACCCCAAAAGAAGGGTTACAGCCACTGAGTCACTATGGTGATCTTTAAGATAATCCCATACTCAATCTTACATACCCCAAGTCATTTCTACTACCACATCATACTTTACCTCCAAAAAATGTGTTAGACAACATCTCAATTTTACTCTCTTGCAAAGGCAGCTGTTCACCCTTCGATAAATCTTTAACAAATGAGTCTACCCAATAATTGCTGTCGAAAACATGATCCCCATCGTCATCTACTGCATGTTGGTAACTTCCAAGACTTGTAGCTATAGTTTCACCCATTGACCAGCCATCAGATGCAGTAGCAGGATCTTGCATCCTACTTGGTTGATCCAGTTTTGGAAATTTGGCCACATTTTCTAATTCCAATTCCAAGACAGACGCAAGAACTGATCCTGATTTGAATGCACCACTAAAATCAGGATTACCAGAGGGTGGTGACATCGCCAATCTATCGGTGTCTGTCTTGTATTTTTCATTATGGCTTGTTGTATGTTTGCTTTTGTTGTTGATCAGCTGTTCCTGTTCAAGTAGCCATTGTTCATCATCACAGACACTTGGGTCAATAATATACTTCAAAGCTTCATCATCCAATGCAGGTCGGTCATTTCCAGGAGTTGTAGCTATGTTTTCACCATCTTGCATCACGGTCGGTTCATCTACTCCTAGAAATTTGGCCAAATTATCTAATTCCAATTTGAAGATAGAGCTATCTTTCTGTTCAACTTCTTTTGGTACTGCTGGTCTGTCCAATGCATCATCATTGAAGCCAAAACGAAAACCAGAATTACTAGGTTGATTGCATTCTTCATCGGATCTTCTTGCCCTTTTGTTGTTGTTCAAATACCCATAGTTGATCAGTTGATCATCATCACAGACAATCGTTTCGACTCCTTGTTCACTATCATCCCCTGTCGTTGCTCGCTTTGTAACTCGCCTTTTCCTTTGTATAATACATAGTACATAGTCCTTCAACTGTATTACGAAATGCAAATACAAATATGTTTAGAGACTGATCCTTTAGTATGTAATTATATACTGATAAAACAAAATAAAAATAAACAATCGATATTAGTTGAAAGGGAACTAAATATCATTATGAACAAAAGAATTCTCAGATATTTTTTAAATATATATATATTTTTTTTGGTAACTAATTATCATTTTGTTTCTTAGAAATAAACTTATGTTAAATCAACATTAGTTGGTAATTTAGTTATTAAAATTGCAATACAAGTGAATCAGTTTTGAATATGATTTTAAAACAGTCAATCAATAAATAATTAAGATTTTACAGAATAACTATGTTTATGATACATATATGACTTACAGATAATTGAAAGGGAAATATTACAATGTGTTCCCTTAAAAAGGTACACATCATAAAATAAAATAAAAATTCATAATTCTTATGATTAAAGTTGTGAATATTGGTGTAGAAGTTACAATTTTTATAATGAAAGTTATCAAAGAAAAGTCATATTTTTTATAGTAAAAATTACGAATAGCGAAGTTATAGTATGCACTCTTAAAATTATAATTAGAAAAATTATGTTTTTGTGGTAGGTAAGTAAGTTAATTTTTTGTGTTAAGAAAAATTAGAATTATTTACATTAAGACCCTGTCATTGTTAATAAATATCATTTTATCTTTTTATTATAAACCCATGCGTATTGACGTTTAATTATAAATATGTATTATTTTTACTTTACCCAAATCACTTTCAAGAGTGGTTATTTGAACAATTTTTGTAATTAAGAGATCAACATGTATTAATTTATAAATGAGATAAAATAATATTTATTAATAATTAAAAAAAAATCTTAATGTAATTAACCTAAAAGTTATACTTCTTGTACAAGTTACATGCCATAATGACCTTTTGGGGTTCACGTGATTGAAAACACAACCAACAAAAAATCTAAACTCTAAAATAATATTGATTGATTTAGAATAATGGTTCTAGTTTGCCCTAATATTTCATGTCTTCTCTTGAACAACAACAAAGAGACCACCACATACACGTAACTAACACACAACAGTTAATGAACTGAACAGGAAAACAAAGATTTTTAAAGTAAATACAATCAAATTAATAAGAGTTTGAGAGATCATAAACTTACTTTGAGATCATTAATACGTGCGAGCGAAGCACCATCAAGACTGTATTCCTTCATGTTCCATGCACCGTGTTCACCAGGCCGTTCTTTGTTCTTGTGGGGATATATTTTTTGAGTACCAACACGTGGCAAGGTGACGCCGACGTGGCAGCCGAGATGCCACGTGTCCTGGTCGTTATGCTGAGCTCATCCCGGTTAGGCGCCGAGGTCATCTCCGAAGATATCGGAATCTGAGATAAGTGGATAAGGGGACAAGAGTCCTAGAATGAAGAGGGAACTCAACCTGGATATGGGACAAGAATCCTAAATTGGGAGAAGACTTCAGTTTGGGTAAAGATAAAACTCTTAAAGAGTTTATCCTAATCCCCACTGGGAGTCCCAGATTAGCAGTAATCCTGAGTCCATCGGAGTTAGGCTCCCATTGGGACTAGGATTGAGTTGGCTATAAATAAGAGGCACCCCCATGGGTCTAAGGTATGTTTTTTATGCTCAAGCTTGTGAGTTGAATAGATGATTGATTATCTTTGAGAGATATTGAGTACTGACTTGATCGTCGGAGTACCCCCGGGTGGAAGAACCACCGCCGGAGCCTTCTCTTTCTGTTGCAGGTCAGCAAGGTGCCATCTATTCTGCCAGTGTTCTACAGCTGAATTACTAAGCGGGCAGTGGGGTCGGAAATTGACACACACAATTTGGCGCCGTCTGTGGGAAAGAAAGAAGAATAGATGGCCAAGGAAAGAAGAAGAATAGATGGCCAGTGAAAGAAAGAAGAATAGATGGCCAATAACGGCCAGAATGATCAGATTGGAGACAACGCTCCTGCTGGGAGTGGGAGACCTATCGACTCGACGTTGAAGAGGATGACCGTAACACAGAAACTTGTGACCAGAGTCACGGAGTGAAAGACGCCGTCCAGGAAAGTGACGCACCAAAGACAATAGATCAAAGCGGATACTACAACAAAGATGACCTCCAAGTATGGGAGGATAGATACCTGCGGAGGAACGAAGACCCTTCCAGAAGGGATGCAAAGGCAGGGGGCATGAACGCTCCCAAGGAGATGACATTCAAGTATAGAAGAGCTCAACCTAAGTAAGCAGATCCCGGATTGCAGATCCCGGATCCGAGAATACATGATATTGGCCTAGATGAGTAGGCCCGAGAAGACGAGAGCTCAGCCTAAGTGAGCAGATCCCGGATCCTAGAAGACATGATCTCGGCCTAAATAAGTAGGTCCGAGAAGAGAATAGCTCAATCTGAGTGAGCAGATCCAAGATTCCAGCAGACAAGATCTCGGCACTTAAAGTCCGGGAAGAGAAGAGCTCAGTGAACAGATCTCAGATCCCAGAAAATAAGAAAAAAACACACAAGGTCAGACTACAGTTAGCCAGGTTGAAGGCCTTTTATAAGATCCGCAAAGGAGTATGTAGAAGCCATGCAGGGGGGCAGAAAGAAGACAACGATGTTTACCACTTGTTGAAATTTGTAACAATTTACAAGTTGGTTAAACCGAGATAATGTTTACCACTTGTTAAAATTTGTAGCAATTTACAAGTTGGTTAAACCGAGATGATGCTTAACCAAAGTTAAGCCGAGATGATACTTAACCGAAGTTAAGCCGAGGCAATGTTTAACCGAAGTTAAACCGAGATTATTCCTTATCTTCACTTGTTGAAATTTGTAGCAATTTACAAGTTAAGCCGAGATTATTCCTTATCTTCACTTGTTGAAATTTGTAGCAATTTACAAGTCGAAGTTAAGCCGAGATTACTGTTTCTCTTCGCTTGTTGAAATTTGTAGCAATTTACAAGTCGAAATAAAGCCGAGGTTATTGCTTAAACACTTGTAGAAATTTACAAGTTGGTTAACCCGAAGAAGATGCTTAACACTTGTTGAAATTTGTAGCAATTTACAAGATGGCGTTAAGCCGACATATGATCATCTGTTGAAATTTGCAGTAATTTACAGGTTGAAGTAAAAGCTAAGTATATTGTTTAAACATTTGTTGAAATTTGTAGCAATTTACAAATAGATCATTGTTTAGCACTTGTTATAACTTGAGGAAAGTTTATAGGTTGAAATTAAAACAGTATGTGTTTTACACTTGTTGAAATTTATGAAAAGTTTGCAGGTCAGTATCTTGCCGAAGTAAACCTTGTAGTTATTATACCTGAGGTATGTAACCCCGAGAAGATTGCACAAAGGAGGCAAAGTATGAAAGGCATGCAAATTATTCTAAGTATAGAATCATACAAGAGCAGAAAAAATACATTCAAAGAAGAAATCAGAGAAATGCATTTAAAGAAGAAAGAAGGCACTTCGGCCTGAATATTGAAAAATAAATCATTCAGACTATAAAAATGGTACGTCGGCCGGATTAAAAGCATACAAAGACAGACAAGGTACAAGGTACAAGGTACAAGGAGTAAAAGAAGGAAACAAAACTACTCGGCATCAATGGCAGGATATAGAAGACAGTTGGGAAGACTTTTCAGCAGCCTTTTCGACCTCGAGCTCAGCATCGATCTCCTGAAGAGTTTGATCAAGGCTTTTCTCGGCGATTGGCACCTCGGAGTTTGAAGGCAAGGATTGAAAGCAAGAATCTGGAAAAAGACACAGAAAACAGAAACAAGAATGTAATTCGTAATCAAGAATGGTGATGAAGCTATCAGGAAATCAAAGATTACACAGGTGTGTCAAGCCAAGAACAGTGGCAGAAATCAACAGATGTGTGAACAGTTTGTATTCAAGAAGATGATTTGGAAACAACGGGTAAAACAGCAATGGTGATTAACAATGAAGCAGAGTTTCTTGGAAAGCAACAAGAAATAAAACCAGGAGGAACAGTGGCTTACCAGAAAGAGGGAAGCCGGAATGAGAATTGCTGAAGTCTGACGACAATGACAGAATGTCGTAAGCTTCACCGGAGGAGAGGAACGAAGACAGTTGCAGAAGCTTGAAAGCTTAGAACAATGACGGATTTAAGCAAAAGAGCTAGAAAGAGAAAAAGCCAGAGGATTGAATGAAAAAAGAGAAAAATAGTCAAGAAGACGACAAAGTTCAAGAATAAAGCCAAGTGCACAGGCACTAAGTAAGTATGTGAAGAACAAGAAAGTAATGACCCAGACACGATGCTAGCAACAAAAAGCGGATATGACAAGAACAGTGCCAGACATTCAAACAAATTCAAAACTTAAAGACAAACGAAAACAGAAGGCAACAGATGGCAAGTAAACAGATTCAGAAGAGTTATGAAAGATTGAGCTTAATAGCAAGTAAAGAGTTTATGAACCTACCAAGTGAAATGAACGCCGATATGAAAATCGCCGGAGTCAAATAGATGACTGGAAATCGGAAACTCACCAGAGAGTGTGAGTAGAGCAGTTGCAAAGCTCTTGGAGTTTATGAATTAATGGAACCAGAACCTCGGCTAAGAGGTGCGATCTCAAGCAACGTGGAAGGCTTGAAACTTGATACTTGACACAAGTGGACAGTAAAGTCCAGGGAACTTTGAGGTCGGCGAGTTTGATTTCGGACAAAGGGGCGCAGATGAACGAACAATATAGGTTCCATCACCTCAGAATGCTGAGGTAATAGAACCTAGGGGGCAGTTGTGGGGATATATTTTTTGAGTACCAACACGTGGCAAGGTGACGCCGACGTGTCAGCCGAGATGCCACGTGTCCTGGCCATTATGCCGAGGTCATCCCGGTTAGGCCGAGGTCATCTCCGAAGATATCGGAATCCGAGATAAGTGGATAAGGGACAAGAGTCCTAGAATGAAGAAGGAAGTCAACTTGGATATGGGACAAGAGTCCTAGATTAGGAGAAGACTTTAGTTTGGGTAAAGATAAAACTTTTAGAGAGTTTATCCTAATCCCACTGGGAGTCCCAGATTAGCAGTAATCCTGAGTCCATTGGAGTTAGGCTCCCATTGGGACTAGGATTGAGTTGGCTATAAATAAGAGGCACCCCCATGGGTCTAAGGTATGTTTTTTATGCTCAAGCTTGTGAGTTGAATAGATGATTGATTATCTTTGAGAGATATTGAGTACTGACTTGATCGTCGGAGTACCCCTGGGTGGAAGAACCACCGCCGGAGCCTTCTCTTTCTGTTGCAGGTCAGCAAGGTGCCATCTATTCTGCCAGTGTTCTACAGCTAAATTACTAAGTGGGCAGTGTGGTCGGAAATTGACACACACAGTTCTCATAATCCAAACTTCGCTTGCCTCCGATAACTCTTCCATGCTGATCCTCAATAGGCTTCGCCGCATCGATCGCTTTCCACGTACCCATCTTACCCACCGTCCGATCAATTCTCTTCCCCTTTCCAGACTTCTTCTTCAACTGTGTGAACACGTAGAGATTGGTTTTCACAGTGTTGAATATGTTGGACATTTGTTTTTCATCGTAGACGTCGCATTCGATCACATGTCCTTGCATGGGTAATGGTTGGTTAATAATCTTGTTTAGCAGATAATACTCAATCAACTCTATATCACTAGGTTTAAATTTATATCCGACACCAAACTCCATTGCCGTTGTTACTCAGGTAGAGAGAGAGAGAGAGGGCAATGATCGTTGTTACAGGTAGAGAGAGAGAACATAACAGACCAGACACAGAGAGAGGGCAATGATCGTAAGTGTTTTTGTTTTAGGTGGACTCTCCCCGCGGACTTTGAGGTATATTAAATTACAAATACATTCATAAAATTTGTTTAGAGTGCTTGTCTTTTATAATTTTAAAAATTTTATTTGAGATTTTTAATTTTATAATAAATTATTCATTTTATTGATAAATTATCAAATTAATTAATAATTTTTAATGATATTAAATATATATTTTAATTAATAATTTATATAATTTTATTATTATGTAGGAGAACAGTTATGAATTTTATTTTTTCAATTAATTCTATTAAATAAAAAAATTCTCATAATGAAATATTTATAATTTTTCAAATCATAAGAAACAATTTGTGTTTTAAGCAAATCTCAGAAGATATATTTCTAATTTACCCAAACCTAAAATAAAAAAGGATAAATTACACAAACCTCCCTTACTGTTTGCAAAAAAAATTTATATGTATATATATAATTTGACCTCCATTTTAGCATAGCTAAAATAATTGAAATTAATGTAAATAACACTACAAGAAAATACACTTTTGGCGACTAAAAAATTCGTCGCCAAAAGTACATATTTTAGTCGCCAAAAGTATTTCGCGACTAAATAACTTGGTCGCTAGATTTGTCGGCCATACATAGTCGCCGAAGGAATTAGCGACTAAAATCCATTTAGTCGCCATAGGTAGCAAAAAATACCGACTAACGTGTTAGTAGGCAAAAATAAATGGAATTGGCGACGAAACAATGATTAGTCGCGGATAACTGACAATCGCGACTAACATTTTAGTCGCCCAAACTGTTCAGTAAATATTTTAGCTCAACTATTTAGCTACTAAGAATTTTGTCGCTAAAAACTACAGAATCTAGGGCGACGAGATTTTTAGTCGCTAATAGTGCAACTTCAGCTACTAATGTTTTGTCGGCCATGATTATTTTATTATGTTTTCCCGACTAAAAGAGTTAGTCGCCAAAAATTTGTTGCGGTTTTAGCTACTAAAACAGGTTGTCGCCATAGCTGTTTTCAAGTTGTTTTGGCTACTAAATGTTTAGTCGCCAAAAGTCTTTTGACCTTTGGCCACTACACATTTAGTCGCCATAACTATTTTCTAGTTTTTTTGGCTACTAAATTATTAGTCGCCATAACTATTTTTTTATTTGTTTTGGCTACTAAAAATTTAGTCGCCAAAAGATTTATTTCTTTTTAATTACCAATTAATTCGTCACCAAAACGTCATTTTATATTTTTGTTTTGTTTGTTTAATGTTACTAAATTTCGTCCCAACCTGTATGTATCCACCGCAACCTGTAATACGTATACAACCTGTATGTATCATCTACATGGTTCACTTAGAACCATGAAACAAAAATGAACACCTGCTATAAATATTCCAACTACAAATAATAATGTAAACTTATGTATGAACGAACTATATATATTCCAATTACAAATAATAACATCATACATTCCAAATACGTTGCCAAAATTATGTCCTCTATACACAACATTTTTACTATACTATGCATTGTAATGACCATTTGACAAGGTACAAATTACTATAGTAATATGTACCACGACAAAAGGTAATACAAGCTCCAAAAATATTATGTACCCCACCATAAATTATATATACGATGCATCCAAATTCCACGGTTCATTCATGCTATACCACCGGAGCAATTAATACAAGCTCCAAAAATACTTTGTACCCCGTCAAAAATTATATGTTCGATGCATCCATAGTCCACAGCAAAAAGTATAGGACGACAAAAAACTTTCCAACTTTGCATAAGTGTATCTTCCGACAAAAAATTAGAAGATCCACATGTCAATACCAAAAGCCATCTACACAACAAAAATTACACCCATTAGTTCCATTGTATCCTAAAAGGTAGTTCTATATTTTTTGAACTATCTTTGTCTTACTATTCTTGAAATGTGTAGAGAGAAGTACTGAGTTTTAAGTCATACACTAATCTAAGGGTCATGAAGAGTATACACTACAAAAACAAACCAATTTGGATGTGTCTACTTGTTTTAAAAGGAGAATGCAGATAGTTTATAATTTTAAACTTGCAATTCTTTAAGGTCCAAAAAATATATATTGAATTGAGGTGTTTCAAACGACAACTACCTAACCCAATGTAGATGCGGAGCTGAAGTATATCACTTGTCTTTCGTCTCTTGAATAAAGTGGTTAGGGGCTTATTCTGAAGTGTTTTGGTGGATAGGAATTGGGATAGATGAGCTCATACTATGATCATCAGGCTTATTCTGAACTGATTTGGTGGTTACGATTCGAGTTAGGGGAGAGCAAGGTTGAATTTGGTTTGGTTTTGAAGTAAACTTAAGATCGAATTATTAGCTATGGTTTTATGAAATTTGGAATCAAACTGAATCTTGAAAATGTTGAAAGTTTTCAACGAAACTATGAAAACGGGATTCATTTCAATTTGGAACAACGATTTCTATAAACAAGTCATCATGCACAATATAAGGACAACATTCTCAAATATCAGACAATATATAATCATTTTACAGATAATAATTATTTGAATAATTGTTTAAAATTAGTCTTATCACTATATAAGAACACAGTTGTAGGAGAAGAGGGTTAAGGACTTATTTGCAAGAGAAAAGGGAAAAAAACTTATGAATATATAAGTGATATTGAGAAGATACTTAAGTGTATGACAAATATATATACTTGAGAATATATATGTATATGTATATATATTTAAATAAATGGAACTAAATTTCAAATAAAAATCATAACTATAAAATCATGGACCTAACTGTCAAGAAGTAGGATTGAATCGAACCGATTTGTGATCTTTTTAAAAAAACAAATTCTTTGACTTAATTCGAATTTGAGTCACACGATCAGAACATTTGGAACATTTTCGATGCAAAAAACAGAGGCACATTTATAATGATAAGAGTAAATCAGGAAAAGCCTCCAAAATCAACAACTGTGCTCAAAAAACAGAGGCACGTTTCGAACCGATTTGGAACATTTTCGCCAATACAGAGGCACATTTAAACGATACAAAAAAGAATCCAAATCCCAAATCGAAATGGGCAATCCACAATTTCAACCACACCCATTGACGAAGTGAGGAAAAGCCCTAAAAATTTGTGTACGAAATAAATGGAAAATGGAAGGACAAAAACATATTAAACCCTAAAATTAATCGTGAGAGAAGGGGGTGGGAGAGACATCGAGAACCAGATAGAAGCAGATACAACCAGACCAAGAGAGAGAGGGAGAGAGACGACAGAAACATACCTACGATGGTGATGATCGCCGATTTGCAGTGGTGCTGGTGGCGAGGGGCGGTGGCCTGCAATCGTGATGATCGGCGGTGGTGAGCGACTGGTTTCGCAGAGACGGGTTTGGTATGTTGCTGTCGGTGTGTGAGAGTGAGACAAAAGAGAACAAAAGGCTCTGTGTAATATATATGTACTGGGCGCGAAAATTATTACTTTTCCCTCTAAAAAAAAAATTCTAACATTTCGCGACTAAATCGAACTTTGTCGCCAAAATGTATGTTTGGCGACAAAAAATTGGTCGCCGAAGATGCCTTTGTGGCTACTAAAATTCAAAATTTGTCGGCAATACTGACTATACAACGACTAACGGAGATTTGGTCGTCAAAAAGTAATCAGAAAATGTCCTTTTTTTTGGCGACAAAAATGTTTAGTCGCCAAATAAAGCATACGGCGACAAAATAAAATATTGGTAGCCTAAACTGGTAAAAACAGCGACTAAATGGGAATTTGGTCGCAAATGATACTTTATGGCGACTAAAATACTTTAGTCGCTAAAAGGTTTGAATGGATGCCGACGGAAACTGATATTTAGTCGAAGAATGTTGTGTTTTTGGCGACTAAAATTGGTTTAGTCGCCAATTTTAGTCGCCAAACATGTATTTTCTTGTAGTGTAATAAGCCGACACTAAAATAAATAAAAACAAATATATGTTTTGAGGAAAATTCTTTGGTGTGCAATGTATACCATATGCAACCCTACTACAAAATTACATAAATTTCACGAACTTACATAAGTGATCTCATAAAAATGTGTAAATTAAATACAAATTCACGTAAGTCTAATGTTTGCACGAACTTATGTGAATTTATGTTCAATTTACTCATTTTTATAAGATTACTTATGTAATTCCATGAAAATTTATGTAATTTTGTAGTAAGATTGCATACACAAAAAGCATTTCCTTACATTTTAACAAAAAATAGATGACAATAACATCATTTTTTTGTTCATACAATGAATTAATGACGAAAAATGACTTACCTATTTTGTAAATTAAATCCTCAAGAGAGGTCCTCGTAATTATAATAAAAGTGTGGAATGAATTGTATTTTTTTCTAATCCTTAATGTAATATATCCAATTAAAATAAACATTATTTTTTAAAATATATATATATATATATGTGGCCCACCATCAGTAAATTATCATTTACACTGTTCCTTTTGTTGTGCCTTATTCGTAAATTTTGTACAACAAAAATTAAATTGATTTGTTTATGATTTTATTAGATTATTTTTGAAATTATACTTACCTTTTTTTTTATTTTTCTTTTTTTAAAAAATATAATAAAATAATGTAGTTTTATTAGCGAAACAATATTTTATTTCATAAATGATCTGTGCATAAAATTTTACAAAATAAATAATTTAGATTATCAAAATATGACCTATAGTAATCTCCACGGCCCCAACAAAAACCTCCTGTCCATTGTTGGCTAGTGATAATCTGGATTGAGATCCTTACCATTATTATATGGTTATAATTGAGGATTTTCATTACATTATCTAAGGTTTTGTAAGAATTTTTTAAAAATTTATCACTATCTTAAATTTAGAACAAATCCTTACCAACCCTTGAATAATGTAATAGAAATTGTTCATTATAATTTTAAAATAGAGAGAATCACAATTTAGATAGTCCTACCGCCTCTATATATATATAATACTACTTTTGGTGGAGAGGCTCTTACTTTCTTTGCTTTTTTTTTTTTTTTTTTTTTTGGTTTTTTTCGGTTTTTTTCGGTTTAATATTTAAATTACGAGATCTTATAGGAACCAAATATAAAAAAACCAAAAAGAACTCAGAGTTTGAAATCAAGAGTGAAGATTCATTGGTGGTTCGGTCTATTGATAACAACTTTAATTATACACCATTACCATTTATTTGATATTCTGGCGCCACAGACTTTTCCTCAAACAGTTTTTATTTGTTTTATTTCTCAAACCTTTTAAAACTGTTAATTAATTTTTTTCATTCGTTAAATCGCCTAAAAATTTAAATAGAAAATTATAAATTATTACATTCGTAACCACCACTAATATATTGTAGACCCTGAAATCATGTGATCATTACAAATCAATGAATAATGAGTATTAAAACAAGGAAAAATATACATACCTAGATTTTTTGTTAAAAATTTTACCTAGAAAGGTAAAGTGCATTTGAAAATTAATTGATATATTGTAAGGCTCATACATAAAATGAATAATCATTCATTAATATTTCTTATAAAAAAAAATTAAATAAAAAATTTGTGCATAAAATGTTATAATTAAAACAAAGTTTTACAGTGCTAAACATCTAAATTTACAATGGCTATGGTTCTCAGTTTGTTTCAATATAATTTCTATGTTATCATTTGCCACTTCTAGGATGGAGAAGTGTGGGGTAAAGTTGGGAGGATGGAGACCAGTCGTCAGGAAGAGACACATAGGTGGCAGATCAAACTCAAAGGGTGAAGTCCATAATGTTTTTGTCGACAATTTACTGGACTCAATGCATCCAAAAGGGCTTTATGATCTGTTCACAAACTTGGGGGTAGTCATAGATAGCAAGAGGAGGCAATCAACAAGGAACATGGTTTAGTTTTGTTCGATATGATTGTCCGATAGCAGCTGAAATGGCACTCCAAAAAGCACACAATACCTGGTGTGACGACAGAGTTTTGAAGGTTGAGCGAGCTGATTTTGCAAAGAATAAAAGCAAAGTCAAGCCAAAAGATGATTTTCATTATCTAGCACCAGTGGAAACAGGAAAAGGGTTGATGAGAATGGAAGCACCTAGCACAAAAGGGGTGTCTTATGCAGAAGCTGTGACAGGAGGTAAAGTAACAAGTGGGAAATCTATCTCAGTGAAAGTTGAAAAGTATGGAAATGGCTGGTTGTGTGGTAGTGTGATAGTAAAACTGTGGCCACATTATCAATGCTCTGATCTTAAAGAGGATTTGCATAACAAAGGTATGTATGATGTGCAAGTGAAGGATGGTGATGGGAGAGTTGCATACTTACTGTTAACTTCACCAAAGGTCAGAAATAGAGGCATGAAGAACCTTAAAGATTGGATCCACGAATGGTGTGAATAGATGGTGGAATGGAGAAGGGGACTAAAGATTGAGCAAGAAAGATATATAGGCCTGAACTGCTATGGTTTGCCACCTAATCCTTGTAACTCGACTAACTTCATCAAGATTGGGGAGATATGGGGTAAGGTCATGGAGATCAATGAAAGCACCATCAAGATGTCATCCTTGGCATGTGGTAAAATAAGGATCCTTACATCACATATGGAGATGATCAATAGTGTAATAAACCTTGAATGTATACACTCAATCAGAGTGAGTAAAGAGCTTGGTCCTTACTTGGACTATGTCTCGGGACATAGCAACAAGGAGAGGGATAAATCTGTCAATGGCATCATCGGAGGTGATCAAATTTCAAATTGTTGTAGAGGAAGGGAGGAAGACGTGAATGACATGATGCAACAAAAGGATGAGATGGCATATGAAAAGGATGTGTCACAAACTGTAAATGGAAATGACAGAATTGAAGCGGAGTCTGGGGACGTAGATAATAGTCTTTTTGCTATCTTTATAGTAAACGAGACCTGCACCATCATGGAAACTAGAGCAGAAGAGGGTCAGTGCACGAGGCTTGAGGGAAGCATGCTAAACACCTCAGTTGATTGCATTGCCAGTAAAAGTCAAAATGATAAGGACAATATGGGCTAAGGTGGACTGAAGGAAAAAATCAAGAAGAAATAGCAGAGATCAGATAGAGAAAGTGGAAAACTTGAAGGTGGCTTGGGCTCTGATGGGCTTATGAGAAGTTTAAGTGGAAATAGACCTCCAAAGCCCAGCATTAATTTAGAAATAGGATTTGATCAAGCCTAATTTGATGGTCTGTTGAAAGGCATGAGCTGGGGCATGTCTAAATCAATTGAGCTTGGTCCTAGTTGTAGTAATTGTGTAGACTTACATGACTGGTTTTTTGAGATCTCAGAATCTTCAAGCCCAGGTGGAAAATGAAAAGGATATTAATGAGGTAACAAATAAAGGAAAAAGTCAACGCAATCAAGATGACGAACCTAGTAAGATAATAGAAGGCAAGAAGAGTAAAGGGAAAAGAAGGAAAAACCAAAGGAAAATAGTGATGAAAACTGGGTTTCAAAGAGAGGCCATTTTTAGAGCAGTTGCAGCTGCAATTTCTTCATCACTATCTCAAAATAGTAGATCAAGCAAACATAATATGTTATTAAAGGGGACTCAAGCTACTATACGACTTGGGAAAGATCTGGGTATTGATTTTGAAGGAAAAGATGATGAAGTTATGAAGAAAATTGCTGAAATGAAGGAGAATGTCATGGAGCAGGCTGCTGAACAGAGTCAAGGTGTTGGGGCTTAGATTAGCATCAAGGGAGGCTTAAGAGTGAAAAATAAGTTTTTATGAAGATTCTTTCTTGGAACATTAGGGGCCTTTGTAGGCTTGAAAAGAGGAGGAGAGTCAAAAAAGTTATCAAAGAAAGAAAAGTGCATATAGTGCTGTTGCAAGAAACAAAAAAGGCAAATTCTTCAGATCAGTTTGTGAAATCTATCTGGCCTTATGACCTAGTTGATTTCATGAATATGATGCTGAAGGAAGTGTTAGAGGCCTTCTATGTGTTTGGAAGCCTGAAGTCTTCTCCCTAGCTGACTGTTGCTATAACAGGAACTTCATCATACTATTAGGTACCTTATTTAATAGCTTGGAGTGTGATTGTAAATGTATATACACCTAATGATGTGATTGATAAGCGAAGCTTATAGGCATCTTTGATAAATCTTAAGGTTGTTTTCCCCAAACCGTGGCCTATAGGGGGACTTTAATGAAATAAAATCAATAGATAAAAGGAAGGGTTATGTAAAAAGGGATAGGGGAATGACAGATTTTGGTAATTTCATGAGTAGCCTTGGACTGATTGATTTCTAGGGGAAGGAATAGTTTGGATGGTGTATTGATAGCCAATGAGGTGGTGGATTGGTGGAAAAAATAAAGAAGAAAGGGTCTGATATTAAAGTTGGATTTCCAAAAAGCGTATGACACAGTTAATTGGAACTATCTCCTCCAAATGCTATCAAACTTTGGGTTTGGTGCGAAGTGGGTGAATTGAATTCTTACCTGCATTTCTTCAACAAAAGTTTTTGTATTGGTAAATGGTTCACCCACACCTGAATTTTTCCCTAAAAAAGGGCTTAGGCAAGGTGATCCATTATCACATTTCCTATTTAATGTGGTGGCTAAGGGTTTGAACCTACTACTTGCAAGAGCAAAAGAGTTGGGCTTGATCAAAGGAGTAATCATTGGGTCCAATGCCATCAACATTTCCTATCTCCAATTCGCGAATGACACAATTATCTTCTGCGAAGCTGAGTGGTCTGAAGTGTTAATTGTGAAGAGAATACTTAGATGCTTTGAGATTATTTCTAGGTTGAAGATTAACTTTCACAAGAGTGTTGTTTGTGGAGTAGGGATATTTGATGAAATTGTGAAAAACTTTGCTTCAAGGTTGAATTGTCCATATCAAAAGCTTTCATTGAAGTATCTTGGATTGCCATTAGGGGCCAACCCATCATGGAGGGAAACATGGAAGTCTGTGGTGGACAATTTTAAGAACAAACTGATAGGTTGGAAGATGAGGTTGCTGTCTTTAGCTGGCAGAGTAACACTAATCAAATTTGTCCTATCTTTACTACCTGTATATTATATGTCTCTATTTAGGCTGCCTAGAAGTGTGGCAAAAGAGTTAGACAAGATACAAGCAGCTTTCTTGTGTGGAGATGCTGATGTGAAGAAGAAAGTTCACTTAGTAAAATAGAAGGATTTAACCATGGATAAAAAGCAAGGTGGGCTGGGAATAAGAAATTTAAAAGTAATGAATAATAGCCTACTTGCTAAGTGCTGGTGGAGGTTTCGGAAGGAAGACAATTCATTATGGAAACAAATCATCTGCAGCAAATATAAGTCATAGGGGGGTAGATGGTTTCAATTTCATGTGGAGGCAAATAATATCCCAAGAGTATGGAGTGTCATTCTTCTTGTTAGTGATTCTAATAGCAGCTTGTTTAATTATTATTTGGAAATGTTGAAATCAAGATTAGTGATGGTCAAAGAATCAGCTTCTAGGTTGATAATTGGATGGGAACCAGGTGTTTGAAGTCCTAATTTCCTAGCTTTACTACTTATCAGTGGAAAGAGTCATAACCCTGAAAATGCAGTTAACGAGGGCTAAAAATCAGAACAATTGGGAACTCAGCTTTAGAAGGCCCTTATTAGCATTGGAAAAAGATGAACTGCAGAGACTAAAGGTTGTTTTAGGTGAAGGCCCTGCATTGAGATTGGAATAAAATGATATGATATAATGGAAAGCTAATCCTTCAGGTATGTTTAGTGTCAAAAGTATTGTTAAATGGTGTGAACCTTCGAATGGACCTACTTTGAAAATTCTTGACTTGATTTGGCATAATCCCTCTCCTCCTAAAGCCCAATTCTTCTCTTGGTTGGCTTAGAAAAGGAGGATAAAGACCTCTAACTACTTACATAGAATTGGCATTCTCAGTGAGGAAGTTGGTTCTGACTCTGTGTTTTGTCACTCTGTGATTGAATCACTTAATCATGTTTTGTTGATTTGCCCCTTTGCTTGGAAAGTTTGGTCCACCATAATCAAGTGGTGGGGTTTGCATTGGGTCTTCCCTAGCTCAATGGACATGTTAATGCATTGATGGATGGATTGGAAATTTAGAAAAAAAGGAAAAGCAAATTTGGAGATCAATCTTAATTGCTGGTTTATGGTCCCTTTGGAAATGCAAGAATGATTATTTGTTCAATGGGCCACAACCTACCTGTGAAGATCTCTATGAGCTAATTAAAGTTAGAGTGGCCCTTTGGATGAAAACTCACTCATTTGGGCAAGGGTACACAATGAATGAATTTGTGTTTACTATTCATCAAGTTAGAAGTTGCATTTAGTGTGCCTAGTAGGTCTATGTACACTAGTTATGCTCTGCTAACAGTTATTCTCTGCTGCTGGCCCTACTTTTGTGGGGTTGCTGCTGATTTTGTTTTAGGGTTTGTATGGGAAGAAACTGGCTGCAAAGTCTTGGTGGTTGATAAAAGGGAGAGGTGGATGAACTGATATGTTAGCTAAATGTGGATGAACTGATATGTTGGACTGTTATGCTGATATGTTAGACTGCCATGTTGTGCTAATGTTGTAGAGGAGTTTCTTTTGTTACTTTGGTTGGTTGCTCACCAACTTTGGGGGTGCTAAGAAATGATAGGATGGGCTTTTTTATGCCAACAAAGTTGCGATGATTTAGCTCATTGTGATACTTTTGCACTTGTCTCTCTTTATTGATGTATTTTTTTATACCCTGTACTTTGCCCTTACATCAATAAAGTTTCTTTTTTGCCGATCAAAATTTTTTTACAATGGGCTCAATATAACAGTGTAAAATTTACTCATGTGATTAGTTTATGGTGAATTGCCAAATAAGTCGGGTTCGTTAATTAAGATCTTTATTAATTTATTATCTAAATGAACTAATGAGAGAGTGGAATCTTGGATAATAAAATAATTTCAATGCCTACAAAATTAAAGGAAAAAAGAAAAAAAGAAAAAGTAGTGGAATATATCATTGACAACAAAGTCATATATTACGTCATTTAAACCCTATCTGTCACGCCCCAATT
Source organism: Camellia granthamiana (assembly GCA_036172215.1). NCBI lineage: Eukaryota > Viridiplantae > Streptophyta > Magnoliopsida > Ericales > Theaceae > Camellia > Camellia granthamiana. Next base: position 74,783,333 of record CM069911.1, on the reverse strand, counting down.
TTTCATACCCAAACGATAATACAATAATCATGGTTCTTTAAAGTAAAACTGAACGTAAATCTTCACGCTTACAATACATGATACAAATAATCCTCAAGTGATACTACATTCACCTCAAATCAAGATAACATAAACAAATAAATACCCTCATGGATTTATAAGTTTCCAAGGCTTAGGCCCGGTTACACAAATCGGTTATTTAAACCCACACAAGTATAGCCTTTGGCTTACAAAACAGAGTCACGCAAAATGAGAGCATTGTGCTCCCTTTACACACACTTCCTCGCCCTTAGTTAGGCGAAATCACCACATCCTTTCTTGCACAAAAATCCCGTAGGGTGAGCATAAAGCCCAGTAGGAAATTCTTAACAAAGTATATACATTTTATACAAGTTTCAAGAGATGAATGCACATGCCATGCTATGTCTTATTGTAAATAAATCACATCTTCATCTTTTGAAAATCATCATGCTCAATGATGCCATGCAATAACATTATTCAAAACTTAACAATTTAATTCATAGGCCGGTAAATACAACTCTGCTAATCCCTAGGTATGTGTTTGCAAGTAGCCTATACAAGTGCTACCAATTTGTCATTTTTACCGGTATTAACCAGAAGGCTCGACACCTATCCGAGCACGTTTTTCGGTCTTTCACCTGGGACACTCAGGCCAACTTATCAATTTCATCTATACCACCTTTCAAGACTTATCACCGTATTTACCCCAAAAATCATTTCATGAAAACTTATTTCACGACATTCTTTTCTCAATGCAAGTTTTCGAATCAAAATTTCAAAGCTTCTCATTATCAAACAAATTGATATGCAAATGTAATGATAATCAATGCAATGCAACATTTCTTCCATGTTCAATTCTTCCACACAACCTTACCATTGTGATAAAAAATTCAATTCCTCTTTCCAATGCCATTTCACAAGATGAATATATATATACACACTTATATTTCAATTCATCCAAGGGACAACGTATTTTCTACACTTGAGCATTCTCAACAACTTAGCCAATTCAAGACTATAACAACATTTCTTTGTTTTAGAACAACATTTCCAAAATCACAATTCTCATACTTCATGAAACTCATCATTTATTTGAATACAATTACGACTTTTACTAAGCATTCATTTATTTAATGTCCAAGGTAAATATGACCTTTTCTTCCATAGTTTTTCAACATCTTTCAAAAATCCCAATTTATAGGTTTTCTCACCAAAATCATTCCTCTCCAAAATACTTGAAGAAATCTCATCAAAAACATCATTCATCAATCAATATAGTTTGAAGCCCTCAATTTCTATTTTAAAAGAAACAAAAGTAAACCCACTTGTCTTCTTGAATCAATAACCAATTTTTAAAAGCTATCAAAGGAGGGTTTCGAAAATCATCTAGATCTTGCAAAAAACATATATATAACTCAAAGAAAATCCCTACCTCGAGTATTGAAGAAGAATAGAGATGAAACCCCAAAATCAACGAGGCCCAAACTCAATCTTCATCGCACACAAAGAAGCCCTCGAGATGTAACCAATTTTGATGAAGAACTTAGATCTAAATCCCAATGGATTTGAAGAAATCAAAGATCTTGTGAGGTTTTTGGTAGGAAATGTAGAGAGAAGGAAGAAGAGATGTTTTTAGAGAGAGAGATATATACAAAAGTGATACAATTTCAGCCTAAAAAGAAAAGAAAATAGGAAAATTTTCCGATCCACCTACCTCCCACACATGCGGAGCCTACTCCCGCATGTGCAACCAACACCCCCGTACGTGCGACCCTTTTTCCCTGCACCTCACTCCCATACCTACCTTTTTAGTGGTGTGCAAGCTGCCATACCCTGAAATCCGCACGTGCGGCTTACCCTCCCGCACATGTGGCCCCTCTCCTGCACGTGTGGCTTAATGCCCTGCACGTGCAGCCCTGGTCCTTAGCCTAGAAATCTTTTAGCTCAACTCCCGACGCTTCGGACCGACCTCGCATGCTCCGAAACAAATGAAACTCAACATCGGAATAAACAACGAACAAGAACTTTTGAGAAAAACATTTAAACACAACAACCTCAAACAATCAACAAGACTCCAAGTCGAAACCAACGCTCTAACAAGTGTAAACCCGAAGGTAAACAGAGAGGAACAAGAAACGCACAACAAAACCGGTCGTCACACTATCCAAGTGTGAAAGAAAGATTCCAATAAGATCTTAATGTAAGTTCAAAAAATAAAATAAAATCTTAATGCTCCCACCCTATCTCCAAGTGTGGAAGAAAGATTCTAATAAAATCTTTAATGTTCCCACCTTATGACGAAATCATTTTATTTGCTATTTGTTGGAATTTATTAAACAAAAAAGTTAGGGTCTCAAAATTTGAGATTCAGAAATTGGTACGTGTGGTAGAGATTGAATTGATGAAATATGTGGTCTACATATGAAATGAATCTGAGGCGTTGATGTGAAATTTTAAATAATTTCTAAATTTTTATATCTGAGTCCTTAGCATTACTATTTACTTAAAGGTGATTGTGAAACTTTGATGTCTTATTTATAATCATTTGTAAACTTATTAATGATAGTAGAATGATGCCTCGATCCTATTGACATATTGCAAAAATTCTTATTCTTTTTCCTTCTTGTGTAATTAGAAAATTGGTAACTAATCACAAACTGAAAGCAATAATATGATTGAAAAATTAAAGGCACAAAAACAATCACAAAATATCAAATTTACATGATATGGCAAAACATGCCTGCGTCCATGGGTCTAACTCCGAATCAATTTTCACTATAAAATAATAGGGTTACAATGGTTTGTTTTTGGTCATAACTAAAGGTATACAATCATCAAGATATATTCTTGGATCATCAACAATACTTATATCATCACTATAAAGGTGGGTTTCAATAAAATCAACAAAAGATAAAGTTTAGGTCTTACCAAAGTAGATATCCAAACTACCAATCCAAGAGAGTTATGATAAGATCCACTCTGGTCAAAACGTATCTTCATGAACAATCTATTGAAATTTCATCAAAATTGAATAAAAATGACCATCCAATCCTGATTTGAACTATGAAAGAAAACATTTCTCCCCCCTTTATTCTCTCTCTGCACTTTACTGCTGCTGCTGTGTTTTTAATTTAAGGAAAAATATACGGGTAATTATATTACCTAATGCGAAAACGGTTTAGATCGGATGCTTAAATTACAAGCCTTGTCTAGAAAATCCCCTACCAATTGAGAAGCTACTAGAGTTTCTCAATATTTATCCACACTCTAAATTCCAAGGCTTTCAAGATGGTAGCCTCATGATAGATGAATAGAAAGAGAGAACTTATTGTTTTTGGTATGTCTACACAGTGTTGAGCATGAGCCCTTATATAGGCATATATGGAAAACCATGTGTACCTCATGGTTAGGCCACACCATGTGTACTACATGTCCAAGACCATGTGTCCCTTACGGTTAGACCATGCGTGGATAAACCATATGTACCATGTGGCCTTCAAAGTTAGGTCACACCATGTGTACCACATGGTTTCCAACATATGATTTCCAACATCTCCCACTCATCCACACATCCACATCATGTGTTATATGCTCAATCATCACTTCTCAATCTCTCATTCAATCCACCTTTCATACAAAAAAATAGAGCGTGCAACCTGATAAAAAGGTATAAGGTAGGAGTGCTATATTAAGTCACCATAAACTAACATAGCACATCACTTGAAATATCTCTTCTACACCCCAGATCCATTGGATCACACCAAATCAAATATTTAAAAACCTCTCACGAGTCATAACTCATAAACATACTTGACCTCAGCATTGTACATGTACTCATGATTATATCGTGATTTCAAATTCGACACAATCACCCAGACAATGGGCTACAATAGAAGGGTATGATTTCCAACAATCTTCCCTAACTACTCATGTCAATTCACAAAAACTTGACTGCTTTCTGAGACATAGTCCTCTAGATCGTATTCATCATGACCCTTGGATGACATGCCAAAGTAACGACATCAAGTCATCCCTTCATGACATAGTTCTAGGTTCAAGGGTATAAAGTAGGCCTATTATTGGCCTTAGAGGGCTCACAAAGTGCTAGAGCAGGGATCCATCTAGCTACTCCCTTAAGTGGTCGACGGTAACACATACAGTATGATATATATGCTACGGCGGAGCTCCCACTAAATTGGGTCTGCCACTCTCTAACGCCATACAAATCTTAGTCTAGTCGCTATACAAGTGCCTAATTTGAGTTTCTTAGCATATTCGCTCATCAAGCGCTTATCTAAGACCTCACATTTGGCTATATTCAGGCTTCATAAAGCTGTGGATAACTTTATGTTTGAATTTTTTAAAGTCTCATCTTAGCCAATGCTAGGGCGGCACCTTATAATAATAAATTAGTTTTGTTCACTTCTAAAATTACAAAACATTTACCCCGCTCGCTCTCTAAGCGCCAAGATAATTAATGTCTCATCTCGCTCGCTCTACAAGCACCAGGGTGATCGCTAGTGTAAAAAGACCGATCTAAGCCTGGTGACATCATATACAATGTCTGCTAATAGTATCAGTTATGCCATAAAACCACATGAATAAATAATAATTATGCATAAGATACTCAAAAATATCCAACAAAGTTAATGAGGTATCCACAAAAACATCAAATCCTACGAAGTCCTAAGCTCCTAACATGAGTTTGGAAAACGTCTCTAGCAGTGGCTTTAGTAAGTGGATCAACCACCATCCTGCTAGTGGAGATATACTGTAGGACTACCTCCCCTCGTGCAACCACATCTCAAATAAAGTGAAATTGAATGTCGATGTGTTTGATTCAACATGTACACCCTTATTTGATGAGTAAAAATTAATGTCACAATCATGTCACCATTGACAAATACTAATAATAAACCTATATGTGAAGGGTGAGTTTCATTCTCAAAATATAATTACCTTGTCACATATACAAAAGAAGGTAAATAAATTTTTTTTAAAAAAATTAATATCATTAACATGGTATAACCATTGTATTAAATTGTTTTATCATTTGATGGGTCCTTGATTTTTTAAAAGTGTCAAGCTATATAAAATAAAATATTAATAATATAAATAAATTATTTGTTTGTTTATTTGGGGGGGGGGGGGTGTGGATGAGGCCCATCAAGACTAAAATAGATAAATGATATACTCATGTAGAAAATAAAATAAAAAATTCACCAACTAATGATGAAAATTCACAACACTCATAACCGGTTCTGTTGGAAATCAAAGTGCACTAATTCGAGGGGATTTGGAACCATATGATATGTATGTATGAGTTCCAAGCATTTAAACTGCTCTGGAGCTGTTAATTATCTAATACCAGTGTGGCGCCCGAATTTTTACCATGATCATATTAATATAAAAAAATAATAATAATACTAAATTAAAAAAATAAATAAATGCAATTTCTTAGTATAATATTCGAAATCTTTGCTAAAGGGATAGATTATGGGACATCGCATGTTTAATATTAAATATTTTAGTAAGCGGTAAGTGAAGTTTTATAGTGTGGTGGTGAGGTTTTTAGACGCGAACCTAACTTTTAATTATATGTAATTTTAGGGATCATTATATTTATCGAATAAAATTGATTTGGGGCCAAATTAAAACAACCATAAAATTAATATAAATAGTTGGGCCAATAAAGAATTATAGTGAAACGTAAGCAGCTGGCTGGAGGGATTTGTTGCTGCCACTTGTGGAAGCTATAGGAATAGACCCTTGAATCAGCACTTGATTAGGATGATTAGTCACCTCCAAGCCTTAGTATAAAAGGAAAGCTGTCATGCACCCAAATTTTATTTACTCGAAAATATTACCAAGAGCCTAAAATTTAGGTCCATTTTTTTTTATATTAAAAATATCTATTACTCTTGAGTAATAGAAACATAATAGTACATATTCTCTCTCATGATGAATACAACAACAATAATAATAATACATGCCAAGCTCTCGCTACGGAGTTACAAATAAATAATTACAAACATCAAAGTACAAAGAGATTGCACACAATATCTACATGAACTTCCTAATCCTTCAACAAATCAATCCGAATTATCTTCCTACAAAAAAAAAAAAAAAAAAAAGGAAAACAACGAGGGGTGAGCACAATTGCCCAGTAGGAATCTCATAGTTCTAAAGCAATAACCATCTTATAGATAGAAATGATCATGTATGCAGGGTGATACCATATAGTAGGCGACGTTTTGTAATTTCAAAATATCATACGTAGAGTATCTTTTTCTCGAAATTTATTTGAACATTTAGGAAAACCTTCAACCATCAAAACTATCCTTTTTGTCAGAAAGCCATAAATCCTTTTCGAAAACAAATATGTTTAAGAAACCACATCATTTTATATTTATTAACCCATTCCAAAATATTCCTTATTAAATTTCTATCTTAACATTCCTTTTTTTATTCTCATTCTCCCCTTTTACTAGTTACATTTATTATAACTTCATAACCTCAAGCTCAAGTTCCCTTAATACTCAAAACAACCCTCATACACTCTATTCCCACTTGTCAATCCTTAATTGCTATAACTCTTTAACGTAGAAATCTAAGAACAATTACATCACATTCACATTTGCATTATCAATTATAACTCAACACATCACAAGGATAATAAACGCTTTTTAATTCAATTTCTCAATTAATCACAAAGCAAAACTCTTAATCTTTCCTTATAGATACAAACAACCCAGTGAGTTCTTTATCACTAACCTCTTATCTAATTACCATTTCATTATCCATTCTTTTCAAATAATTTCAATATGCACTTCCATTCCATACCAATTTACACATCAAATGGTAATTTTACAAGTTTATCACAAGTCACATATATCATCACTGACCTCAACACACTTCACAACACATTCCATCTTTTGCCGGCTTGATACGGCGGGATAGCGGGCACCCAATTCATAGCACTTTCCACCTTTTGCCGGCTATTATACAGCGGGAAGTGAACTCTCAAAAATCATTTTCTCAAAAACCATATCTTTTTCCGAAAACCATTTTCAACTTTTTAAAACCATCCCCCCACATTTGCCGGCTATTATACGGCAGGACTTGGGCACCCAAAACATTTTCGAAAACCATCCGTTTTTTCACTTTTGCCAGCTACAATATGGTAGGACTGTGTGAACACCCAAAAATCATGTTTCCACTTTCACCGGCTACAATACGGCAAGATTGTGTGGACACCCAAAAACACTTTTCCCACATTCGTCCAGCGATAAGCCTAGACAGGGCAATTGGGCACCTTGAATTCAAACCACCCCCACATTTACCAACTATTATACGGACGGTCGTAGGCACCGAAAAGCCATTTTTTCAATTTTTAAAACAATCCCGCACATTTACCGGCTATGATACGGACGGTCGTGGGCACTGAAAAACCATTTTTCAACTCCCGCACGGGTACCATCCATAACACAGCCCAGCACAACTCAACTCAACCCAACCCAACACAACTCAACTCAACACAACATAACCCAACTCAGCTCAACACAACTCAATTCCACACAACACAACTCAACACAACATAACCCAACTCAGCTCAACACAACTCAATTCCACACAACACAACTCAACCAACTCAACACAATATAACCCAATACAACTCACATAACACACAACCACTTCAACACAAAGCTCATACCATCCATAACATTAGTAATTTCCTTTCCCCCAAGTTTGGTTCACATTATAACATAATTTAAGACATCAACATTATGAGTTCAATCGTAACTTTTACATACATTTCTCAAATTCTTTAAAATTTCAATTAAACTTGTACATGTGTAATTTAACACCTCAATTTCATGATTCTACTATTGATTGAAGCAAAATCATTAACCATCTTCATAAGCCAAACTAAGGTTTTTTTAAGAGAAGTTAAAGCTTTTCACGGAACACATTTTATTTCAACCCTTTTATTACTTTTACACCCAAACTCAAGACCCAAGATAAAAACCCAACAAATAAACCCAACTCTCTTCAAACCCTAACCCCCAATCTCGTGATTCATCACAATATGCATAAAAATATATACTTTTGTGTTTATATAATGAAAATACCACAAATCTATCCATAAACGACGGTATTGAAAGAGAACTAGAAACCCCTGCCTCTTGAAGCCAAGGGATGACGACCCAAAATCAATGGCGACAAAACCACAAACCAGCCAGACCAAAAGGAAGCCCTGGACAAGATCTACACTTTTTCTCAAAGGACCAAGGTGACAAGATCACTCTAGGTGAGTAGATCTAGAGGCCAGAGTGCCAAAAGCTTGAGTTTAGAGAGAGAGAAGAGAACTCACGGTTTGAGAGAGAGGAAAGAGGAGAAAAGTGAAATGAAACCATGTTTGGAGCCTATTTATAGTAGTAGAAAAGTAGCCCTAAGGTCAATAAAATAATAGGCCCAAAACCCCCCAAAGGTAGGGCCCATTCCAACCCCAAAATCTGGAAAAAAAAAAAAAAAAACACACACACACACACACACACACACAGGGGTCGACCCTTCGGGCAGGGGGGTATTCACTTTAATGTTTGAATTATTTTCTTAAAGCCCCTCGATTACTTGAATTAATTCGAATCTTGTCGGTTAGCATTATTATTATTTTTTTTTTATCAAAACAGGAATTACCCTAGCCGGATTAGGTTCCCTAACCTAATTTAATTCTACATAAGTTACATGTATTTAACTCCAAACCCCCACTCTTTATTTAAATTCAAAACTTATCCAAAAACTAGTACTTGTACCTTGTACCTTGAAGTACCATCAATCGTGTAAGATATATATATACACCTTGAGGAGTGTGCCCTAGGACCAAAATTAATAAAAGCAAATGGCCCTTCCACCCTTCCCTATGGCCGGCCCTTCTAGGAGAAAGTGAGGAGACCATTTTCAAAATATATCATCATGAAATTCTAGAAAAAAACACAACCTAGTGCCCTAGACCTAAGATGCAAATTCCAAAACTAGTTCCATTTTAACTAAGTGTTGCCTAATCCTTGAGTAAGCCCCCCCCCCCCCCCCCCCCCAAAACCCCAAAATCACTTCTATTCCTTTAAACTTCAAACAAACCCTATACTTTCCATCCATTTCCAACTAATGGGCTTTTAGGGCAATTTACATCAAAATTGCCTATATATACCAACCTCCCCTAGCATGGCAAAGCACAAACACCACACCCACACACACACACATTCGGCTAAAGAGAGGGAGGAGAGCAAGAGAGAGAAGTCTAGAGGAGAAGAAGGAGGAAGAAGAGAGCCTTCTTGTGCAAAGTAGCAAGTAAGCCACAAACACAACCTTCTCTTTCATTTTCCTTTTTTCAATACATGTTTCTAAGGGTTCTAAATAGTGTTTTCAGATCTGTTATTAATGAGTTCTTATGTTAAAAATGCTAAGGGTTGAGTATTGATTCCATCTCTCTTGTATTTTCCCCATTTTGGCACCAAACCATCTTTTTTTATACCAATCTCTCAACTTTCCAAGGGCACTCTTTCAAGCAAATTCTCTGAGTTAAATATATGTTAGTTAGCATGTTTTCTCCACAAAAGAAACGAAAACTTTCCCTTGGTGGAACCTTTTTCTCATAAAACGTCTTGTTTTGGGCATGGTACCTTAGAATCTGTTTTTCGCAGCCCACTTCCAGAAATTTTAGAAAAATGTACAAAATTATTCTGGACCTCTACTTCATGTCACAATCTTCCTTGAGGAGTTATCTTTCAACTAAAATTGGTTTCATTGAAAGACATTAAGCGGTTTGCAAGAAAATCAAATTTTCGTATCGGTCGACAGATCTGGACAGAATCTGGACAGCGCTGGAATGTTTTCTAAATAACTTGAAATCTAGAAAAGCAATCCCATTTCCGAAATATGTTCTAGAAACTAGATCAAATTCTCTACGAACCATAGGAAGGCCAAGTCCGGTGAAGGATCTAAAATAGACCTTTCATTTTAATCTTTGTGCGATACTAAATCTGGAAATTGTGTTATGTGTGGATGTTTTATACCCTTGAGTTCATGAGATTGTTTATTAGCTTATGATCATATCTTGGCATGATATTACATGTGTTGTGGTTATGTTATTTGCCTTTCTCATCTTAAGAATGCATGCTTATATGAATATTATTGTTTTATAAGTTGGACTAACCTTGTTTTAAAACATTTAATTCAACGGGAAACCTAATGGGGAGGGTATTGGGTTTTCGAACACTTGAGTAATCAAAATATGAGAATATGTGATATATGGATTGTTGGGATGCGTTCCCTATTTGAAAGATTAAAGTCTTGCGCAAGTGGTTTTCGGAACCCTTAAACGGAGCGGTTGTATTCGGACCCTAGGTGGTTTGGTGTAAGGAGGGATTCGGGCAAAGCCCTATTTTACCGTCTCTTTTAAGGCCCTGCGGTTGATGCTACGCGGTACATAACCGTTGGTAGGCATCTGAGGTTAGTTCTGCAACAAAGCAGCAAAAGATGGGGCATACCGAATAATCCGCATCCGATTCTTGTGGTTGGGAGGACAAAATCTATTTGGGGGATTTCTAGTTTGCTAACTTCTAACTTAACCCTTTATTTATTCATTTGAGTGTCATGCTTTACTACTTGATGTTATAATTGTGATTGTGTATTAGACTGGGAAAAAGGGGCGAGGTGTGTGTGTGTTTACTGGGCATTCAAAGCTCACGGCGTATCATGCCAGGTGACGAAGAGGAACTCATAGCTGGAGACGACGAGCCTGAAACTTTCGAAGACTTTTGGCTATCCTAGAAAAAATTAGAAGTTTCTTTTTTTGGATATTTGTAAGACCCATGTGAAGATTTAAACTTTCTTTTGGGATGTAATGTAATGGAACCATCTTTTGGATTAAGTATAATTGTGGTTGTTATGTAATTATATTCTATGTATGAACCTTATCGTTGCTTATGAGACCTTGTGTCAATACCTTTTAAGATCTGTCAAAAGGGCAGTGCGCTGCCTACGAAAGCTAGACTTAGAAGGGAGGCTAATTTGACTCCTCCGGCGATCTGGGATCTTAATTGGTTATTGACCATAGGACTCATTAGTGACTCTCCCTTGACTGCAACCAATAGTGTTGAATCGGGGCGTCACATAAATAAACCATTGGCCCCTGTTTGGCCACCTTGTGGTCCTCTGTTTGTCATAGATCCATTAACCCATGTTCTGATTGTCACTCCAGTGACCCCTGTTCTGTTCTATTCTGTTCTGTACCATGGTTATAGTTATTTACGTAATTTATATTTTTTAATTTCTACCACTTAAATAATTTATTTATGCAACTTAAATTATGTTAATATTTTAGCTTAAATAACTATCCATGGCTATTTTGTGCTCCTATACTCACAGTATAATATTTCTCACTCTGCCATGTGCTTATAGCTATTACCCCTTTCAGGTGACGAGACTAAGAAGGATCAAGATGGGGGATAAACCACAGTGTTTTCTTCTTCTTTTTTCCTTTCTTTTTTTTTTTTTTTGTTTTTTTTTTTTGTACTGTCTACATTTCTAATTGGGCACCTGGAATAAAATAAAAGCCCAAATGACTATGTTTGTTTCCTTTTAATAAACATTCGGTACCCAATTATTTTATTTTAATTTATTTAATTTATCCGCTTGCACTACGACTACAAAATTATTTGAATTATTTTATTTTCATCTTGTTGCGACGCCGAGCCTTTGGGTACCGGATTTGGGTTGTGACAAAAGTGGTATCAAAGCTTTTACACAAAAAAAAAAACAAAACAAAACCCTGAGTGTCTATTAATAAAAATATATATATATAGTCATAAAATAAAAATAAATAAATACTATATTTTGTCCAACATCATAATTGTTTAATTATATATATATATATTGTCATAATATAAAATAAATAAATAAAATATTGTGTCCAACATGATTTAAATAAATATTCAGTAGGCTAAGTTTTCCTGTATTGTAGGACATGGCACACCGAGAAGAATTGATTTGGTTTGAGCCCCAGGGAGCGCATCTGGCCCCTAACTTATTAGAGGGATGGAGGGACTCAGAAAGCACTATTGGACAGACCCACCCTGACCTTGACCAACTCGTGGGGAGGCCAGTATATTTGTAGGCCGACCCTGACGAGGACTACCCGTTTTGGAGACTTAGCCGAGCTAGCACCCGAGAGAGATACATTGGGCCGACACACGTCGTTGGATTGGTACATCCGCATTTCTTGATTGCTCCCTTACCCCCAGGCTTTGCCGAGAGGAGAGGGAATATATACCCTAGCAACCACATTCGCACTACTACACCTCCTCCACAACACATTGTCCAGACCCCAGCTATGGACTACACTGACAGTACCACATACTTAGAGATACATGTGCGGCTCACTGGGCGGCAGTTTTGAGGATATGACCACGGTGTACCGGTCTACATGGTTCAGGTAGTTTGGCGCTGTTTTGGAATTGAACTCAGTGGATGGGAGTTTGAGTCCCTCATGCAGCAGAAGTTCCCATGGCTGTTCCATGGCCCAGTCTTCCAGAGCCAGTTTTCATGGGGGCTCAGTGACCTATTCTAGGAGCATGACCGAGAGATGTTGCCGATCTTTCTTTTTTTTTGGAGCTGACAATGATCAGTCTAATCCTTCTGTCTTTGTATTAATAGGATTAGACACTAAGTCTTGACCGTATTTTAAGTACATTATACTAATATGTTTTCTTTTGCATAAGTAAAAATGACAAATATACTGTTATGAATCATAGATATGATATTATGATATGTACTGTTATAGTATCTTGTGAACCATAGATAATTAAATGTATACTTAAGTGATTCAAAAAAGGAAACAAAAAAAAAAAAAAGGAGTTCACTAACCGTTTTCACCTTGTAGTAATGGCTAATGACGGAAATGGAACCAGCTCATCGGTCAGTGGTATTGATCCAATGGAGAAAATCATGGAAAAAGCAGTTACTAGTTTTCTACAAGCCCTACAAACCAACATTAATAGCGGATTGCCTGAACGACAAAAATAACCAACTACAATAAAACAGTTCCAGGACTTGAAACCTACCATATTCACTGGCAGTACAAACCCACTGGTGGCAGAAGCTTGGGTCAGAGATATGGAGAAAATTTTCCACGCTTTACCTTGCACAGAAAGGCAGAAGGTGACTTTCACCACCTTCACCTTCAAAGACGATGCACAAGAATAGTAGCTACTTGCCCTGGAGAAAGAAGATATTATGACTTGGGCCAGATTCTTGGAGATATTCTATGAAAAATACTTTCCAGATTCGCTGCAGGAACAAAAGGCATTGGAATTCATACATCTAAGGCAAGGAACCACGACAGTGGCCGAATACGAGAGCAAGTTCACACAACTGGCTCGATTTTCCACATACGTCATCCCCACCAAAGCTCAAAAAGCCAGGAAATTTGAAGCAGGATTGGATGCTAAAATCAAGGACAGGCTGAAGGTTTTGAAACTACCAACCTATGCGGCGGTGGTAGATCAAGCATACATTGCGGAAAAAGGAATTAAATCCTTGCGCTCCGGGGAACCAAGCCAAAGGAAGCGATTTTGGGAAAGAGATAACAGAAGACCCGGTGTCGCGCCTCCCAAAAGGGTAAATACGGGCACAACAAGTTCAACCAATTCAAACAATCAAGGTCCTACGAATCCTAGAGGTGGCGCCATTCCAATTTGCTCTACTTGTGGAAAGACTCATTGGGGACAATGCCGTCGAGACACGGGAGCATTTTTTAGATGCGGCCAAGTTGGCCACTTACTGAGAGATTGTCCCAAGCTTGCCAGTCCTACAGCCAGCCCCTCTGAACTAGTCCGAAAACCCGCAGTACCTGGAGGAGTGAGAAAGGACCAAAAACGCCAAGGAAGAGCCTTTGCCCTGGTGCCTGGAAACCCGGAAGTTACTGAGAATGTTGTGTCAGGTACACTTTCTATTTGTGATCACTTAGCCCATGTTCTCTTTGACTCTGGTTCAACTTATTCTTTTGTTACACCACACTTTGCTACCAAGTTGGCACCAACACCTGAACCCTTAGGATACATACTATCTATGTCTTTTCCTTCTGGAAACTCTACCTTTGGTGCTGATGTTTATAAATCTTGTACTATATCCTTAAAAGGGGAAACCTTACACGTAGACTTGATTCCCCTTTGCATTAGTACCTTTGATGTGATCTTAGGAATGGATTGGTTAGCTGCCAACCATGCCTCTATTGATTGTGAAGCCAAAAACGTCTTCCTCCGGTCACCAAACCAACTCAAGCTTGTCTTCGAAGGAACTGGAGTCTCTCCTCCTCCATGTGTTAAATTCTTCATGACAGCCCAATGACTTCCAAGAAAAGGTTGTTGTGGTTGTATCTGTTATGTGATCAATACTCAACAAGAGGCCCCCACACTTGATGCAATCCCTGTGGTTTGAGAATTCCCGGATGTATTTCCTAAAGACCTACCTGGCACCCTGGTTGATCGAGAAATCAAATTCACCATTGAAATCCAACCTGGTACACAACCAATCTCAAAAGCTCCTTACCACATGTCCATGACAGAATTAAAAGAGCTAAAGACTCAACTCCAGGAACTCTAGACAAAGGTTTCATTCGACCTAGTACCTCACCTTGGAGAGCTCCAGTACTATTCGTAAAGATAAAGGATGGCACAATGAGGATATGCATCGATTACCAAGAGCTAAACAAAGTCACCGTAAAAAATCGGTACCCTCTGCCATGAATTGACGACTTGTTCGATCAACTGCAAGGCACTTAAGTATTCTTAAAAATTGTCTTGCATTCTGGTTACCATCAACTAAAAGTCAAAATGAAAAGCATCGAAAAGACTACCTTCAGAACTCGTTACGGGCACTACAAGTTTTTCGTCATGCCATTTGGCGTCACAAATGCTTTAGCGGCCTTCATGGACCTCATGAATCAAGTGTTCAAACCCAATCTTGACGAGTTCGTCATTGTCTTTATTGACGACATCCTCATATACTCCAAATCGCCAGAAGATCATGAACACCACTTGCGAAGAGTTTTACAGACACTGTGATCACAAGCTTTATGCCAAGTTAAAGAAATGCGACTTCTGGATCACTAGTGAGTATACACTTCCTTGGTCACGTCATTAACAAAGATGGCATCTCAGTTGACCCCCAAAAGGTTACAGCAATCATGGATTGGCCACGACCTACTAACGTGTCCGAGATTTGAAGCTTCTTGGGTCTAGCCGGCTATTACCAGCGCTTCGTGCAAGATTTCTCAAAGATAGCATCACCATTGACCTAGCTAACTCAAAAGCACACACCCTTTGAATGGACGGACAAGCAGGACGTTGCTTCCAAGAATTGAAGAACAGACTCGTGACGGCTCCTATACTAGCACTCCTCGCAGAAACAGAAGGGTTCATAATTTATAGTGATGCCTCATACAATGGTTTGGGTTGCGTTCTTATGCAAAATAGGAAGGTCATTGCATATGCCTCACGTCAACTAAAGACCCACGAGAAGAACTACCCGACCCACGATCTGGAATTAGCCGCAATAATCTTTGCCCTCAAAATCTGGCGTCATTATCTCTACGGAGTAACCTGCGAAATTTACACAGATCACAAGAGTCTCAAATATCTATTTACACAAAAGGAACTGAATATGAGGCAATGACAATGGCTAGAATTTATGATGGACTACGATATAGAGATCCATCACCATCCCGACAAAGCTAACGTAGTAGCAGACGCTGAGTCGAAAAATGACCAAAAGTTTGGCATGTACCCTCGTTCCCCGCAAGATCAATGGGTTGCTCGCCAACATAGTCATGGAACCTGAGTTGATTAAAGAAATCAAAGTCAAATTGAAGACAAACTTTTAAAGAAAAAGTATGAAGAGCAAAGAATCACGCCCAATCCTGACTTTACGATAAGCAATGGGATGCTAAAATTTTGAAATCGAATTTGGGTACCCGACCTTCCAGAACTCAAGAAAAAGATATTGGTCGAAGCTCATAGCTCGAAGTTTGCGATCCACCCTGGCAATACGAAAATGTATTATAATCTGAAGGAACACTTCTGGTGGACAGGAATGAAGAAAGATATAGCAAGCCATGTCTCCAAATACCTGCGTTGTCAATAGGTTAAAGCAGAACATCAGACACCTACAAGAATATTACAACCACTCCATATTCCCGAATGGAAATGGGAGCACATTACTATGGACTTCGTGGTAGGGCTACCGCAATTAGTCTCGAAGAATTATGCAATATGGGTTATTGTAGATCAATTGACGAAGTCGGCGCATTTTCTACCAATCAGAATCATGTACTCCCTCTCTAAGCTCGCCACTCTATACATTAAGGAAATCATCGTTTGCACGGCACCAAAATTTCAATCGTATCCGATAGAGACCCCCGCTTCGTGTCTCACTTCTGGAACAAATTGCAAGAAGCTTTGGGAACCACTCTGAAGTTTAGCACTACTTATCACCCGCAAACTGGTGGGCAATCTGAAAGGACGATCCAGACTTTGGAAGATATGTTACGTGTGTGTGTGTGTTAGACCTCAAAGGTAATTGGGATGATCACCTACCTTTGGTGGAGTTTGCCTATAATAATAGCTACCATGCAAGCATTGGAATGGCACCGTACAAGGTACTGTATGGAAGGAAATGTCGATCACCTCTGTGTTGGACGGATGTCGGAGACAGGAAATTATTAGGCCCCAAAATTGTGCAAATCACAAGTGATAAAATTCAACTCATCCAACAGCGAATTCGCACTGCCCAAAGCTGCCAGAAAAGCTATGCAGATACACGGAGACGAGACTTAGAATTTCAGATAGGAGATCATGTATTCCTAAAGATTTCACCAACAAGAGGGGTTGTTCGATTTCGAAAATGAGGAAAGTTAAACCCACGTTACATCGGGCCATTTGAGATACTCGAAAGGGTTGGTTCTGTGGCATATCGCCTTGCGCTTCCATCTAAACTGTCCAATGTCCACAACGTGTTTCATGTTTCAATGCTTCGGCGGTATCTTTGAGATCCAGAGCATGTTGTTGATTATGAGAACCTGGAAGTTTAAGAAGACTCTTTTATGAAGAACAACGAGTACAAATTCTTGATCGTCGTGATTAGGTCCTTCGAAACAAGACTATACCTCTTGTAAAAGTCTTATGGAGAAACCATCGTGTCGAAGAAGCAACATGGGAAATTGAAATTCAAATGTGAGTCAAATACCCATACCTCTTCAAAAACCAAGGTACGTCAAGTTTGAGGACAAACTTCTTTTGAGGAGAGGAGAATTGTGGCACCCGAATTTTTACCATGATCATATTAATATAAAAATAATAATAATACTAAATTAAAAATAAATAAATAAATAAATACAATTCCTTAGTATAATATTCGAAATCTTTGCTAAAAGGATAGATTATGGGACACCGCTTGTTTAATATTAAATATTTTAGTAAGCGGTAAGTGAAGTTTTATAGTGTGGTGGTGAGGTTTTTAGACGCGAACCTAACTTTTAATTATACATAATTTTAGGGATCATTATATTTATTTTAGGGACATAAATAAACTATTGGCCCCTGTTTGGCCACCTTGTGGTCCTCTCTTTGTCATGGATCCATTGACCCTTGTTCTAATTGTCACTCCAGTGACCCCTGTTTTGTTCTATTCTGTACCGTGGTTATAGTTATTTACGTAATTTATGTATTTCAATTTCTGCCACTTAAATAATTTATTTATGCAACTTAAATTATGCTGATATTTTAGCTTAAATAACTATCCATGACTATTTTATGCCCATATACTCATAGTATAATATTTCTCACTCTGCCATGTGCTTATAGCTGTTACCCCTTTCAAGTGACGAGACTTAGAAGGATCAAGATGGGGGATAAACCACAGTGTTTTCTTCTTCTTTTTTCCTCTTTTTTTTTTTTTTTTTTTTTTTACTGTCTACATTTCTAATTGGACACTTGGAATAAAATAAAAGACCAAATGACTATGTTTGTTTGCCTTTAATAAACATTCGGTACCCAATTATTTTATTTTAATCTATTTAATTTATCCGCTTGCGCTACGACTACAAAATTATTTGAATTATTTTATTTTCATCTTGTTGCAACGCCGAGAATTTGGGTATCAGGTTTAGGTCGTGACAGTCAGCATATTTAGATTTGTGATTATAACTTTGTTGGCGGGTGATGGTTTCCATTCCATATGGTTGATATCTCTAGCTCAAGGATATGGTGTGATATATTATCAGTAGCATAAGCAAATCCCAGGCTTCTTAATTTTTTTTTATGGAAAATGTTGAGATTAAAATTGGAAATGGGAGTAGGATTATGTTTTGGGAGATGGGTAGAATATTTTGCCTTAAAGAGAAATACCTGAGGCTATTTAGTATTTCAAATGACAAAGAGGTAACATTGAAAGAGATGATGGACAAAAAAGTCAGCTATGATGAGTGGTGTTTCAACTGTAGAAGGAATTTATTGGCATGGGGAGAGGAGGATCTAAGAAACATAATGATAGAATTAGGAACAGGGCCAGCACTCTGTTTGGAGATTTTGGATAGCATCATATGCAACGCTGATAGTTCAGGATATTTCAAGGTTAACTGGTGTGAGATGAATTTTGGATCAACAAAAACTCTATCTGTTTTAATATGGAATAATGTAGTATCTCCAAAGTCCCAATTCTTCACTTGGTTGGCGTGGAAAGGGATAATTAAGACAATTGAGTATCTGAAAAAAATTGGGGTGGTTGTTACAAATGTGGGTGTATTTTGTACTCTGTGTAGATCAGGGGAGGAATCACTTAACCACATAATGCTTCACTGTCCTTTTGTTTGGAAAATATGGTCCAGCATCATCAAATGGTGGCAAGTTCAGTGGGTTATACCAGGCATAGTGGAAAGCTTGCTGCAATGATGGAATGGGTGGAAGTTTTAAAAAGGGGAATTACAATTATGGAAAGCATTACCTATAGCAATTTTTTGGTCTGTGTGGAAACACAGAAATGAAGTTATCTTCAATAAAGTACAATCCAATTTTGAAGTCCTTTGCAAACTCATCAAGGTTAGACTGGCCAAGTGGATGAAGTCTAATATAATGGGAAGAGACTATTCAATTAATCAGTTTGTATCAAATCTACGTCAAGTCAGGAAATGCATAAAGTGAGGAGCCCATGTGTTGTTGCTAGTTTTGAAGGCTTTAGTCTGTTGTTGGATTATAGTTGTGGTTATAGATTTGGTTGTTGTACTTCTGCTACTTAATTTTGATTGTGGTTGATGTACTGCTGTTGCTTATTTTTGTTGCTTGTTATAGATTTGGTATGTTTCCTTTATCCCTTGTTGTGGTTGGTTTCTCTCCAACCCTTGGCGGTTGTGCTAACAAATCATAGGGCAATATACTCGGTGGCAACCTAGTTGGGATTGCAGTTATTTTGCTTTGATACTTTTTGCACTCCCCTTTCCTTTATTAATATTATAGGTGTTGATTTTTGACCACACAACCAAAAGGGGAACTCAGCTGAAGAGTACCGGTAGAATAGATTAAGCCCAACAACCTGCACAAATAAGTAAAACTTTATCTCTCACAGATAGCAAATAGTGCTTAAACTCACAAGAAAGAACTTACCTCATACCCACAAGGGTGCCTCACTTTTATAGCCAGCAATGACCTGAATGCCGAAGAGGCCCCCTAATTGGCCCTCGAGGCCTGCACTGACTGGGTAGGCTGATGACTCTGTGTCTGCCTCGAACCAGATGCACTAGACGTGACACCCAACTAAGGGAAAAACCTTTTCATATGCCCTGACTGCCCACACTGATAACAAATAGGCGGTTGCCTTCTCCCCTGACTTTGGCTCTGAGAATGAGCTGTAGACAGTACAGACTGTTGCTCTCCTCCTCTCTGCAGGCAAGTTGGAGACTTGTGACCCAAATGGCCACACTTGTAACAAGAGAAGCCTCCTGGATTACCTCTCCCTGAACCTGAACTCGGCACAAGAAAGGTGGACCTAGATTGTGCTGCCTAGGACTGCTGTGGGCTAGTGCTCCTCTGCCTCTTACTGTCCCGATTCTCCCCCCTGAACCTCTTGACTCCTCCTAGATCCCCTTATCCGTTCCTCCTCTGCCTAAACCACGATCTCCAGATGAGCTGCTGCCTCCACAAGGCATCCAATAGTCCCTAATCATTGACTCAACTACTTTGAAAAGAAGCCCAGTCCCCAATCTTTTCTCGAACTTGATACAACAGTGTTCTTCAGTCACTACGAGTTCCGGTGCAAATCTAGAGAGGCCAGTGAAAACTGCCTCAAACTCGGCTATTGGAAAACTAAGTTTCTTGAGCTTCAGAAACTGGTCCCTCAACTTCTCCCCAACAGTGGGAGGTAAGAACTTGTCCTCGAAGGCATTGACAAAGGCCTCCCAAGTCACTCCAGTGCCACGCGCATACTTCTACCATTGACCCGCATCTTCCTTCAGCTGGAAGGATGCCAGGTCACTCTTAGCCCATCATCCTCGATGTCGAGCATCTAGAACATTTTCACCGTCTATTCTAGCCACTCATCCGTCTCCAGTGGCTCTTTAGGGTCACCCAAAAATTCATCCGGATTCGACTGAAAGAATTCCCTCTTCAAGAAAGACAACCATGCTCAACAACTTGGGCCTGGACTTGATTCTCTGCCTTAAGAATGTCCATAGATTCCTACAAAGCTCTGACCATCTCACGAGCCAAAGCACCTATAACTGACTAACCAACCGGTTCGGCCACATTGGACTGGCCAACCCTTTCCTCTTGTGTCAAAATTTCATCTGGTAATGGCACCTCATGCCTTCTAGGCCTACCACACCTGCCACCACCATGTCCACGTCCACGTCCACGTCCACGTCCACGTCTTGATGTCCTAATAAAGGTAACAAAAGAGATTAGCACATTTACAAATGTGTCAAAGCTAACTCACCCATGTCCTAATGTGATGGACAATAGTAATTCACTCCACAAAAGCACATAATCACATACGAATTTCTTTCCTAGATAATGATTGTCTTGCGGCATTGTCAGAGTTCTAATTAGAAATAGCAGTGATCAAGTGCTCTTCTAATAGGACTTCTAGAAACCCGTGGACCCAATCAATATCTTAGGAATTAAATCTCATATCCATATAATCACATAAACATGTTATCACATAGCATTACAAACATATAAACATCTCTATCAAACAAGATAAACCCATTGTAGTAAGAACCACTTCTCACGTACCCAAAGTATTCAAACCTGGTACTCTATAATACCAAGTTGTAATGCCCCGAAATAATTACTATAACCCATACTCAACATTATTTTCTATATCAAAATCATTTTCAAAGATCCATTTGAAAAACCTCTCATTTGATTTTTACCCAAAACCCTAGATTGTTCCAAATCTCCAAATCTCAATATTGTTTAGAAATAACAAATAACTAAGTTAAAACTCATAAAAAGAGTGCAGATATATATACCTCAAGCTTAGAAGACGAGAGAGAGTGTAGGAAACTCAAAGATGCCAAAAATCAACCTTGCTCCGATTAGAACAAAGCCCTCGCCAAGCTCTACCTTTTTAACAAAGGCACACGGGTGAAAAGATCGACGGATCTAGGTGGATTTGTATAGAGAATGTGAGTTTTAGAGAGAGAGAGTCTCAACTTAGGGTTTTAAAATGTTTAGAGAGAGAGAGAAATGAAAAAGTGATATAAAAAGTGACTTTTATGGACTGATATACGCGTAGACCACTCGAGCACAAGAAGTGTCACTCGAACGTTTAGACACAAAAGATGTGACCGTTCGAGCACAAGAAGTTTTGCTTGAGCATAAAATACAAACTCCCAGTAGTTTTACAGACAGAAGACCAATGCTCAAGCGCAAGAATCTTCTCTTGCGCTCGAGCAAAGAATACCACTTCCTAGTACTTTTGCAAACCTGCAAAAGTACTGAAAGTTCACAAAGACTGCTCGAGCGCAAGAAGTGATGCTCAAGCGAAGGAACAAAATTCTAGGCAACAACAGTTTGAAAAACAAGCTACCAACCTATTTCAAATGCAACCAACTCCTAGTATCTCTACAGACTTGCAAAAATACTGGAAGTTCACAAAGACCACTCGAGTGCAAGAAGTGTCGCTCGAGCGAAGGAGCAAAATTCTGGGCAGCAACAGTTTGAAAAACAAGCTACTAACCTATTTCAAACATACATTTTATGCTTAAACCGAATCTATAGATCATGTGAGTGAATCACGTGCCTCTATTGATATCTTCGAATAATTCCCAGCAGTGGGCTAAAATTACTAGAGAACTACCCACACTCTTCGCAGTACAAAGGCATGGTTCTGTGTTTCCATATAAAGAAAAAAGAGAGAGAAAAGGGAAAGAGAGACTAAGAGAGAGAGACTGGCAGATTTCTCATACGGTTAAATTAGTCTCACCCATATAATACATTTATTATAATGGGAATGTTATAACCACCCACAACTCTATCTCCTAAAGAGATAAGATAGTAGGTCATTCGCACTTATCCCCAAGATAAGTTATTCCAAGTCCACTTTGACTAGATCTTTTCTTATGGCTGTAATGCCCCGAAATAATTATCATTAACCCGTTACATAACAATGCTATAATTGATAAACCATTTCATATCTTCTATTCATTACATCTGTGATCATTAGAAAAGATGGCATATGCAATATATATTCACAAATCTTAGATTCTGAATCTATAGCATATGGCATCGACACAAAAGTAAAAAGGAAATTAAAATCACAGACAGAAATTTCCTAATGGCTTACAACTTTCCAAGACGATACTTGGTTACAACAAAATGAGTTTAAACTCAATACAAATAAAGCTCGAGGCTTAAACAAAAAATTACATCAAAACAAAACCAAAAATATAGCGATTATGGTTTGGACCCAACCTATTTGATGTTTTGAATCCGGGTTTCATTGCCTTATATAGTTGTTCATGCCTTGTTTCTCCTTATTTCTCTTTGAGTTTGGCTATTGGGATGTGTTGGTTGCGTTTGGCTCAGGTTAGTAGCATGCTTTTCAAACTGTTGCTGCCTAGAATTTTGCTCCTTCACTCAAACGGCACTTCTTGCACTCGAGCAGTCTTTGTGAACTTCCAGTATTTTTGTAGGTATGCAGAGATACTGGGAGTTGGCATTTTTACTCGAGTGGTATTTCTTACGCTTGAGCAATGTTCACTCGAACGAGCCCTCTTGTGCTCGAGTGGTAGTTCTTTGTCTGTAAAACTTCTAGCAATTGGTATTCTTCACTCGAGCGAAGCTTCTTGCACTCGAGTGGTGTAACTTGTTGTGTCTGGTCGCTGAAGCGGTACTTCTTGAGCTCGAGGAATTTATGCGTATATCAGATCGTAAGAAGCTACTTTTGAATCACTTTTTCATTTCTCTCTCTCTCTCTCTAAATATTCTAAAAACCCTAGATATGCACCCTCTCTCTCTAAAACTCTACTTCTCTCTACAAATACACCTAGATCAATCGAGTTCCTCACCCATGTCCCTTTGTTAAAAATGTAGAGCTCAATGAGGGCTTCGTTTTAATCGAAGCAAAGTTGATTTTTGGCGTCTTTGAGTTTCCTACACTCTTTCTCTCATCTTTTAAGTTTGAGGTAGGGATTCTTCGTACGTTCTATGATTTTTAACTTAATTATCTGCTATTTCTAAACAATATTGTGATATTGGGAATTTTTGAAACAAACCTAGGGTTTTGGGTTAAAGATCAAAAGAGGGATATTTCAAATGGATTCGTGGAAATGATTGTGGTGTTGAAAATAAAGTTGAGTTGTAATGAAGTAGGTGATTTTGATACCTGGGATTGATTTTGGAAGAAAAAGGGGTTTTACCCTAAATGTCTCAAATGTTGATTTTGTATAAATAATGGAATTGATATTGAAATCATGAAATTGGATTAATATTAAGGATGGTGGAGTTAGCCATGTATTATCACTCATATCGTGAAAATTTAGAAAGTTTATCTTTATTGATAATTGTTTATCTATTTAGAAATATTTGCTTTGGGCTATCAGTGGAGGATAACTATGATTGTTGTAAAAATTGCATGAGAATTAGGAGAATTCAAACTATTTTCTCATTCATTTGCATTGAACATAATCTCATACTTATACATTGGAAATGTTTATCATTTTGAGAAAAATGGGTGAATCTAGGAAGTATGTATTGTATCGTTAAAATAAGTTGGCCTGAGTGTCCATGGTGAAAGTCCTAAGAACCGCGCATATACATGGGTGTCGATCCCACGGATGAACTTTTCGTGAAATGGCAATAGTAGTGCTTGTATAGCCTACGTTTACATGAGTGTCGGTTTACAGTTTCCCGCGAATGAAATTTCTGTGAAAGGTTGTATGTGTTTTGAGATTCCCAGAGTGTGATTCACTGCCATGTTTTCTATTGTAAAGGAAATGATTTATGAATTATGACATTAACCTAGCATTGCATGGTTTTGGAAAGAGATATAAAATATTTTGGCAAAAGCATTGCATATGCATTCATGTTATATCTTTGTTAAGATTCATCTACTGTGTTTGATTATCTCTACTGGGCTTTGGCTCACCCTATGTGAGAAAAACATTTCAGGTGTTAAGGATATGCCTCCACCAAGGAAATAGCTTGGGAGGACTTGGAACAAGAGCTTCATTTTGTTGATTGTTGTATATATTTTGTACAGGCCAAGTCCCTTTAACTGTATTGGACTTAAATCCACTTTTGTTGTAACCAAGCACCATCTTGGAAAGTTGTAAGCCTTTAGGGCATTTCTTATTTGTTTAACTTTCATCATATTTCTTTATTATGTAGCATATGCTATAGATTCAGGGTTAGGCTTGTGAATATATATCAGCATATGTTACTCTTTTGTAACACTTAATTGGAAACTAATGGAAGATAATTACTTTACCATTGTTGTCACTTATTGATGTTGTGGATGGGTTATTATATTTATTTTTGGGCATTACAAAAAAGAAGCCTCAAGTTCCGAGTCCTCCCAAGCTATGTTCTTGGCGGAGGCATGTTATCAGCACTTGAAAGTTATTTCCCACATAGGGTGAGCCAAAGCCCAGTAAAGATATTTTAACATAGTATATGAATCTTAGCAAAATTATAAAGTGAATACACATGCATGCCATTTTCCAAACATTCCTTGTTTTCCATCTCAAAACAATGCAATGCCATATTATATATCAATTCATGAAAAATAATCCTTTATACAGAAAATATGGCAATAGATACAACACATTGAGAATCTCTAGGTATGTGTCTACAAGTAAGCTATACAAGCACTACCAAAGCCATTTTACTAGTACTAACCGGAATGATCGACACCTAACTGCGCGGGTTTCTGGACTTTCACCAAGAATACACAGGTCAACATAATAAAACCACAACTACACCCCCTAACTAGATTCACCGTAGTATTCACCTATTTTTCTCAAAAACCATTACATTTACAATGTTCAATGTAAAATGATGCACAATGCACAATGGATAAGAAATTAGTTTCAATTCAACCTAATCCTCATGCAATGTCTACAACAATCAAGACTATCCTCCACCGATAGCCTAAAACAGATATTTCTAAACAATAGATAAATTCCAACCAAAAGATACATTTCTATCAATTACAATGGGAGTGATATTACATATCCAACTCCACCGTCATCATCATCATCATCATCATCATCATAACCATTATTCCAATGTCACAATATCCAACATCATTTTCCCATTTCCCTTTCAAAATTCCCAAATCCAAAATTAGGGCTAAAACCCCCTTTTTCTTTCCAAAATCAATTTTGAGAAAAACTTTCCACCAATTCAACACAACTTATCCATTACCATTTTCTAACAATCATGTTTAAGAATCAATTTGGAAAACTCCTCTTTTTATTTCAAACCAAACCTGTGGTTTTACCAAAATTTCTCGAACACATAACCCTTTTGAAAAGACAAATAACTAAGCTAAAAATCATTAAAAAAAAAGTCAAAGAAATCCCTACCTCAAAGAAGAAGACCAAAGGAAACAAGATGTAGAACTCGAAGAAACCAAAAACACTAACTTCTCCAATTAGAACGAAACCCTCGATGTGCTCTATCTTTTACTTCAAATGACTAGGGTGAGGAAATGCACGGATTGAGAGTATTTGGTGCAAAAAGTCAAGAACTAGAGAGAAAGAGGGAGTAGATCTAGGGTTTTTGGAATGTTTAGAGAGAGAAAGAGATAAAAAAGTGATCAAAAAGGTCTTCCTCTCGGACTGATATACGCACAGACCGCTCAAGCAAAGGAATGGTCGATTGGGCGACAAACACAATAAATGACACCAATCGAGTGACCAAAACCACCGCTCGAGCACACAATGACCCCCTCCCAGTAGTTCAAACCTGCAAAAGTTCACTCAAGCACAAAAAAGACCACTCGAACAAAGAATCCAAACTCCCAGTAGTTTTGCAGACTGCAAAAGACCGCTCAAGCGCAGGAATGGTCGCTCGAGCGAACAAGGAAAATTCTGAGCAGCAACACTTTGAAAAACTAATTTCTTAACCTGTTTCAAACACAACCAAAACTCCCAAAAGACAAACTCAATAAACAACAAGATGAAAATGAGTTGAACAATAATTAAATACACAAGTTCTCGGATCCAAAAGCACTAAATGGGTCGGGTCTAAACCAGAAGAGTAATGCTAGGTATCATGAAAAAAATATCATGAAAATGATCATGAAAGATTCTCCACCATTAGATTACACATACAAAAAAACACCACATATTAATCAAAGGAGGAGAAATCTTCATAAAGGATTTCATGATATTTTTTTCATGATTCCTAGTATTGTTCAAACCAGAATTGTTATAGTCTTGGGTCATGCCACCATAGGCAACCCAATCAGGTACGGGTTCTAAACCCGACCTAATTTCCAACATCTCCCACTCAAACATGCGTTGGCATGACACCACACTTCCTTTATCTCAATCTATCCATCAAACACGATCATATGAGCCAATGGACCATGTGATAGCTGAGAACACCTACATATGGGAGCTCTACACTAAAAACTTAAAAGAGCCAGCATAGAGACATCAACCCGAAAATAAAAATCGTGTCTCATATACCCCATACTCATTTAATTACACCGGCCCAAAAACATCTCTAATCTCTCAAAAAAGTATGTTTGACCCTCTCAAATGCTGCAATATATTCACACTCAATCCACTTCTCATACAGAGCGATGTGAGTTGCCGGCAATGAATTTACAATAAAAGTGTAATTCTAGATGATCTTCCCTTCGCCCTACTGCCATTTAGTTTAGGATTGACTTTTAGGATTGACCGTTTTCACAGTGACGTCCCTTAAGGGCAAATCATACATGATCACAGGCAACATACCAAAGTAGCAGAACAGCAACCCCTTACCTTATGACATAATCAAAGGTCATAAAAGGGTAGAAAATTGAAAGTCATATCAATAATGACATGTAAGACTCACACGGTAAGGAAGTAGGGATCCATTCTCTCACCTCATTACTCAGTCGCCAAGCACAAGTAGTATGAAAACATGCTACAGTGGAGTAACTCTTCCAAAGAATGATGTCATACTCGATACACCGTACAAATCTTAGTCTAGTCGCCCTTAAGAGCACAAGTCGCTTTCTAGCACCTAACATGAATTCTCTATTCGCTCGTCTTTCAAGCGCTAAATTAGATCTCGCATCTGGCTAACCATGCCAGATAGTACATAGGAAGTGGGCACCAACATCTATCTTTAGTCTTCAATATGACCTCATCTTGGCTCCAACTAAGGCGACATACATAATGGATAATTTAAGACTCTTTTGGCTCCAAATAAAAATAAACCACTAGTCTCATCATTGCTCGCTCCCAAGCACCAAGGGCAATTGCTCGTGTGAGTGAGTCAATCTTGCTTGCTGACATTATCATATACTAATCATTATGATACAAACCATAATAGCATCAATATCTCATAATCTCACAAAAGCAAGCAATCAACAAAAAAACACAACCACAATTTGCCCAATTCCAGATTCCAAACATAGGCTCTATCAGCACCTCTTGCGATAAGCATATACAACGTAATCCACCATGTGCACCTCACATAAAGTGGTTCAAGATCGCTACCTCTTGCGCAACTACCTCTCCAAAGACATGTTAGTAACCAATTTCGTTCACTCAAGTTGCGCACAACTAGCACATTGAATCTTACAAAAGGCAAATTTATACACTACCAGTAAAGCATTCTATCCATAGTCTAATGAGCAAGGTCAGGGTCTAAACTACTCAGTTGACCATCTACAAAAGATAACACTCATCATGCCAAATATGTCCATGTAGCGTACTTCAAGCTCCCACAACAAAAGATCAAGGAATACATGTCATATGTTTCTCTTTAAGACAATCTAAGGATTCACTCAATGGCTAAGGCTTTAAATTTTACCGATAGGTAAGTCAATGGACTTACAATTTCATATCTAGAATCATTATAGGATATTCCTTATGTAAGTCATCAAAGAAAAATTGAGAATTCTCCCAGAACAATCCCTAAGGATCAGATATCTGAGCATATAAATTGCATTACCCATGTCCATCATGTCTAAACAAAGGACTGCCAACCCTAGGTGGTGACAACCCTATAAGTTCCTGGCTCATAATGACTACGTAAGGGAAAAACTTCTTTTTGGACCATTGATCATGCCTCAGTGGTCTTCAACGATCATTGTTGGACTATCATGGCTCAATGAAATCTAAGAACTACTAATTGAATAACTACTTAAGGTTATAAAAGATTTATTGGAACTAGCAATCTTTTGTGCTCCTAACTTTTTGCCATAAAAGCAGAAGGTAAATCCTTATGGATCTACTTATCCAATTCTCCAATAAGAAGTTGGGTCACAATGTCCACAAAGTAAAGTTTCAAACTCATGTCAATCATAGTCTAAGTCGAAGTAACCTCACTCCCTAAGAGGAAGTCTTCTCATAGTCTACAGATTTCTCAATGGTACAACTTTTCGGTATCTGGCGAGCATTATACCTTCAAAAATGACTATCCAAATTGTGCACAACTTTAGAACAGTTTTGTGTCATAGTGAAAAGTCAACCAATTCCTAGAAATGGTTAATCCTTAAAGATTTTGTCTTAAAATGCACAACATTGATCCACTTTCTAAAAACAGAAGACTAGAGAGCCTTTGGTACTATCCTAAGCTCTTTATCATCTTGCAGAGTTATCATGAATGTTTCCCTCTCAATCACCTAGTGATGACATGGAAAATTTTCACATTTGCTACCACGCAACTAAGAATGTAGAGTATTCTTCTCTAATGAAGCAATCCACTGGTAGGCATGTCGCTCAATACTTAGAATTCTCTATCTTATAGAGTTCTAAAACTCGATTCACATCACCTTTACTAAGAAAACTTTAAGTGACTTAGTTACACTCCTATAAAGCTGCTCACCTATAAGCACATAACTCGAAGGGTTTACATGACAGTATACAATAATGCGCCGCATGACCCTAAGCGTTTATAGGACAACATTCAATAATGCGTCTTATTACTCTAGATCTCAACTTTCCAACCTTATGAGAAGTAAAATAAAGATAAGTTGCTTGATGATTATAGATTGCCTAAAAATGGATCTCCGCTAATCCATTACCCAAATAGAGTGTAAAATACTGATATGGAAGGCACTCAATTAAGGATATAGGTAACAAACTAAAGTGTAATTTCCAATTAGGAAACGTATTGCGCCATCATTCACCTAACATAAGCAAATGTAGGGAAAATAAGAAATAATACACAGCAGAAATAAACGGATTTGGGAATACCTTTTATGCACAAAATGAATCCATGGATCATGTGGGTTGTAACACTTTGTATTCCTTGGACTAGTAGGATTGCTCTTGACACTTTTATTATTATACTTGGAGCTTCTTTTATTCATTTTAGAATATTGATGGAGGTGGTATCATAATGATAAAGTAGGATTGACCCAAAAACATTGATTCGGATAATTGTCCTATAGCAGTCTTCACTCTTTTACCTTTTTCTCTTTCCACACTTTGAATCTAGATATGAGGCTAGAACCATTGGAAAGCTTGTTTTTGGGGCTTCTATTTAGACACAAGAACGACCCAAACCAAAGTCTAGATGGCAGAGTTATGCCCGTTTGAAATTTGAGTACCTGTATTAGAAGCAAATCTAGTAGAGCGAACTTTTGACCACTCGAGTGGTGTGCACGAATTACAGAGATTTCAAGAGCTTTCTTTCATCACTAGAGCCAAATTTTGACCGCTTGAGTGATCTGCTCAAAATCAAGTGCTTTAAAGTCACTTTTTGCCCCAAACTTTTCATTTTTTCTTCCTCTCTTCTCTCACTCTCCTCCATACCCAAAACCCTAGACCTCCAAACCTTGAATTCATCTATTTTTCACCAAGAATCCACCATAAATCTTGCATTAAAGGTGAAGAACAAGAGAAGATCAACATTTTGACCGATTGGATTGCGATTTCTTCGAGGTTTCTCTTTGGGTTTGCATCTTTTTGTTTTCATTCTTGAGGTAAGGGTACTTTTAACTTGATATATTTATGATTTGAGATATATATATACATGATATTTTCTTAGCTATAGTAATATATGAGATGATTTTGTGATATAAAGTGGGTTTGATGAATAAAAAGGGGTTTTACTCCATGTTTTGAAAAAGTTTATGCATGTCCTTCTTGATTATTGTTAGAAATAGTGAATATTGACTCTTTATGTGTAAAGGAGGGGAAAGCCCCAATTTTTTTAAAAACCCTAATTTTCAAATTTGATTTAATAATGGCTTTGGCCAAATTGACTCTTAAATCTTAAAATTGGGTGAATGATTATAGAAATGGTGTTGAGACATGAGATTATTGAACTTTCTTGGATATATGTAGTAAAATAGATAAATATTGAGATTGTGGAAAATGGTGGGATTGGAGAAACCCTTTATTGTTGATACTATTAAATATTGTTGTGAATTGAATAAACCTTAGGGAAATTGGATTTGAAGACCCATGCATCATGTGCTTTATAATTTTCTCATGTGATTTTACAATCTTGTGGATGTTTGGAAAATGTCAAAAGGAGTGAATAGCATATGAGTCCGGGTAGTTGGGTCGGATTTTGGTAATGGGTTGTGTGTTGTATTAGGTACCCACGAGAGGAGTCAAGGTGCCCAATTGCCTTGTCTTGTGCATATCACCGACGAATGTGGGAAAGGTTTTTGGGTGTCCACGAGTCTGCCGTTTATAGAGTCGGCAAATGTGGAAAACTTGATTTTGGGTGTCCACAAGCCCACTATTTCAAGAGTCGGTGAAAATGGAGAGGGAAAGGTTTTGGATGCCCATCATCCCGCCGTTTTTAGAGTCGGCAAATGTGGGAACATTTTCTGTATATAAATCTATATATGTATGTATAGTTTTGCGGCTCTTGCTTGGGACGTCGTAGCCGATTTGCCACCCTATAGTTGTAGATAATACTTTGAATGGAAATCATACATTGAACATTTTTGGTTTTTAAAAGAGAAAATATGGATTTTATCCTAACAAGTGTATGGCATGATCATATGCATCTCGATTATTTATATATCTTGTTAATAGTATTCCCTACTAGGCATTAGCTCACCCCAACTAAAAAAATTTCAAGAATTGATGGTGTGACTCCGCATAAGTGACAAGGCGGTGATGATTTCGAATAGAGCACATGGGCTCATTAGATGTTATTTGTTGAAGCTCCAGAGCTAATATGTGTTGGGACTGAATGTCCACCATTTTGTGTAACCAAGGGGTTGCCCTTGAAACTTGTACGCCATTAGGGCATCTTTACTTTTGATTTCTTTAATTTTGTGAACTATAACTTGTATTGTGAGCGTAAAATGTAATACTTTAATGGGTAAACTACCAATAAGTCCTAATAGATAAACTTAATTCCCATCAAGTCCTATTGAAATAAATCTTGATAAAATCATCGCTAAAAATAATTTTTTTATGACGATTTTTTATATATGTCGCTAAAAATTGACAATTAGTGACTTGTTGTTGTCATGATTTTCATAAATTGTCGTTAAAACTTACAATTAGTGACGTTTTTCCGTGACCAAATTTTTAAATTGTCGCTAAAAGTTGTGAATTAATCACACTTTTTATGACGATTTTTTTAAACTGTCGCTAAAACTTATAATTAGTGACATTTTTTGTGACAAAATTTTCATATTGTTGCTAAAAATTAACAATTAATGACATTTTTTAATAGTGTCTAATGAAAAATGTCATTAATTATCATAGGACCTATTGGACAGTAAGTCCACTTATTAGGACCTAGACGTAAGTCTCCCTTTAGTTTAAATGAGAATGAGATTTACTTAATAAAAGATCATATTTTTTCTTAAAGAATTATCTTATGAGAGATGGATTTATTTGATGGAAACTGGTGAATATTTAATAAAAATTGACTATATAAGGGTTTATAAATTTTGGGGGTGTTACATGGGTGAATCACGTGCCTCCATTGATGTCTTCGAATAATTTTCAACAATAGGGTAGAACTACTAGAGAGCTACCCACACTCTTCATAATACAAAGGCATGGTTCTGTGTTTCTATGAAGAAAGAAAAGAGCAAAAAATGAGAGAGAGACTAGCAAGTTTCCCATACAGTTAAATTAGTCTCACCTATATAATAGGTTTATTATAATGGGAGTATTATAACCACCCACAACTCTATCTCCTATAAAAATATGAGATAATTGGTCATTCACACTTATCCCCAAGATATGTTAATCCAACTCCACTTTAACTGGATCTCTCGTTATGTGTCTTGGGTCATACCACCATAGGCGACTCAATCGAGTATGGGTTCTAAACCCGATCTAATTTACAACAGTCAGAAAAAAAAAAAATAGAAGAACATACCATACCTCACAAATCAATTCGCCAAGGAAACACAAAAAAAAAAAAACTTGGGTTTTCCTGACTATCTTCTATAGAATGCGCTCTTTTTCGTGTAATGTGATCAATGTTTTGAGAGGATTGAATAACTTCCATTGCACTATCATGGTTGACATTAATATTGGTTAAGGTGCCTAAATTCTTTTAGACACACTCCCTTGATGTGTCACTATCCTTTTTATAAATCACTTGGACAACATTTGAACTTGCACAGATGGACATGGGAAAATTTGATTCGGCTTTGGGACATCCCCCCTCCTCTCTTATGTTATTCTTTCCTTCAACTCCTCTCCACCAGCTAGCCACCTCACACACTCCCCAACCACCAACCACTGTATCCATCAACTCTACAACTTCTCTAAAGTAATTTTAGAGATTTCAAAAAAATTATCAAATAGTTTAGTCAATTCTCACATGGGTGAAAGACCCACAACACATGGAACTCACACCCATATGATTATTACATAAAATATTTAGTAATTCATTTAAAATTTGTAGCATTTTTTATCCAAATATATATATAAATATATATTGAAAAAGGAGACTATTGTTAATGATGTTATATTAATTGTTAAATTCTATCACATATTCAATTATTGGCAGTATACTAAAGCTTCGTTTAACTAAAGACTATTTATATTATTTTCGCATAAAGAAAGTATATTTTATATAGATTTTATAAGTTACTCCAATAGTGTATAGTATTCACGTGCTAAAATAGCGCAAGTGTTCCATTATACTGTGTTTGGTTGAGGAATTTAGGAAGAGATTTGAAAAAAGAAAGAGAAAAGTGTGTGAAATTAGATAAAATCTAGGTATGTTTTATTTATATTTTACCTACCTTTTTTATTTCTCTTTCCAAATTCCTTCTCAAATCTTCTAACCAAACACAGCATTAGTGTACTAATATTTTCGTACTATTTCTTTTAATTACCTATCAACCATCATTTACTAACTAGCAATTCAAGTCAAAATTACAAAATACATAAAAATTGCATTAAATCAAACAAACATGGCATATAATCATGAAAGTCATAAAAGGCTCCCATCAAAATTAAATTTTATTGAGTGTGCTATTATTTTAGCAAAAATATCATCTTTATGCAATTGATATCAATGGCCCGAGGTTCCATGTGGGTGGGGAAGACTTCCAACTTTTTTTTGTTGTTGGATTGATATGTTATAACAAATTAGGAGAAAGCCTATTTGTTAATGGATGAAAGGTCCACATTTATAGGGTCATATGTTATTTATTCAAAGGTTTAATCTTTTTTGATGATAAGGATACCAAAAAATTGGCTAAAATAGTCACCGAGAAGTCGGCAGCGGTTACTAGTGATGAGATGGACAGATATGTGACATTGGCCAGATAGGTGACACATGTTTAAATATGTAACATTTTAATAGATAAGTAGACAAATAGATAACATGTGTACAGATAAGTGTCCTTGTAGATATATCATTGTCCTTTTAACCCAAAAATATTTAAATTTGAGTCTATTGACCTAAAAATTTCCAAAATAAATCTCTTACCGAAATACCTAAAAGATAAATTCAATCTAGATTTATGCTTATCTAATTTGATACTAGAGTCTCATTGGCATCTCCAACCACATGGTGTTAAAAATGAATGATTATTTGGTGGTTTTGGAGTATTGCTCCATATCATTTATCTCTTAATACTTGTCAAATTGTTCTAAAAAATTTAACAAAAAGTAATGATTCCCACTATTTTAACTAATAAATATCAAGTTGA
Source organism: Camellia granthamiana (assembly GCA_036172215.1). Lineage (NCBI taxonomy): Eukaryota > Viridiplantae > Streptophyta > Magnoliopsida > Ericales > Theaceae > Camellia > Camellia granthamiana. The sequence continues at coordinate 74,748,434 of CM069911.1, read as the reverse complement.
AACACCACATGACAATACCCCATTAGCAAAAATATTTCTCGTTAAAAATGGGGGCTAGAGTGGGTAGACTTTCACATCATTTTCCTTAATTTGAAGTATGGGGAATTTGCTTCCAGCTAAGGATGATATACTGTATACTCTATATTGTGTTGGTTTTGGAATTGTTTCTGACATTTGAAATTCCCAAAATAAGATACATAGTTTTTGATTTTTGGTTGGAAAGCCTGCTAAAACATCTTGCCACTAAAAGCAACCTGTGGAAAATGAAAGGTCAGTGCCTTCAGCATCTTGTAAATTTTGTGATTTTGTCATTGTGAAACTTTTTGTACATTTGCATATTGGGTTGTGACACTGTTGTTGTATGAAGCATGAGTCATTGACCTCTTTGAATTGTGTTAAGAGAAGTTACACATTCTAAGGATGCGAGATGCATAAATTATCCTATATTCTATGTGATCTACCCTTTTATGTGTATTTGATCATGTAACAAACTAATTATGTGTGTGTTTTTTCTTTTCTTTTTTTGTTTGATCGACAAATGTTAGTTGTTAGTTGTTAGATTAGCACTTATGGAAGAAACTCTCCCCACGCTTGGCAAAACACCTAAGTACTTGCACTCCCTTAATTCAACCTCCCTAAGGGGAATTGAATCCATGACCTCCTTGGGACTAAGCCCTAAGGAAGGCATAGTGGCTAACTAGGCTAGGCCTAGTTGGTTAACTAATTATGTGTGTTATAACACAACCATTTGATAGATCAGACTAATCAAATAATTTTACGAGGAGATGAGTTAAGAATCTTCTGTGACAATTTTTTTGTTTCTTTTGTTACCATTTTTTTATTTTTTTTTTATTTTTTTCTATTATATAGGAGCAGAAAGATGGATTGTACGGTAGAGAATCATTTTGATTCGGAGAGAGTGGAATAAAGGAAAGAGCGAGCCCATCTTTGAAGGGTTTTGTCTCATTGTATTTCCACTACCAAGTAGTACTTTGTGCATGTGAATGTGCACAATCATCGAATGTGTAGAAACTTGGCCTTTTCATTTAGTTAGGTGATATGATAGATAGGGTTCCGTTTGCGTTCATTCTTCTTGAAAGCATCATTTGCCAAAGTGAACATAATGAAAAACTCGTCTGTCCACAAATATGAGATCATGTGGCATTTTCTATTACGAGTTACTGATTTAGAAAGGTTCAAATGGAACAAATGAGAATCACTTGGTCGATGAGGTCAAATATTAGATCGATCCCGCCACACCACATCAGACCACACCACACCCCATTTTAAACTCTATTAATCAGTGTCACTACACCTAATATTTATCAAAGATTGATCTTGCAATAAGGTAGCAAAACTAGGCATGGAGATACAGGCATAACTACCCAATATTTATTTCTGAAGATCAATTTACAGGCACAAAGAAAACAACGTTTATCTTTTCTAGTATCTAATAAAGTGTTTTGAATAAAGCCTTTGAATATAAGGGAAATTGCAAATAAGTAAAATAGTCTCAAAATAATTGCACTATAGGTGTAATCTTTTTTTGTGCAATCTGACACATACTTGCACCAAATACAGGAAAAACTTGCACCACCATAAAAATGAGATTATTTTCCCATTGTCCAACTGAAATGCAATTTACCCTGTAATATATCATTGAGTTTGGCCAAAAACAATGCACTTTATTAGGAGATTAAGCATTCGAATCTCTGTACTTACGTGTAAACCGTATTCTCGTATTTTTATTTGAGGTTTTTATCTCACTTTGAGAGTTTCTTTATATGAAATATGAGCTATATTTGATTTTTATTTTATAAATCAAAGTAATTACACAAATGGTTATTCCAAGTATATACACACACAGCTTTACCTTTCACAAGTATAAATTTGTATTGCATTGGTAATTCACTCCTCTTCAGTCTTCTATACAAGCTTCAAGAAACTGCCTTATTTTGAGTTGTTCATTCTCCGTAAGGTAAGGATCATCGCTCATCAACCTCTTCCACAAGGCTGCAGTAATGCTATTTGGATCGCTATCGAAGACCTGCATAAAAACACCACAAAAACACAAAAAAGAAGAAGAAGAAGAAGAAGAAGAAGAAAAAGGAGTCACAAAACTAGTGGAGGCACCATTGAGGATAGGGGATGACATAGTTACATGAACTATTCTAAATGTAAGAAGTATTAAGAAGTATTTATGTGACGTGCTCAACATTTGGATGAAATATGGGATATGTATCTGACATGTACTAGTTGAACATTCACCCAGCCAACATCTTTAGTAATTCGAGTTTATCAAAAAAAAAAACTATGCATAGGCCCCCTTAAATGTTTTGACACATTTTAACTTGGGAAATAAAACAAACATATGTGCTGGTTATAAGGCTCCAATTTTTCTCTCCTTAATACTTGAGTTATAAGGATAAGTGTGGGCTGGACTTTTTAATTTGATATTAGAGTTTGGTTGGGTCTGTGACTGATGTGCCATTTGTCCGGCTACTGTATCTTGTGGTCTAGGAGGGTGTGTTGGAATGTATCCCACATCGCCTAGAGTTGCCCCATCTACACTGATTATAAGGTTCCAGTTTCCCTCTCCTTAATACATGGATTTTAAGGAGAAGTGTGGGCTAGGCTTTTCAATTTGACTGTTTGTTCGGCTACTGTATGTTGTGGTCTAGGAGAGTGTGTTGGAATTTGTCTCACATCGCCTGGGGTTGCACCATCTGTACTGGTTATAAGGCTCCAATTTCCCTCTCTTTAATACCTGAGTTTTAAGAAGAAGTGTGGACTGTGCTTTTCAGTTTGGTATCAGAGTTTGGTTGGGCCTATGACTAGTGTGCATTTATCCGGCTATTGTATGTTGTGGTCCAGGAGGGTGGGGCTTGAAGTTGCCCCATCTATGCTATCACATCGCCTGCGCTGGTTATAAGATTTCAGTTTCTCTCTCCTTAATACCTGAGTTTTAAGAAGTATGTGCTGGGCTTTTCAACTATATATACATTAAGAAATATGACTATTTTGCTGTTGGATATGAAAATTAGATGAATCAGACACTTAAACATGTACCTACACCCAACACCCATACTTCAGGTAAAGTACAAGTCAATGCAACATCGGTGATGTGACGATAAAAAAACTACTTCACAGTGCAATTTCATCATGAAGACAGCGTAATTGATACAAACTTCCTAAGGTAAAGTTTGCCATATTGGCTAACGGGTACACCACCACGGTGTACATTCTCTCACAAACATGTAGAACTCACCTTTATGGGATCCATATGTTTGAGAGAGAGAGAGAGAGTGGTACACCATGGTAGTGTACCCATTACATAAGAGTCACCCTACGAAAACCAAAAAGACAGCAAAAGCCCTTCTGTGGGAATGAAAATTGGGCATCTGTAAAACAGCCAAGGGGAATTTCAAGAAAAGACTCTTCGGCGGCCATGGGAAGTTGGATTTTTCTTCTGCAAGATGTAACAGAGCTCCCATTTCCTCCTTCAATATCCAACTTATAAAACTCCTCATGAATGAAATTACAGAAAAAGCAAATAATTTATGATGGTAGCCATGGCTAACAGAAAAAAAAGTCATGTCTTGGCATCAATTAGCACTGGTAACTTCTGTGGGAAGCTAAGCCTTACCTCGACATAGTTGTTGACATGGCCGTCTTTGTTGGCAGGAGTTACAAGCTCATAACTATTGCAAGTCCATTCACCATCAATGATATACTTGTATTCATAGCGTCCTTCCTGTGAATGATGAGCTGGTTAAGAGAGTCTGGTCACTTGTTAGTGGAAGTTTTGAAGATATAAATAATCACATTACCTCTCTCTCCAACAACTTAAGCTTTTAAATGAATCGGTGATTCACTATTTCATCGCTCTCTTTAGGTAAGAGAATGACAACTTATAGACCGTGGCTTGGCGCAACATGTATTCCTATTAGTATTAAATTCATAAATGTTGTAGTTCATAGTACAGTTACCATTATCCTGTTTTGTGGTGATGAGTGAGTCTTGTGTGTTCCTGGGAAAAGGACTTCTGTTCATTTGTTAGGGTCTCGAATAGGGGTGCAACTCGGGCAGGTTCAACCCGAGCAACCCGAGCCCAGCCCAAGTGTTTTTAGGGCTTGGGCAACTATATCTTGTAATCTGGACGGGCCTGGGCAAATTTTTTATGCCCGAATTGTAATTCAGGCCAGGCTTGGGCAGAATCAATGGCCAACCCGAACAACCCGAACCCAAATTGAATTTAATATATTATATAAATTATATATTATATATAAATTAAATAAAAGAGGTTTAATAAATTAAATTAAATTAACCCAACTATATCTTATAATATATAATTGCTTCAAGTTTGAAGTTTTTTTGCTCTTTTGATTACATTCTTTCTTATGTATTCTATCTATTCACTTTCATAAGCTTGTTAATTCTTTATTTTACCTTTGTATTTTAAATATTGGATTTAGGGACTAGACATCATGGTAGGTGAGCATGGGACTCAATTGTCTGGTGGACACAAGCGGAGAGTTTCATTTGGTCTACCTACAGGTTTCTGGACTTGTGAATTTTGGGGCAATTCGGGCTAACCCGAGTTCAAAATACAAAGCTTGGTCCGGGCTTGGGCAGCAATGCTCGGGTTCATGGTCGGGCTTGGGCGGGCTTGGGCACTGCCAAATACAATTCGGGCTGGGCTTGGGCAAACCCCCAACCCGACCGAACCCGCCCGAGTTGCACCCCTAGTCTCGAAGAGGGGTACAAACATAGAATTCTTGAATATCAATAGAAAAGAGATGTAACACCAGTTCCTTTGGAAAAGGTAAGATCTCTCACATAAGATCTTGTTAGTGACAAGATGAAAATAGTATAATGCATTGGCTAAATAAATAACATAGGTGGCATTGCTTCAAAAAAATGAAACCAGGAGTTTCTTTTTCTTTTCTTTTCTTTTCTTTTCTTTTTTTTTTTCCTATTTTCTTTTTATCTAAAGGGATGGTTTGTAATTCTTGGAAGGTATAAAATGTAGCGAGCTATTTAAGAGACTAGATATTTGTGGTCTTCCAGAAAATCTTGACATTTTGAAGATTAAATATCTTGGCTGTAAGAGCAAAAGAAAGGATTCTACTAGAACAAAACAACTTTTGATACTATCTTTCACTTTAACTCTTGAAAAAATTATCCTTCCCACTTATGTTATTTTTATTTATTTATTTATTTTTGAATATTATAACAAACAAAGAGGGTTGTCAAGTTTTCAAAAATATATAAGCAATAAAATTGTCGAGAGTAAAATGTTGAACAAAACATTCTTAGGTATTGAAGGTAATGAATATTTTACTACCATCTTCTAAGGACCACTATATTGTAGCAGTAATTGAAAGTTTAAAATAAATGAGATACAATTACCAGCATTTCCCTCTGAAGAATCCACAAACATTGTTCGTTATCGTATTTCAAAGGCATTCTCTGAAAAGTGTCATGAGAAATTGTTAGGTCAGTCAGTTTTGAAGCATGAAATCATAAATTCGAGACGAAAACTATGAGTTCAATAAAGGAGTTGCTCAGCAGGGGGCAGACTACTGACACATAGAAAAATGCATCTTTTCATGCTTTTCTGAACAAAATTGTTAGTTCAGCTATATAACATAACGCCACTTGGTGGTTCACCACATTCATGTTCAACATGAAAGTTTTACAATATACGGTTCTGCTCATTAAGACTCAGGGTTATATTGGTGAAACCAAGTATGTGAAACCAACCAAAATAACAAGGTTCAGACTTGGATACACTCGGGACTTGATTGTGGCAAAGGGGTTTAAAAAAAATCACCCATAGAATTGGATCTTCAAGAGAGTCCAATGGCAAATATCCTAACATGTGGAGTAGCCAGATAGCATATTGATCTTTAACACAACGTATTGAAAATCTTTCTGAGGTACTTTTTGAAGTGTGTGAGCCCCATAAATAGGAATGTAAAATTTCCAAAATGAATTGCCAATAAATGGAGGAATCCAAACCAGCTAAAAATTTTAGAAGTATATGCAAGATATTGATTAAAAAGATAACAAAACCCAAAAGTTTAGATACATGTGGAGGCCCACTGTAACTACAATCAATCTACTTATTTGTTGAATATAGAGAAACTTAATTCATGAGTTATTCATACTAAACTCTAAATGCCATATGGTATTGATATACATTGTTGGAAAAACTTCAATTTTTTTCTCCACAAAGGATGTATCTAAACAAATATTGTATCTAACGCCTACTATGCTAATTGTTACAGGGTCAATTTTCGTTTTCAATTTCCAACCTGTAATGGCACTAAGTTGCAGCACTTAGACTCAGCCAAGCATGCACGAATTACCCACTATAAGTTTTGTAAGCAAGCAAGCATACACAAGTAGATTACAGGAACCGTTCCCAACCTTTATTATCACCAAATAATACAAGGATACATGAGTATTCGTACAGATAACATGATCTGTCTAAATCCCTCTATGCCTTAACAGTTATAGGCATTTTACAAATCAGTTATGAGCAGTTGACACCCCCAACTACTAGGGCAAATTCAAACCAACAAGGCTGCAGCAGATTGTAACTGCTGGAAACTGCCTAGAACTGTCTTGGACCAGTTTCTTAATTCTAGCAGGCTTTGTCATGACTTTTGCAAGCATAACTGCTCTAAACTGCCCTGTCTATCAGTTTTGCATCATGCCAAGGAACTGCTATGAACTGCCTATCCATTTCAGCCTTTTGAACCCTCCTGAATTTGACTCACGAAATTGTAAGTCTTGGTCTGCCATAAGGTGTCTTGCCCACTGATCTGTTTGACCCAACCAGTCTATGCTGCCAGCAGCATTCAGGCTAAGTATAGCCGTTTATTTGCCCACATGAAACATTACTCGCCTTTGGGTCTGGTGGCATTGCCACTACCACATTGTTACCTTGACTTAGGCATGCCTCCCTCATGCCTGACTTGGACCTTGACATAGGTGCAAGGTGCAACCCCATGCCAAGCTGTGTGTCCAAGTCTTAAGGTGCTAACAAACCACCCCCACCAGAAAAAGCCGACGTCCCCGTCGGTAAGGCCTCTAAAGTAGTCTGTAATTTGTTTCTCAAACTGCCATAGAGTTACATCCTTTTCCCAACTCGCATCCGCTTCAGGAGAACCCTTCCACTTAACCAAGTAATGAGTTCTTCGATTTTTCTTACTTTGCCCCTGTCTTGTGGTCCAGAATCTGTTCCACTTCTTTGTCAAACTGTTTTCTAATCACCGGGAGGGGCGCGTCGGGTTTGCGTCCTTGTTATGTTAGCCTGATCCTCATGATAAGGTTTCAGGAAACTCACATGGATGGTTGGGTGTCTCTTCAACCGGTCAGGCAATTTCAGCCTGTAAGCAACATTTCCCACACGTTTTAGAATTTCAAAGGGTCCATCGTACTTTGGAATTAGGCCTTGGTGCACTGTCTTGCTACTTATCTTTTTCCAAATCTGTGAAGTAAGCTTCAACAGCACCTTGTCTCCCACTTTGAATTTCAATGGTCTCCGCCCTTTGTCAGCATACTTTTTCATCCGTTTGCTTGCCTTAGCCAAACTATCTTGTGCTTCATCCAACATGTCTTGTTTAGCTCTTGCAAACCGATATGTTGCGGTACATCTACCCCCTGAGCCAGTCCGTGCCACTTCATGCGGAGTAAGGGGTTGTTGCCCCATGGCTAATTCAAATGGATTCATGCCTGTGGCAGATGACCGATGCAGATTATAACAACACTAAGCACTATCCAACAGATCAATCCAATTCTTCTGACTTGCAGTCACATAATGTCGAAGGTATTCTTCCAGCAAAGCATTCATTCTCTCGGTCTGTCCATCCGTCTAAGGATGATTTGCTGTAGAAAACTTTAATTCAGATCCCATCAAGTTAAATAGCACAATCCAAAACCATCCCGTAAATCGGGTATCCCTGTCACTACCAATATCCTCAGGCAAACCAAAGTATTTCACCATATACTTATAAAATAGGTCTGCCGCAACATCAGCGGGACAAGCATGAGGGGCAGGGATAAACACAGCATATTTAGAGAAACGATCAACAACAACCATAACAGAACGCATGCCGTTCACCTTTGGCAACCCGGATATGAAATCCATGGAAACAGACACCCATGGCTTCATTGGAATAGGCAACGGTTGCAGCAGTCCAGTTGGCACACTAGGCAAGTTTTGACATAGGCTTCTACATCTTCCTCCATTTTTGGCCAACAATAGGAACGAGACAGTAAAGCCATCATGCGTTGTTATCCGGGGTGACCCGCCCATTGCGGATCATGAGTTTCTCTGAGCAACTCTAATCTTAGCCCACCGACACTAAGGACAAATAATCTATCTCCTTTCTCGTGGAGTAGATCGTTTTCCAACCAATAGCGACGCACAGTGCCATCTTTCACTTGCTGAACTAGCCTTTGATATTCAGAATCAATTGCAGCACTTGCCCGAATTCTTTCCAACAATTGAGTTTCAATGTTTGATATCACAGCAACGTAGTCCACAATTTCCTTCCAGCTCAAAGCGTCAACACCTGGTTGTGACGTCCAAGTTTGTGTCGCCATTCGAAGTCATACTCCTCAAGGAATTCCTGCCATCTGGCCTGCCTTGGAGACAACTTCTTTTGTGTTTTGAAGAAAGTATTTGCCACATTGTCCGTCAATACCATGAATTTGGTTCCCAGTAGGTAAACCCTCGAAGTCTGAAGACAATGCACAATCGCTGTCATTTCCTTTTCATGGGCAGAATACTTCTTCTCAGCATCATTTAACTTCCGACTTTCGAACGCAACCGGGTGCCCCTCTTGTACCAAAACACCGCCAATAGCCTTATCAGATGCATCAGTATGTAATTTGAATGGAAGTTCAAAATCAGGTAACCGCAAAACCGGTTCACTTGCAACAGCCACTTTCAATTTGTCAAAGGCCGCTTGACAATTTTCATCCCACTTCCAAGGTCTGTCTTTTTTGAGCAAATCCGTGAGAGGTGCTGCCTTCTTTGAGTATCCCTCAATGAATTTTCTATAATAGTTGGCCAAACCCAAAAAGGAGCGCAGCTCAGACACTTTGCATGGTGCTTGCCAATCCATGATTGCTTGCACTTTTCTATTGTCCATCTTTACGTGGCCTTTGCAAATTACATGCCCCAAGAATTTAATTTCCTGCTAGGCAAACTCACATTTTTCCTTCTTGACATACAACTGGTGTTCTCGTAACTAAGTAAACACCATCCGAAGGTGGGACAAGTGATCCTCTAGGGACTCACTATATATTACAATATCGTCCAAATAAACAACAGCAAACTGATCGACATAATCATTGAATACATCATTCATAAGATTACAGAATGTAGCCGGGGCATTAGTTAACCCAAACGACATTACTAGGAACTCAAAAGACCCATACCTCGTAACACATGTGGTCTTTGACTCATCCCCTTCAGCCACTCGGACTTGCCAATAGCCAGCACGTAAATCCAATTTTGTGAAGTAAGTGGCCTTGCACAATCGATCAAATAGGTCTACCACCAAAGGGACTGGGTACTTGTTCTTTATAGTCACTTTGTTGAGAGCCCGGTAATCAACACACATGCGCAAACTTCCATCATGCTTCTTTTGAAAAAGCACTGGGGCACCATAAGGGGCCTTGGATGGTTGGACCAGACCAGCATCCAATAAGTCCGCCAATTGCCTTCGCAATTCCGTGAGTTCCATTAGGGACATTCTGTAGGGTGCCTTCGCTGGAGGCTTAGCACCCGGAATCAACTCTATTTGTGATCAGTGGCACACCGAGGAGGAAGGGACTTTGGTAACTCCGGAAGCATCACATCCTCAAATTCCCCCAACACTTCTGCCACTTCATCCGGCACTTCTACTGATAGATCAGGTTTGATTTCTACCAAGGCAACAAGATAAGTCTCTGCGCCCTTTTTCAAACCGTTGTGGACTTGAATGGCTGAAAGGGTCTCCGTCTTCCTCTTTGTGTGCCCTTGCCTTTGTCTGATTTACTGCAACCAGCGACAAAGCAAGGCTTGTCTTCATCCGAAATAAATATCCCACCCAAATATAGCATCAAAGCCACTTTTGCAGTCACAAAGAAATCATTTCCTAAGATGACATCGAAATCATCCAAAGGAACCACCATCAAGTTAACCCGTCCAGTCCAGTCTCCGACTGTGATCGATACTTTGGAAGCCATTCCTTGTACCGATTGAGCCACTGAGTTTACTGCCTTGATTCGACTGGTGCTTTGGGTAACTTGCCATCCAAGGGTCTTTACAACTTTTTCTGACAGAAAGTTATGCGTGGCACCGGTCTACCATTGCCGCAATGTCGATACCCGTCAATGTCACCTTGATGTACATTAGACCAGTAGTAGGGGCTTTGTCCGCATGAATTGCATTGAGCAATTGTAAGGGGTTTACCCTAGTCAGCCCCTTAGAATCCGACTCCCCTTTGCCATCTTCCGCGACCATAACGTTAAGTTTCTCACGCTTGGGACAGTCTTTTGCTCTATGGGGTCCATCACAGATGAAACACCCTTTGTTAGATTTCCTACCATTGGTCTGAGAAGAATCCCCCTTTTGCTTGTATTGGGAACCATCTTTGCCCTTCTTGAAACCAGCCTTTTTCTCTGCCGACTTCTCTTTCCCTTTCTTCTTGGTTTTGCTGGTTTCAGACGTGGGTTTTTTGCTTAGCTTGTAGTCAAGCAACCCATCTGCTGCAGCCGTGGCAGAGGGCAAATCCTTGACACCGAGTCTCCGAAGTTCCAACTAGGCCCAATTCTGCAACCCAGACATAAAGTTAAAGAGTTTATCTTCCTCCGACATGTTCTTGATGTCAAGCATCAAAGAACTGAATTCTTTCACATAGTCCCTCACCGATCCGGAATGCTTCAACCGTTTCAAGGCGTCTCTTGCAACCCAAGATGTGTTGCAAGGAAGGAATTGTTCCTTCATTTCCTTCTTAAGAGTCTCCCAAGTAGAGATCTCTAGCCGAGCATCATCCCCGACACATGTACGCCACCAAAGTTTAGCATCACCAGTAAGGTACATGCTTGTGATTGTAACCTTCTCTCCTTCAGGCACATGAGCAGCCTTAAAGTACTGCTCCATGTCCCACAGAAAATTCTCAAGTTCCTTCACACTCCAAGTTCCGCCAAAAGCTTTAGGGTCTAGAACTTTGATTTTCGAAGGAATCTTTTCCGAATTCGTATATCCACAGATAGCCTTCTTCAAAAGGGACAGTTCATCCACAACTTCTTGAAATTTGTCTTTCCAAGAATCCGAAATGGCTAGTACATCCATTAGCATGTCTTTGAACCGATCTGCTGTTGAGGTCTCAAGGGTAAGAAACCCTAAGGCCACAGCATCCAATCAATCCGTCAGTGAGCGGTTCTCATCAGTAGGGTCACCCACAAGATTTTCCAACCGCGTTACTCTTTCTTTCAAGGCATCCATGCAAAAAACCATTAGAGCATAACCGTGCTCTGATACCAATTGTTACAGGGTCAATTTTCGTTTTCAATTTCCAGCCTGTAATGGCACTAAGTTGCAGCACTTAGTCTCAGCCCAGCATACACGAATTACCCACTATAAGTTTTGTAAGCAAGCAAGCATACACAAGTAGATTACAGAAACCGTTCCCAACCTTTATTATCACCAAATAATACAAGGATACATGAGTATTCATATAGATAACATGATCTGTCTAAATCCCTCTATGCCTTAACATTTATAGGCATTTTACAAATCAGTTATGAGCAGTTGACACCCCCAACTACTAGGGCAAATTCAAACCAACAAGGCTACTGTAGATTGTAACTGCTGAAAACTGCCTGGAACTGTCTTGGACCAGTTCCTTAATTCTAGCAGGCTTTGTCATGACTTTTGCAAGCATACTGCTCTAAACTGCCCTGTCTGCCAGCTTTGCATCATGCCAAGGAACTGTTATGAACTGCCTATCCATTTTAGCCTTTTGAACCCTCCTGAGTTTGACCCACGAAATTGTAAGTCTTGGTCTGCCATAAGGTGTCTTGCCCACTGATCTGTTTGACCCAACAAGTCTATGCCGCCAACAGCATTCCGGCTAAGTATAGCCGTTCATTTGCCCACATGAAACATTACTCGCCTTTGGGTCTGGTGGCATTGCCACTACCACATTGTTACCTTGACTTAGGCATGCCTGACTTGGACCTTGACATAGGTGCAAGGTGCCACCCCATGCCAAGCTGTGCGTCCAAGTCTTAAGGTGCTAACACTAATGCACTTACGGACTCATTCAAAACACCCCTTAACACATGCATCGAGCAACTAGTTAAAAAAACTAGTATAACAATATTGTCTTAAATCTCTAGTAGTTTTACCAGTTGTAGGAACAAGAAATCACATCGTCTACAAGACCAAGCTAAGCAAGCATTAGAGTTGAACCTATATACATATATATATCAGTTGACCCAACACAGTGGAAGATTCTTTTAAAAATTTTACACCTACATAATATCCATGGCATAGAAACATAGTATTAAAAGCTCAAGAAACTTGAGTACCTGACCCCAACCAATATCAAGTCCAGAGACTTCCACAGTGGAACAATTGCTTCCCTTCCATGTCAAAGTGACAAGCTTTTTTCTCAGGCCTGTAAGCTTTAAATAAGAATATACTTATTTTAAATCATGAAGATAGTCTTTCCGAAATAGCAGAATTACATCATTGAAATACCAAAAACAAGCATGAAGTATTTAAATAGGGCTAGATAGAAAGAAGAGAACCAGAAAGCAATGCAAAAATGGAAAAGCAACTCAAGATATTTATTTTTATAAACCTCTACTTTCTTATAGGGCAGTGAATATATTTTTTCTGGCTTACTTTTTTTTCTTTTATATTTTGACTTGGACATTAAGTTACTTTGGCAGATCCTCAATAAAGGCAGTAAATTGCATGTGACAACCTTGACCTTTGAATCTCCATCACTATACTATAACCTTCAAATATCTTATATTTAAATCCAACACCTTAACAATCTCCACTAATGCAACTAGTGGTGAATTCCATGATGGATGAACAAATGAAACAATAACTAGAGTAGATGAAGTCATCATGAAGTGGAGTATTAGTCATAAAAAGATTTCTTATATTTGAATCAAAAGACATCCAATTGTGGTGGAAATTTCACAGGAAGTTTATTTATTAATTTATTTATTCATTCAGCTTTTTTTTTTTTTTTTTTAAGAACGTGAAACGTTCCTATCTAAAAAGAAAAAAAAGAACATCATATGTTAGGAGGATTCAAACCAAGGCCTTTTATTTAGGGAGTAACCCATGGGCCGGTAGGGGTATCCCCTCAGACTACAAAGTCTAAAATCTATAATTTTAAAAAAGCATCAGTGAGACGTAAAATTATTTTATTCAACTTATACATCCATATCTGATTTTTGGGTTTTTCAGGGCCTGCTTCAGAATTTCAAAAATGTTTGGAGGTACTTGCAACATCCCAGTGCTAGCCAAGAACATAGTCCACAAAAGATGCATAATGGTAAGCCAATATGAAACTTCATCCCTTTATTCTCTCTCTCTCTCATGCAACTAAACTCCTGATCTAAGTGACTTCTCTCTCTCAAACTCAACGTTTCTTTATCTATTATATATACACTTAATGTTATATATAGGAATATATTGACAAAAGAAAGCTTTCCTTGACAAGTTTCTAATATTGACTAAACAATTGAAATTTCAAGGAAAATAATTTCTGCCAAATATTTTTCTAGAAAAAATAAAATTTTAAAAACAAAAAATCTTCCCAGCTTGAAATAGGGACAAATATTAAAAATGAAAGAATTTCCAAATAATAGTTTATAGCTTTTGCCTCAATTTGGCAAATAAGAGCTGAATCAAAGTCTAGGAAGTTGTTGTCCAATACTTATCTAATGTTTTTGAATTCTAAACTAAACAACTAATCTAACTTAGCCAATTTCTTGAGATTTACTTTTTTCCTCCTCATTCTCTGATGAAACAAACACAACCATAGCAATTACACTCCAGCTCAAGCACTTTAATCCATCATGTAGTAACATCAACATACAATTTGGCAATATCTATCCAGAATTTTCCCCAAGTTAGGAAGAAAAACATGATAAAGTTTAAATGTCAAATAATTTATCCAGATGAAAATGGTGTCCTCTATAAAAAATCTTACCACAGAACTGCTATAAAACAAATTACAAAACAACACATTCATAAAATGAGTGTAGTTGAGATGATAATAATGTTTAGATGGATGTAACGTAAGACCAAGAAAAACAAAATTAAAAAATGAATATATATGTGAAATGGTAGATAGAAGTGTTAGGGGAAGAGGCAAACCTAGATTGACGCGAGCTAGTGTAGTAAATAGAAATATGAATCTCTTGAATTTGACTAACCAAATGACCGTTGATAGAGTCGAGTGAAGAAGAAGGATTCATGTAGCTTGGTTTGGTTTGGTTATATGAAATGGTAGAGTAGTAAAAATTGAACATGAGTTGAGAGAGAACAGGCAAATTGACATATGTAGATCCAACTCCAACAATCAAGAACTAGGAAGCATGAACACTTCAATATGATGTTGTATAGAACATCAATGCGTCGTTGACATGCATGTCCACATGTCACGTTGAGGACACTTTACGGACACGCGTATCTTGTGTTTGAACCCATCTCACACCCCTTTGTCGATTTTTAAAATAATTTTAAGTAAAATATATAAAAGGGGGAAAAGTGAAGAAAACGAATTGGAAATACACCCACATAAACATTGATGTCTCTTATATCTCTGTGCCCTTAATTTATATTCATATACATAACAAATAAAAATATGTCATATTGTATTACCATCGAGTTCGTATTCTAATTGGTGTCTCGTGTCCGTGGACAGTGCTTCTTAGGTCAAGAAGAGTGATAATAAATAAAAATTTTAGGGAGAGGAATGACCTAAATTGACATGAAATATGGTAGCAAAAAATGGATACAAAATTATTCTTAATTTCCCTCGGCATATAGAGTGAATGTAAAAAAGGATTTATGTAGCCGACCCCTCTTGATTGGGACACAATGCTTAATTTAGTTTGGTAAGTAAGATGAAACTTCAATTTTTCTCAAAGACAGACAAATGAAGCATTTGTAACATAGGTTGTTAATGTATTGAAAAATTGACTATTATGGAACAAATGCCAAGAGATTTGGACACAAAATTTAGATATAAATTTCCCACAATAAAGGAGAATTCTGATAACTAGTCTCTTTTATACTTTTTTTTTTTTTTTAAATCCAAAAATAAGGAAACAATTTTGAGCATTAAAAAAATAATATTAATAATTTGATCATTGGGTTTATATACACAAGTATAAGAATTTTAGCATATTATTTGGCAAACATGTCTTAGTCCCAGAAAGTTATTAATATATTCATCTTCAAATAAAGTATTATTCATCTTGAGAAACATAGCTAAGCTGCATAGGTTCTTTAAGAAATAAAATAGTTAACCAAAACTTTCAGACGCATGAAAGGAAACTATAATTTTTAGTCTTCTTAACTACATTACTATACAATGCTACGCTAAGAGAAAACTCACAATATCAGCAGTTGCACTTTTTATGGCATCCAGTTTTGGGCTGCATGAACGCTTGCTCTGCAAGGAAAAAGAATAACATTGAGTTACTTCACAGATGTTTAAAGACTTGGCCCTCATACTTTGCTCATCAATCTCATAATTTCTAGTAACAATGAACTTATCCAAAAACAATTTCCCTCACATTATTGAAATCAGCTTCTAAACACATTACTAGAAATCTTTAAACAATTAGGAACTGCTTGAGAAGCAAGGACACATCTAAAGAGGCGCCTTGGACACTTCTTGGATGCTCCTGGGCAAGTGGTTTCCTGTGACAACCAACCTTTCATGCATAAGGCATATCATGACATTCATGTATTTTATGTTATGTTAAGTGCTACTTGTTTGAACTAGAGCTTGATAGTTAAGAAAGTCATGCTTAAGATTTAACTGTTTTGTGCCTTGAGTTAGTGGATGACTTAGAACTTGATTTGAAAACCATAGGATGTACCTATGCCTTAAGTGAGGAGCTTAAAGTCCTTAGTCTAATGTGCTTGTCCATTTCATGCTATTTGCTATTTTGCTAATTAAGATTAGTGATAATTAAGTATGTTTAGTGAACTTAATTAATATTTAGGATAAGATTAGATTTCTTAGTTCTAAGCCTAGTTAATTAAAGCAAGGAAACCAATTAATGAACCTTACAACTTTTGCCCCAATTAGGATTAATTAAGTTAAGTATATTTAGGATAAGATTAGATTGCTTAGTCCTAAGCCTAGTTAATTAAAGCAAGGAAACCAATTAATGAACCTTACAACTTTTGCCCCACCTTACTCAATAACACCCTAGGAAATCAAACAAACAAAAGGAGTTGCTGGAGAAATCAAGAACAAGCTGGAGAAAAGGAGAGCAAAGGGTAGAAATAGAGAAAGAAGAGAGAAAAGAAGGGAAGTTCAAAGATTTCACCAAAACTCAACTCTTAGCAAATCTAAGGTAAATTTTCTATCCAAAATCTTGTAGTAACCATCCCTAACATCTAAAATCAAGAAGAAACTAGGATTGATTTGGTTTAGAAATGAAGAAATTTGGAAAAGAATGAAGGAAGCTAAGTTCGGAAGAAAAGCTAGGTAGGTAGGTTAAGATTTCATCATCTTGATTGAAGACTTGATGTTCTCGATGCATATAGACCTTCATCATGTGTTCCTTTGATTTTCACAAGATTTGCAGCTTACAATCTAGTTTTGAAAGGAAGGAAAAGAAAGATTCATGGCAAGATAGGTTTTTCTCAATTCTTGTTAAATTTCACAAGTTTGATCTTGATTCTTGAATTTAAATCATGTTTTGATGTTTTGGATTGGAAAACAACTTTATCTTCATGTTTCCCATTAAATTTACAAGGTTTATGTTGAGGTTTTAAGGACCCTAGCTCAAGAACAAAGGAAAGAGGTTAGGAATGCTGAATTTTCGAACAGCATCACAATTCCCAGAACCGCATGTGTGGTGGGAGTTCCCGCACCTACGGCGAGCTTGCCCTGTTCTCGATTTGAATTCTGAAAAAATTGCACCTGCGGCCACACCTGCCTTGGCCCTTTTGCACTTGCGGTTTTGGTCCAGCACGTGCGGAACATCCTTATTTCATATACAGTTTTCTTTTGCAACCCTCTTTTATTTGGGACCCTTCTTTTATGCATTTGACACTTAGTCAAGACTTGAACTTGACCTAGAACAATACTAAACACTTGGAAGAATTTAAGAAAACATTAAGCAACGTTTAAGTATTCAGTTTGTTAAAGCTTATTCGAATTAGGTTTGTACTTCAATGTTATGTTATTGTTTGATGTAGGTCAAGCTTTGGAAAAGGAAACCCCTTGTCTAACCGAGCCATTTGTGAGTGGTGATTAGTAACACTATGTTTAATCAAATATGTTTTCAATGCAAACCCTGATTATGTTTATAAACTTTGTTATGTCTTGCTATGAATGAACATTCTTGTGGAGAAGTGGTTTAGAAATACTCTTCTGATCCCGGGGGACGCTATTGATCCTCTTCTAGTCACCTGAAAAGGAATAAACACTCCGGTCGGGGGTGCCGGAATTAGCACTCCGACGAGCAATTCAGTCTCTAATCTCTGAATTGCTTATATTTGAAGTAAAGTATAATAGTTCTCACCTCCCCTTCTCTGATGGGTGATCCCGTAATTATAGTATTTTCTTTAGGCCTTTGGGCTGGGCCCATCCCTGTTTCGTCAGATGTACCTCTACTCGGCGTCTGTTCTACTGGCTGGGATACTGGTTATTTTATTCGGCTCCTTGATTGGCTGGGGCATATGCCAAATAGAGGTTACGTTTCCGACCGGACACGCTCATCCATCCCTATGGATCTAATAAATATTCGGCTCCCACAATTCTATATTCTTTTATTATGTATTTAGATGACATTCATGGATCAGGCCCACAATTTGGGGAATAGCCAACCATGTATGATGGCCAAGCTCATTTTATTACGTTTAACCGGTATCTGGGCCGGTTAAACACCTTGTAATCCTTGAAATGCTCATCACTATGTATTTTGTTTGCGAGTCAAGCTATGTTTTGTCTTGTACAAGTTAATGTGTATTTTGAAGGAATGTTTAAAGCTTTCAATGTTCATTCATTTACCGCCTTACTTTATTACTATTCACTGGACAATTGCACACCCATCTCCCTTATATGTATGTAGGTGAAGAAGAATAACAAGGACACGAGGAAGAGTCACACTAGAACCCTTTTTCTTTTATTTTGTCTTTTGGGAAGTTGTAACCTTGAAACCAGAGTTTTGTTTATATGGTTTGGTTTTTGTAAGGACATCTTTTGATGTTGTACTCTTTTCTTTTGTTGATTGAACATGTAAATACGAGGCAAATAAATAAGAAGTATGTGTGTTTTGTTTCCATTCTTATTTATGCACTTGCTCTAGATGGACTTTGATTAATGGCGCTGTTTGGGAAACCGTGGTTGAGGCTATTATAGCCTGATTTGAGTTATTAGCCAAAAAGCCTCCAAATCAGATTTTTTCAAAAAAAAAAAAAAAAATAGGCTCAGCGCCGGACAGTGTAGGCTGTGCCTACACTGTCACAGCCTCAAAAGTCATCATCAACGACTAAATTACCATTTTACCCCTTTACATCAATTTAAAAAATTATAAGCTAGGGACAACTTTGTCATTTTAAATTCAAACATCATTTTAACACACTTTTCAATACAACAACTCAACTAAAAATTCATCTCATCTTCCCAAACACAAAAACTAAAATAGCCTACTAAAATAGTCAAAAAGCCTCTAAAATAGCCACTTCCCAAATGAGGCTAATATAATGAATAGGTTGTTCCGCATAAGCCCCAACCTTATAGTTCAATCTTGTCTTGTTTTGCCAAACTTAGGCCTTGTTTGGGAAGACTAAATAAGTGCACTTTTTGTCTTTTTGGACAAAAAAATTGAGGTTGAAAATATGGATGTTTGGGTTAACTTTTTGACTTTTTATGGAAAAATGTGTAATAAAAAATTGTGAAAATTGGTTTTTAGTGGAAAATTTGAATTGGGAGTTGTGCAGCCGTAATTGTTGACTTTTGGTGAATAGTGTTAACTTTTTAACTTTTTGAGTAATTTTTTGACTTTTTGGATTATTTCAAAGTACCCAAACTTGGCCTTAGTAGTCAGACACTACTGGCTAGTCATAGCTGCTATCCTGTTTGGGGCAGGATGGGGTCGTGACATTACCTCATCTTGATGTGACCATATTTAGAAGTAAAATCCACATTTTTCAAACACTACAAAGATACTTCCTGGACACTCCCTAAGAAGTGACCAAACAACCTTTGGGAAATGGATATTGACCTATTTGGTTTAGTTTCAAAATCTTTTTTTTTTTTTCCTTTTTTTTTTCTTCCCTTAAACTAAAAACTAGTTTGGTGAAAAAATGATAAAAATAAAATAAACTCATCATCTTCATATAGGGTCGTCTTTTTTGGGGACAAAATATTTTTTGAATTTTTTTTTTTTTTTTGGGGTGGTGTTTTATTAAGGACTTGGTTCTTTTAGAAAGGAGTGAAGTGAGATGAGGATTCATGATTATGAATGTTCATATACCTAGAGCTACAAAATACGATGATACATGCATATTCATGTGATGAGTAATTTCTTTCCTTGGATCCAAGTATCCTATTATTTAGAGCACAAGGTTGTGTTCCCTCATTGCATTGACATGTCAAAGTCCAAACCACAAAATTAGCCAATATTAAATCAATAATTTTTTGTCAAATAGAAGAGTTTGGTTATAGGACCACAAAAACATAAATTTCAACAATTTCAAACATAATCATTTATAATATTTAACTAAACAGGCATGTCAAATTTAAACAAACAGTTGTGATGCATATGTATGAAGTGACATTCATTCAAAAGAACAAGACAAATAAGAAACAGAATTACCAATAGTAAACTATGGCCATCACTTAACTTGTAGCCTTCAAACCAAAACATGTGTGCCAACTGCAGTTCAAAACAAATTTTCAACAAGTTATTTGACGAGAGGAAAATCAAGCAGTATGCCACATTATGGAACATTCATCACATTTGTGCACAAGGATGCCAGTTTAAACAGTATGTTTTCCCAGTAAAGTTCATCTTGTCTAATGAACACAAAAAAAAAAAAAATTCATAACCCCCAAAATCTTTAGCACTGACACAATATTATTACTGCATTCAGTATATAGTAGTGTTTACATTTCATTGGTATATGATATCAGTTTTGTATCAAAGATGAGAAAGAGAAACAACGTTTGTATGTTTTATTATTATATTTTTAATAGACGGTCAAAGTAAGCTGAATGAGGGCATAGTGACAAGTAATCAAAAATCCTCCTCAACCAATTCATCCAGTAAGACACAATCAGTGGTGCTAGCAAAGAAAAGAAATACCTATCAAGCTGCAAAGCAAAGGCAGAAGATAATATAGCATCCAGATTGGGCTACTCCCACCAAGAATTGTATTAAGGTACTATTTTTTTTTTTTTGATAAATATCGTATTAAGGTACTATTTAAAAGAGAGAAAAAATGGTAATCACATCAATTCACATACATTATGAAACGGCTCACCTAAAATTTGAAAAGGACATACAACTCACATTAGTTCAGATTTTCAATTCCTGATTCTAACTCACATTACAGTTCTTTTGGAGAAATATGCAAAATTGTTGGGTGTCTAACATTGATAAGAAAAAAAGCGTATAGTTGCTAGATCAGTAATTGTCTCAAAAGATTAAGTAGTTAGAAAATGGGCTCAGCAATACACATCAAGCGCACACTCCTCTTCAGGCGCAACAACATCTTGACAAATAGACTAGAACAAGGTGCACGTGTATAGGCAGAACAGAATGCAAGACTTGAACACAGTACCTCTTGAAACCAAAGCTCTGATACCATTTTAGATCATCAATTGTTCCAAAAAGCTTAAGCTATTAGGAAATTGGTCCAACAATGTACACCAAGCTAACAATAGTTTCTATACAGGAAAAAATTTAGATGCAAGTGTAGTTGGCCATTAAGAGTGAGCCATTAGTATGCCACATCTGCAATTCAAGCCAACATTTGTGGGGCTCAATATTAAAGCCAAGACTAATAAGTGAGCAAAATGTCCACGCTGCTTGCTCTTAATGGTCAACTACATCACTAAGTTGTACCTAAAAAATTGTACCAAAGTTTTCTTCATTTTTCCTTTCAATGTAATGCAAAAGAAAAAATAAATGCACATAGACATATAAGTATGAGGGCGTTTAGCAAGCTTTTAAGTTGGATTGTTTGGATTATAGCTTTAAAAAAATTAGCAGAGGTGTTTGACACAACTTTTTACATTCAACTTATATAGCTTAATCAGCTTATTTGTTGCAAAAAAAGCTAGCTTTTTCTAAGCTTCCCAAGGTGTGCTTTTCTAGCTTAACTTTTTTAGCCTTCAAACGTTGGACAAAAAGACCCTCTCAAGATTTTCACAATTATGGGCATATCCCTTTAACTAAGAAGCATAGACACGAATGCCGACACAGACACGGACTTGGCACACAATGATTTCAAAAAAAATAGAGACACAGATATGGGGGGGACATAGCAATAATATATGTATTTTCTATGTAGATTAATATTACATCCACAAATAACCAAAATTAACAAAAACTAACACTAAATTAATATAATTAAAAATACCTCACTCTTAATTATTTAAATCTAAGTAAAAAATAATAAACATTCAACATCGAACCAAAAGCACTGAAGAATAGGGGGAAAAAACTAGTTGGCTTGTCCCCTAAAAAATAGTTAATTAAATAAAGGGACACGCCACAGCATGTCCCCACATTGCCCTCGTGTCTGACACCACTAAAGCACATGTTTTGAAGTGGTGGTGCTTCATAGACTTTTAAAAAGGGGTTAGGTTTAAAAGGTTTGGGGCAATTTGGACTTTGCACTTCAAAAAACTATTTTTTGGATTATTTGCCGAACATTTTTAGATCTTTTCACATGTTATCCAAAAGTTTCACCAAACATTTTTGCAACTAATTCTAAACAATTTAAGCCAATAATCTTAAAAACTAATTAAAAGTTTTGCCAAATGGGGTATACTAGGGTATACTGTTTGGTAGATTGTCCAACGACGCGCTCTACCCAACAAAACCGGCCCGACCCAATAATGCAAGCAACGGATGGCTTTGCACATCATTTTGCTCAACTATGGATTTTAAAATAAAAGGAAATCGAGTGCCGAATCTGTTAATGGTACCACCCAAGTAACCCAAACCGTCCAAACATTATTACCTAAGAAGTACAGATACTTCTAAAAAGGTGACGTGTCCGTATTAGACACTGTCAGACATTTCCAAACACATGTCGGACACTCATCTAAACGTGCCTTATTTTTTTAAGAAAAAATTAGAACCGGACACTTGAAGCACACATTTGTCTATTGCTTAAACACACATGTTCATTGTTTAAACACACATGAAACTAATAATAAGTTTGAACAAAATAACTTAAAATACGATGATAAAATAAACATGATGTAAATTTATAGAAATTAGTATTATATTGCATTTATTTATTGTCTTGGAATGACGTATTTATATATATAACATATAATAAATATATAAAATTATATATTTTGTGTGTGTCTCCCACGTGTTGAGTCCTGCATTTTTTGAAAATTATCATGTCGGCATGTCCATATCATATTCGTGTCGTGTCACATGTCCATGTTCATACTTCTTAGATTATTACTAATGCCATTAGGTTAACACATGTTTTGTCCTATTGGTTGGAGGACCTTATCTTTTTTATCAAGAAAAAGATATGCACATCAAAAAATTCGATCACCAAAATCACCAACCCCTCACAAATGTTCACATCTATTGATACAAACATAACATTATGTCCGCATCTATAGTTGCGAACATTCATGAGAAGTCCGTGATTTCGGAGATTGAATATTTTGGTAATTATAACAGTGTTGTTTTGATCAGCCAACTATCAGTTATTACACCTTCATTGTCTCTTGAGATCTGAGAAGCCATAGCCTCTTCGTTTTCTTCAATCTTCACAAGCAACCAAACATCAGTTTTCAATCCTCTCTCTCTCTCTCTCTCTCTCTCTCTCTCTCTCTCTCTCGCAGTTACGAACCGTTTTTCTTTTTTCACGACCATTTTTCAATTCTCTACCCCTTTCTCTCTCTGTCTCAATCTATCCGTTTCAACCCCAAACCTTACAAAGAAACCACGGATCTACCTAGGGTTTTCTTACAAGATGGTGATCTCCTTCATGTGATGGTGAGGCAATGGCGATTGTGGTAGATCAATGGCAGTGGCGCTAATTCATGGTGGCAGCAATGCTGCTCAATAGTAGTGGTGGCATTGAACGAGGACAAGACTCCTCTCTCTCTTCCACACACTATCTCAAATCTGTATGCATGTTTCAATCACATATTTAAATCGGTTTGTTTGTGAGTTTGAGTTGTTTACAAGTTGTAAAGTGAGACTATTTGAATCACAATATGACAGAGGGGGAGTGGATTGAGTTTGGATTGACAGCCAAACTGAATCGTTTCTCTCAATAAATTTTGAACAACAGGTCTGTCGGCAGTAGGTGAACATTTTATGAAC
Source organism: Camellia granthamiana (assembly GCA_036172215.1). NCBI lineage: Eukaryota > Viridiplantae > Streptophyta > Magnoliopsida > Ericales > Theaceae > Camellia > Camellia granthamiana. The sequence goes on along the minus strand of CM069911.1, from coordinate 74,724,617 downwards.
CTGATCTATTCAATTCGGTTGTAGGATTTGAAGACAAACCCAAACTGAACCAACCAGTGAACACCCCTACTATCTGGAATGCCAAAACTTAATGGTCACCAATTGTTCCCAAAAGCTTAAGCTAATAGGAAATGGGCCCAACAATGTATATCGAGCTAATAATAGTTTTTACATGGGAAGACTCCAATACAATTCTTTAAGTGCAAGTGGTACAGGTTACCATTTAGAACAAGTTGTGTCGATATCTTGCCCACATTAGTTTTGGCTTTAATACTGAGCCCCATTAATGTCAACTTGAATTGCATATGTGGCACACTAATGGCATACTCTTAGAAGCCACCTACACCACTTACACCTAAAAAATTGTACCAAAGCTTCCTTTCCAAGTCATACAACAGAAAAATAACTGCACCCACACATTGTAAGTCACCTTATGGGAAAGAGCTAAGGACAAAAGGTCATAAATAAAAGATAGCATTCAGGTTATATCAAATTTTGTTGCCAATGATCTTAATAAGCATAACCCAATAAATCTTGTCAGGTTCACATAAAATATTTATTATAGGGTTTCTTCAAATGAGGCCACACTTATGGACCAAAAATTTTAAAAAGTACTGTCTATAATTCCTAAGTCCAAGAATCAATGCAAAAGTCAAGCTATTACAGTCAAAATATAAGAGGTGAAAATTAGTTGTCTTGAAAATGACAACAAAGAGTAAAGAAAAAAGAAGGCCTTTGTAAGGATGATTTCACAAAAAAGCATTGTCCCCATTCCCAAGTCCAGGCACCTACACTAAAACCAAACTATTACAGGTTCAATCGTTTGTATTCTAGAGAGTCGAAATATAAGAGGCGAAGATTGGCATGTCTTGAAAATGCAAATAAAGAGTATAGAAAAACAAAAGCCTTTGTAAGAATGACTTCACAGAAACAACTAGTAAAATAATGCCCAAGTTTTTTTTTTTTTTTTTTTTTTTCATAACTGGGTATCCGAGCCAGCTTACGCGCACAATGACTAAATCCCAGGACCCTAAAGTTAACGACCAGGCAAACCTTCAGTGGCCCCAAAGTTTGGGATGTTTGGCCTTCGTGGGTTTTGAACATGCAACCTCTTGGGTGGTAAACCCTTTGGTTGCTTTCTCCATCCACTAAGCCAAACCCCTTGGGGTTTAATGCCTAAGTGATTATAATAACAAACAAGGACAAGGATAAATAAATGATATAGCCATTGGTCATTAAGCATGAGATCTGACCCATAAATAATAAATAAATGATACTTAGCTATACATACTGCAACAGCAGGAGCTCTTCCTAGTCCTGCTGTACAATGTATATAAGTTACACCCCCATTGCGACTAATGGCCTTGTGTAATTTGCTCACCACAGCTGGAAGCCGCATCCGCAAATCAAATGCGTCAAAGTCCCTGCTACAGTAAAGATTAGTTTGCAATATAAAGAGTAGAACTGCTCTATGGGGGCAGTATATATGGCAGCATCCAAATCAATGACCTTGATATGATAAAGAAAAGCTGAATCACAGATTAATTCTATTTGATGTTTTTTGTGTCATCTTTAGATTCTGATGTAGGTCATGTGCTTGGCATGTGACTAGTAGTGGTGGTTAATTGATTAGCCTATATCATGAGAAGTAGTAACCATTTTGCAACCAACTTTGATGATATGACATTTAATTGAATAGATATATTCTCTCTAGAACTCTCTCTAAGTTTCTCTCGTTCTTGGACCCAATCAGATTCTTCAATACAGTAGATCAAGTGAACTGGGTAGATAATATCATCAAGGGACAGCAGCTCAACGATTAACATGGAATTATTTTGTACTCTAACACAGCAAATTTACACAAGGAAGCTTAAAAACCCCCTTTGCAACTGTTCTCCTATACCGCGAATCATAAAGAAAATTCTAAATGCTATAATGTTCATATCAATGTCATTGTTCATCTGACATAATAGGCCAGATGACAAAAAACAAATTAAGGTGTATGAATAAACACAAAGGCAACCACTCTTCCACAATAATAAATAAATAAATAAATAGAAAACACCCCACAAAATAAAACTTATTTATCTTAAATAATCACAACATTGGCTTAACTAACCTTATTTCAGCACGCAAGTGTTGAATGTCATCATATGTGTCGGCATATTCACGAATGCCAGTGATATCAACCCCAAAATATCTTAAAATAACAGTAAAGGACTTAAATAGAATGTGCATCTCCTGAAGGCAATCTTGTTAGAATTTGCCTCATACCTCAACAGTTAAATATAACAATCTCTTACGTTCCCATATAAGTAGCTGCAAGAAATAGCGATTAAATCTTTTCTGAACATAAATTAAAGTGTGAAGTAGATATAATTGTCTGGGATACTCAAGATCTGAATCTTGTTGCAAGCAAAAAATAGTTTTCACTCCTATACTTCGGAGCTTGTCAACATCATCAGGAGTCTGCCATTTTCAATAAAATTAGAAGTTAAGAGATCGTTGAGAGAAGAACAGTATACATTACATTCATTCACTAGAAGTAGAAATAAGATCACCTGTAGGCATGACCCCACAATCAGATCTGGACGAATGAAGTTGTAGTTCATTCCCAGTTCATGCTTATATGTCAAGACTGTATTAAAAGAATAGACAAGAAAAGGTTAGCCAAAACTACATACACCAGGATTTACAAGAGAATGTCTCAATAACCAGGAACAGAGAAAACCCTGGGTAGAATCCCACATATCAACTGGCTAGCTTTTTTGTTGAATTAATTAATGTACTAAATTCTAAGTACTGTTGTCATACTTAGCTAAAAGATTTGACAGTTTAAAATTTATTCCCAATGAATCGCCTGCTAAGCTTCTCCACATGCATGAACCTAAACTAACAGTGCAAGTAAACTTACCAGCACCCATAGCTTCAGTCATATTGTGACTATAAATTTCAGATTTTTCCTCCTCGACATCAGCATTTTCCATCTCGGTGCTGGATGTAGAACTAGAAACTGCCTGAAGAAAATAAAAATTTATATGCATGTATGTATATAAATACATATAAACCATCTATTACATGAAAGAGTAGAAAATAATATGTGGGATTAATGATTAGTCTTTCTCTTGTTTTCGATAAATAAAGTAATATTTATTGAAGAAAACAATGCCAACGAAGCACCGGCAATTTGTATGTGAAGCGACCACCCGCAATTAGCACAATATTGTCCGATTTGGGTGTTGCGCCCTCACGGTTTTGTTCTCCCTTGAGGAAAAGGCCTCATGCTAGTTGGGGGGAGCAGTCAGCTTTATAAGATGGGTCGTAAACCCCTCACAGAGCGATGTGGGACGCACCTACAAAGCTCCCCAGTTGACTGGCTCCCGGAGCAGGGAGGGGTTCCCACAGACGGCGCCATCCCAGAGACAGTGCCATTGAAGCGAAGCAACCACCCACAACTAGCACAATACTGGACACCCACAGACGGCACCATTGAAGCAACCACCCACAACTAGCACAATACTATCCGCTTTGGGCATCGCGCCCTTATAGTTTTGTTCTGCCTTGAGGAAAAGGCCTCATGGTAGTTGGAGGGAGTAGTCAGCTTTATAAGAAGGGTCGTAAACCCCTCCCAGAGCAATGTGGGACGCACCTACAATATGTGTAGCAGCGTATGCCAGGTTACACAAACTGTTTGCAACAAAAAACATATAACAAATTCAGTTGCTATAATTGGCTGACTAATAAATAATAACTATTACTCTTGAGCAAGTGCTATACAACAAAGGATTATCAATTAGGTGAATTAAATACATCAAGCTAATTTCCTCTTAGCTTTGCATTAGCTTGATGTGGCAAACTACGCAAAGAATTTGCAAGTTGTGCAACCCCTTTAGACGTGGCGCAGTTCTGCAGGGTAAATTCAACATTCAGAAGCCTCACAATTTGAGGTGGTTGCACATAATGACAGTATACCATGGATATAGATATAGTAACAGTTTCTGCAATAAAATAACAAAATAAAGGAGCTCTTTGCTGAGTCAGAACAATTGAAATGGCTCATCAAGACAAAATGCTAACATTTTCACTCCAATGCTCTGTAATAGTGTTAAAATTTGTCTTTAAAACTGCCCTACTGTTTTTTTTTTCAGCATTTTTTTTTTGTTTAGAGTAATTCCAGCATTCACATTCCCACAGTGAGTGCAAAATCGCAACCATGGCAGTATTGCCAGCTGTATTGATCTGTTCTAATTAAACTCAAAAAAATAATACAAAATTTAATTTTATTTACTTCAACAATGGGCAACAAAAGAGAAGAATAATGGAACCGGCAATGCTATGTCCACAGAAAAATCAATATTGTGGTCGTCCATAGTTGGGTTTGGCAATTGTTTTTTTAACAGTTTTCTATTGGCTTTTTTTCATCTTTAGTGAAGTCCTTTTTTTTTTCTAAAAAAAAAATCACATTTAGGTTCTACTAGACTAGACATACCTTAAAAAAATAAAAATAAAAATAAAAATAAAATAAAATAAAATAAAGGTCCACTAAACAAAAAACAAATTACTTTTTTTATTCTTCTAGACTAGACCGACGTCAATAAAACCTTTTGACACAATTTGTAAAAAAAAGGTCACTGAAGACCAAAAAAAATGTGTCCTTTTTTTTGCCAAACTGATGTGAGTTTGGAATAATCCACGTCCAAGATGAATCTAAAAAACAACGCCCAATTAGTACACATTAATGTGTGTTTGGGAGGGAAAAGATTGAGTACACACCTAACATTTGGCATAATACACAAAGTGGTGGTCCCAAACTTGAACCCATAACCTCAAGGTTATTAAGCCAAGTCTTAACCATTGAACCAATGGGCACCCCTACGTCCAGGATAAATCTAAACCACATTAATTTTAGTAGTTGCAAACAGGTGTGAATTTGGTAGAATCCACGTCCAAAATAAATCTAGGGGAAGTTACAAGTAGGTATTAATAGGTGGACTTATTGTCCAGTAGGTCCTATGATAATTAATGGCGTTTTTCATCAAATACTACTAAAAAACGTCACTAATTGTTAATTTCCAACGATAATTTGAAAAGTTTGTCACAAAAAATATTACTAATAATAAGCTTTAGTGACAGTTTAAAAAAATCATACAAAAAAAGTCACTAATTTTCAACTATCAGAGACAGTTTGAAAAATTCATCATAGAAAAATGTCACTAATTGTAAGCTTTAACGAGAATTTATAAAAATAGTGAAAAAAAAAAATCACTAATTATCAATTTTTAGCAACATGCAAAAAACGTACTAAAGAATTATTTTTAGTGACGATTTTATGACTTATTTTCAATAGGACTTGATGGGAATTAAATTTAACTATTAGAACTTATTGGTAGTTTACTCATAAATGAATCTAAACCACACATTAAATTTTCTGTGCACTTTTAAATATTTGTTAATGAAGCATGTTATGAGAAAACATAAAAAAAACAGTCCAAAACAAGGAATATTCCAAATGAGTAAGATTTTTATGAAAATATCTTTATAAAAATAAAAAATTCCAACTCTCATTCCAATCCCAATAATTTTTTTAGGTAAAAAAAATGAATGTGCAAATACACTACTCCACACATCCCCCGGGCTCATTGCCCCCCTTAATACCCATAGACATCTTCCAAAACCAACACCGCACTAACATCGGGGCCGAAACTAAGATTTCAGTGTACTCTTGAGCATTAAGAAGTAGGTGTAACCAATAATCCTTTACAAGAATAAATGACGGAGTAAATAAAAACTAGTAAATTAACAACAAATCACACAAGCAATTGCTCACTCCAATGTTTCAGTAACTACCTTCACGCTAACTAGACGGGGAAGATCAGTAGTGGCCTTCATCACAGCCTGCAAAACAAAAAAATTGAATCTCATTCACATATATTTGCACATACAAAAATTCACTGTATATCTATACTATACTATTATATATGTGAAAACTGAACTTACGCTGTATTTGGTTAAGGAATTTGGAAAGGGATTTGAAAATGGAAAGGAAAAAAATCTGTAAAATTATATAAAATGGAAGTACATTTTATTTAAATTTCACCTATCTTTACTCTCTCCTTTTCCAATCCCTTTCCAAATCTCTCAACCAAACACAATGTTAGTATCCAAGCCTCCAAACCTTCTCCACATGCCAAGTGACAGATTTTTATATGCTAAAGTAAAAAAAATTATTATAATATAACCCTAAGACGTTGAATTTCATTAAGAATGTAACTTAAATATTATGATATTAATTTTTTATTATTTATTTTTATTTTTAATTATCTGAATTGCACAATATATATACGAGAAGTTTTCAATAATTTGATGAAGTTGAAATTGGAATGAGCAATACCAGCGAAGTGATAGTAGATGAAGGATTTCTTGAATGGGCGTGGAAGCTTTGCAGAGGCAAAGCAGAGGAGGATCTGGAAATGGAAAACGCCGAAAAATTTTAGAGAGATTGAAGAGTTTTTGAATTGTAATAGAACATGAGATTCGAAACAGTAGATGGAAATTGTGAATGAGTGAGAGTACCTGGGAATATAGTGAAGACCATTCATCTAAACCGACAATCGAGTCTCAAAGTACCTGGTAGAGAGAGAGAGAGAGAGAGAGAGAGGGAGAGATGAGCAAGGATTTTTTTTGCAGTACGCTTGCGCTTTCCAAATGTTTTTTTTTTTTTTGGCAAATTACATAGACCTCTCTCGGTTTAGCTAAATTATAGATATTACTCAGGTTTCGGAAATTATAAATATCCCCTGAAGTTTATATGTTCATAACAAATTATTCCTTAACGTTTATATTTTTATAACAATTTATCTCCTAATTTGTCATGCAAATAGTACCTTCAGAGGGTATCTATAATTTCTCAAATCTCAGGAGTATCTATAATTTTGCTACATCTCGAGGGGCATATGTAATTTGCCTTTTTTTTTTTTTAATTTGATTTTATATTCGATGCCTTTAATTACAAAGGGTTCACCTTTTTAGATATTCTCAAAATTTGATTCCAATTATCAGGATTAATTTTTTAGAAAATTAAAATTAAAATTTTAGTTTTTATTTTTTATTTTTCATTTTTTATTTTTTATTTTTTTAATATTTTAAGTAATTTTTTAAATTTTTAAATGCACTTAACATATATATTTAAAAAGTATAATATTTGTAAGAAAAATCTTTAGAAAATTTACTACATATTAAAAAAATATGAGAATTCAATACTTTTTTCATATTTTTGTGTATTTATTGATTTTTTTATAAATATTTTACTTTTTAGATGCATCTAAATAAGGTACATCTAAAAAAATAAAAAAATTACTTAGAATTTTAAAAATATTCACTAAAAATAAAAAAATAAAAACTCAATTTCCAAAAAATTAAATTCTGAAAATTGAAACCAAACACACTGATGCCATTCACCTAGTTTTAAAAAATTGAACTAACTTTTTAAAAAATTTAGTTTTTTATTTTTTATTTTTTATATTTAGGTTTCGTTTGTTTTGACATAAATATCTTATATAAAAACAATTCTTGTAAATTGATTTTATACAGAAAAAATATTTTTGTTTTTGTTTTTGTTTTTATTTTTCTGCCTACAAAAAAAATTTATTGCCCAAAAGATAAATTTTGATTCAATAAAATGTCATTTCTAACTTTTTAGTGAGTTAAGATATTTATTTGAAAAAATGAAAATGTGTCGAAAATGTAGTGACTGAGAGTCAACTTTGTAAAAATTGATTTACAAAAATTTTAAAGGTAAGTCATTTTTAAAAAAATAATGCAAAAATATTTACATTAAAAAATATTTTACTTGCTTTTTGTTCAACCAAACAACAAAAGTAAAATATTTTTATCAAAACAAACGAGAAATTTTAATATTTTAAGAAATATTTTTATTTTTTAGATACACCAAACCTAAATAAATATTTTAAAAATTCAGTACATTTTCATATTCTTGTATATTTATTGAATTTTTTAAATATTTTTCATAATTAATTTACTTTTTAGGTACATTCTAAGTTACATGCATCTAGAAAGTAAAAAATTTACTTAAAATATTTTTAAAAATCTACTAAAAACAAAAAAACAAAAAACAAAAATCTCAATTTTTAGAAAATTAATCAAAACCAAAAAAGAAATTATTTTTTGCCCCTAGGTAATGCGATAAGATTCCCCATCATAATATTTATTGGTTAAAATAATAAGATTTAATACTTTTTATTGTGTTTTTTTGAATAACTCAACAGTTATCAAGTAATAAATGATATGGAATAATACTCCAAAATCATCAAATAATCACTCCTTTTATCAGCCTGTTTTGGATTATCATTTATGTTTGTATAATTATTTTTCAAATTCCCACCCTATTGTAATTGCTTTAAAAAAAAAAAAAAATCCACTTTAGTTTAAAATTTTATGAGGCCTAAGAATAATATACAATCACTTTTCCAAAATTATAACTTCATTTAAAAAACAACAATGCTACATATTCTTAAAAAATACAACCCCCACTCACCTGTGATTAGTCTAGAAAGGAAAGAAAAAAAAGAAAAATATATGATTGTCATTTTGAGAGTCCCCAACTTTAGGGGTCCCAAGCATTTTGTTTAAAAAATGTCTAACAACCTGCGATAAGGCTTCTCAAAAAAAAACATTGCCAAACCTTGTGCTATAATCCCTCGTTTGGAAAGTGAACTATTTTAGCAGGTAATTTAAATTTTTGATTATTTTAGCAAGTTAAAATTTTTATATTTGAAAAGATGGTTTAATTTTTTTGTAGTTTGATGAGATGTTTGTGAGAAAAAAAAATAAAATGATTATGAATTTGATGTGACATTTTATCTTATTAACTATTTTAACCTATTTTATCTTTTTATGAATTTAACTAAAGAACACCAAAAAGGCCTAGCTCAATAATTCCGAAACACCACGTAGTCATATTCTAAGCCAATTACTAATTACTTAGTCAAATGTTGTTCCTCCATGCCCAACATAAATCGTGGGCCCCTATCCCTCTCTACCAATCAAAATCTTATGGAGTACCACATGTCCATACTTCGAGAATACTAAATAATCACCCCTCGTTGGCTGGGTGTAAGATATCCAACACGCAAAAAATATTAGTTTGGATGTACCAAAATAGCACTTATACTATTAAAGCGACATTAGTTAAAAATGACATTTTGACTCTAAAATATGTAAAATTATAACTTTAACATTGTTATTTTATATAATAGATTACACATGATGTTGTTGTAATTCTTGGTCAACAGTTTTGTAAGAAATTTTTTTTGGAATAAACAAATTTATTTTTGTTTATAAATAAGATTTGTTTTGAGCGTATTGATTTCATGTTCCTGTGGAGGAAATAGGAATTTGAAAACTATGTCATGATTTTTAAGGGTAGTCGAAATACCTTCATTTGTGACACTAAAAGGTGCAATCATGGTTAGAAAATGAGTTCCTAAGATAATTAATTGAGACATGTTCTTAATTAATAAGAATTTAGTATTAAGACATATACATTGGTTGCAAATTTGTGCATAAGATATTTTATAATTAATTTCCACTAAGCCACCATTAGCAGTACTGAGAGATTGATTAGTTTTCTTGAAGGGTGTGTTTGGTTTGGTTTTTGGAGATAAATTTTCAAAAAAAAAAATTTGAAAAGAGTTTAGAAATTTTTTTGGTTTATTTAATTGTTTTTTTTTTAAATAGTTTCGGAGTATGAAAGTTTGTGATGATTTGATATTTTGTTGTAGTTGAGTAAATATGTGTGAGAGAAAAAGTGATTGATTGATGTGTGGGAGAGAGAAAGTGGTTTTGAAAAAAAAAATTCCAAAATCACTAAACCAAACAAAATTTTAGAAAATTTTCTCCAAAATTTGTTTCTTAAAAACAAATCAAACAAGGCTGAAATATTTGAAAGGTACAAGACCTTCTCGGATACAATTGAGACCAGTACTAGAGTCAACTAGTGCCATTGTGGTTAGGATGAAATCATGAATTACCACTTTAATTTCAATATACCATTTTTGAAATGTGATGCTATTAAGGAGTAAATTGACAAAATCATTAATAACAAGTAGTTTTTTGTTAGGTTGTTTATTGGATGATTCTTGCAGTTGTGGTTCATAAGGGAATGCCGTATTAGCAAGGAAATCATCTGTATCGGCAGGATTCTCTTCTAGGGCTAAAACTCTAGATTGGAGATTTTGGATATCAATCTTAAGAGTATGAATTTCATTTTGTAAATCTTGAATTGTGGGTGTGTTTAAGGGAGTAGGAACTTTGTTGACTCGATCAAGGACATCTTTGAAATCATATATATCATATTTTAATTCTTGTGTGGTATGGTTTGTTGGAGCATTTCTTTGTTTTGAATTAGAGTATTTAAACATGGCTTGTTGCTTTTTCTCGGGATCATCAATGCTATCAATAAATTCAAGAATCATTTTTTTCTTGGGCAATGAGAACATTAATACTGAGACCATTCATTTCTAAAATAGCTTTATAATAATCAATGGTTAATTGGCAATGACATTCATGAAAGGATTCAGGATGGTCTTCTGGTTCTTCATTAGAGGAGGTAATAATATCATTGTCTATTTCGTTTAATTGGAAATCATCATCAGATGGATTATCGGAAGAGTTTTCAGATTCTGATTGAGGTTCTTTATCTAGGAGGATGATAGATTCTAATTAGCTTTTAAGTTCATCAGAAGCATCTAATTCATGAATTTTCTTTTTAGTAAGACACTTATTGGCATAATGACTAGGTTTACCACATTTCCAGCAAGTGGCAGATTTTTTTGAGGAACTGGGTTTAGAGTTAGAAGTGGATGTATTTTTATTATTGGAAATTTTTCTCTTTTGATAATAAGTTTTCTTTTTGCAATTGGAAAATTTATTGTATTTCTTGGATGTGTATTTTTGAGATTTGCAAGTAGGAATTTTTTGAGAGGAAGATCCGGTGATGGAAGGAAGGATGGAATTGTGACCAAATTGGTAAGAAAATTGACCAAGTTCTGTACGTCCATTGGTTCGCACTTTTTTCAATTGATTTTTTGAGTTTAATATCATTGCATAAGGAAAGCCCTTCAGCACAAATCTCAAATATGAGTTAGCCAAAGGTATATTGATTATATGGAATTTGACTATTATGTTTTGCACAGAAGCGGGTTTTAACCTTTTCTGCAAAAAGTGTTGGAAGACTGGCAATGAACTATTCTTTCCAAAAATCTTGGTTTGCATCATATCTTTGATAGAGTTTGGAGAGGAATATATCCTTATACCAGCGGAAATGAGTGAGGGTTAGACAACGTAAATTGATAAGAAGTTCTTTGGATCTTTCTAAAACAATTTGGGTATTGCCAATAAAATGTTGGGTGATAGTAGTAACTAGAGTGGTAACGACATCATTAGTAGATTGTCTGGTTATAGGATCTAGGATTGGAACGTCATCGTGGTCTCTTTTAATAGCAGTTAAAATGGCTTGACGTTGTTCTTGGGTAAGGAAATCGTCCCACCAACCTTTAAGTTGGCCAGAGAATCCTAAAATAAGCATTCGGGGCAATTGTACCATCATTATTGGTAGAAGGGCGTTTGGCTAGGGTTGCATTGGCGGCCATAACCATATGTTGGCTAAGATTTAAAATTTGATAGTTTGATTTGCCATCTAGATTCCACTCTCGAAGGTCACTACCAGAATATGAGAAAGGAGTGTCATAATGACGTTCTTCGAGTTGTAAATCGATTGGGCTTAGACAAGGGGTAATAATTACGTACTGGTGGTTGAGCGGCAACAATAGAAGTTTCTTGGATTAGGTTTGGAGTGGTTGTTGCGAATTATTCATATAAATTGTGTAACACATCATTATCTTGTAGGACATTAATGGTGCCACTATGTGTGCCTAGGTCTTTTCCTTCTCTTTTTGGTGTTGATGGATTGGGAGGAGTAGATGTGTCGACAGTAGGGTAATGATTGGGTTCATTATCATTCAGTACTTTGGTGAGTGTTTCTTTCGTTTATTTAATTTTGCTAAGAATTCATCAGAAGTATTGGTAAAGGAATAGGCTAGGTATGGTAAATTTTTTATTAGAGGGGGTTGGCATGTTTGATCTGGAGGGACTGAGAGATAGAGTTTATCAACTCGTTCTTCAATCTGAGTTGTTTGTTCACCAATTGTTTGAAGGTGTATATTGGTATAGTTTAATTGTTCATAAACTTGTCCAATATCATAACTTGTAGTTGTAGTTGTAGGTGGTCTGTTATATGGTTTGGCGTAAAAAGAAAATCCAACACCTCAAAGAGTGCAGGTTTTGCTTGGAGGGTGTACGGATTGAACTGGTTCACTATTAATGATAGGCCAATTTTTTGTATAACATTAAAATGTGTGGAAAGAAGATGTGAAGAACTATGATTTGATGTTGTGGGGCAATATTGATTAAAATACCGAGGCTTTTTCCAAACTAAGCCTCTTTTGCATCCTATTTCCCAAACTAGGCCTACTTTTGACGGATTTCCCAAACTAAGCTAAAGCGCTATTACAAATTGCGCTTTTACTGTTTTGAGGTCAAAATTTGATGAATAGTGAAATCGCTATTTGAAATCGCGATTTTAATTAAGAAAACGCTGTTTCAAATCGCGCTTTTAGCATAAAAAATTTTCTGAAAAAAACGCTATTTAAAATAGTGCTTTCACTGTGCATATAATTTAATTTATTTTATTTTATTTTTTTTTAGAAAACGCGATTGCAATTCGCGTTTCTACTGTTGACACCCCCACCAACACCAACCCACACTCTTACCCACACACACCCACACCGCTCAAACATTAAAATAATATAATTTATATATAATAATAATAATTTATAATAATCAATTACATAATTTTTATAATTTTCGTAAATATAAATCGTTTTTAGGTTATGGATGGTTGATTTTTAATACGTATGTAAGGATAAAAATTTTTATAATCAAAAATAATTTTTGCAATTTTTATAATCAAAAATAATTTATAATACGTATGTATTATTCAAAAATAATTTATAAAAATTTATAATTAATACGTATGTAAATATTTAATACGTATCTTCCCATTTACATTTACAGTAAACCCATCTTCATATTTACATACGTATGGTTTAAGGGTAAATTTTTTGATAAATGACTTAAATGATAAATCAAACCATCCATAACCTAAAATTTTTTACCCTTACATACGTATGGTTTAAATAATTTATAAAAATTATTGCCATACGTATGTAAAAATCGATTATAAAAATTGTAAAAATTGATTATAAATTTTTTTATATATAATAATAATTTATAATAATCAATTATATAATTTTTATAATTTTCGTAAATATAAATTATTTTTAGGTTGTAGATGGTTTGATTTATAATATGTATGTAAGGGTAAAAATTTTTGTAATCAAAAATTTTTTTTGCAATTTTTATAATCAAAAATAATTTATAAATTATCCAAAATAATTTATAATACGTATGTATTATAAATTATCAAAAATTGCAATTATAAATTATTTTGGATAATTTATAAATTATTTTTTTATTATAAAAATTGCAAAAATTATTTTTGATTATAAAAATTGCAAAAAAAATTTTGATTACAAAAATTTTTACCCTTACATATGTATTATAAATCAAACCATCTACAACCTAAAAATAATTTATATTTACGAAAATTATAAAAATTATATAATTGATTATTATAAATTATTATTATATATAAAAAAATTTATAATCAATTTTTACAATTTTTATAACCGATTTTTACATACGTATGGCAATAATTTTTATAAATTATTTAAACCATACGTATGTAAGGGTAAAAAATTTTAGGTTATGGATGGTTTGATTTATCATTTAAGTCATTTATCAAAAAATTTACCCTTAAACCATACGTATGTAAATATGAAGATGGATTTACTGTAAATGTAAATGGGAAGATACGTATTAAATTATTTACATACGTATTAATTATAAATTTTTATAAATTATTTTTGAATAATACATACGTATTATAAATTATTTTTGATTATAAAAATTGCAAAAATTATTTTTGATTATAAAAATTTTTATCCTGACATACGTATTATAAATCAAACCATCCATAACCTAAAAACGATTTATATTTACGAAAATTATAAAAATTATGTAATTGATTATTATAAATTATTATTATTATATATATAAATTATATTATTTTAATGTTTGAGTGGTGTGGGTGTGTGTGGGTTGGTGTTGGTGGGGGTGTCAACAGTAGAAACGCGAATTGCAATCGCGTTTTCTAAATTAAAAAAATAAATAAATAAATAAATTATATGCACGGTGAAAGCGCTATTTTAAATAACGTTTTTTTAGAAAAAAAATTTTATGTTAAAAGCGCGATTTAAAACAGCGTTTTCTTAATTAATATCGCGATTTCAAATAGCGATTTCACTATTCATCAAATTTTGACCTCCAAACAGTAAAAGCGCGATTTGTAATAGCGCTTTAGCGTAGTTTGGGAATACCGTCAAAAATAGGCCTAGTTTGGGAAATAGGATGCAAAAGAGGCTTAATTTAGGAAAAGCCTCTAAAATACCAATGGAAAAAAAAGTATATGTTGTTGTGATTGCTGTAAAGTAAGAAAATATTCAGATCTAATAAGTTGTTGTTGCTTAGTGGAATGATTTTATTTAAAATAAATTTTATTTTTAGAATTGTAGGGAGCATTATATTCTTTGGGAAGTAGATGATGGTTAATTTTAAAATCATTTTGGATAACATTAATGGAGAGAGACTCGATGTCAAAATCGATGTCTTGGAAATGACTAAAATCAGTTGCATAATTTGTGTGTGGGATTTGATTTGGTTGTCGTCGGGTTGAATATAAAGGTAGATCTATAGAATGACAAGCAAGATATTGTGGAGTTTGAGTGGCAGTATGATATCTTGTAGAAGGTGGTTAGGAAGATATTTGAGATGGATTACAAACATATCTAGATCGTTGAAAACGAGAAACAACTGATCCATCTGGATTTTGGAGAATAGAATTTGGATTCGTTTGGGGTTGTGAGGTAAGGGCTGGAACTGCATTGGGTATGACCCATGTATTGTCATTGTCTTCTGCATCAGCTTGTAGAACCTCATTCCAAGTTATGACTTGCGAAACCATTACTTCAGAATTTTCTTGATGTGCATGAAATAGTATGGTAGATTTTTTGGGATTTGGAGCCACATATTTGAAACCAGGACAAAAAGTAGTTATGGCCTTGAGATAGACTCGGCAACAAATCATGATGTTAAAAGATGGAAAATCCATTTTGTATCATTTTGTTTGATTATTAAGAGTGAGGGTTTTAAGGATGATAGGATCTATTAAAGAAACTTCAAAATTTGGAAAACATTCAAAATAAATTGGACCATGAGCAAGACTGGATTTAATAATGCCTAAGAGGGAATCATCATAGTCATGATGGCGCATATCTCGAAGGGTGCATATAACAGATTTATTCAGATGGAGGCGAGTCATAGGTTTGACACCAACTTGGACAAGACCTAAATGAAGGAAATTGAACTTCTTTTGAAATTTAAGAATTGTAGCTCGATCGAGTAATTGGAAATTTTGGTTATCTTGGGTTATAGGTAATATTTGTTCAACTGTTTTGATTTTGTAAGTCTGTTTGAGTTCAAATTTTTTTATCATAAAGACAGTCAATATCTTTGGTAGGTAATTTCCAATTTTGTAGACATTCTTCAATTTTTTCTATTTCTAAATCACTTTGGTTAATAATAACTGGTTTTGTTGAGGAACCTTCACTAGAAATCAGATTAGAGAATGATTTTAATATTCTTGCCATTATAACTGTAGCTGTCAACAGGTGGTTCTGCCTAAACTCTAACGGGTCAACGATGGCTTTCTGCCTAAAGTCCTAACAGCTTACAGACTTCTGTAACTTGAGTGTTACGCTGGTTATAAGGTAAGAAATAAAACCAATCTTAATTTTACTCTTTTCTTTAAATACCAAATTAATCTAAAAACTAACTTGGCTCTGATACCAAATAGGTTCCAAAGATTACAAACTAAGTGAGTGATGCAGTTTACGTACAAATTACAAACTGTAACTGTTTTGGAGACATTTCAGACAAGCATGTTCATCTTTTATTTTTCTTTTAATTGTGGCAATTCTTTGACAATAGTTAATAATTGATTGACCATATGCAAGAGATAATAATAATCTTAAATTGGTTAATTCCTTTTTCTAAATCAGAAATATATTGAATACTACTGTTAATTTCTTGACGCATATCAGAAATTCAAAGCATAACAAAACAAACAATACTTATATTAAAATACGAAATCAGAATAAAGAAAACTTACAATAGGTCACAATCCTGGTAGCAAATTGGACATAACATCCACTAAATACAGTCACACTCTTGATACACTTGAAACACACTCAAATTTTCTCACACAACTTCTTACACTATATTACAATAAGCTTTTGATATTTAGGAAAGCCTGCCTCCTCTGAAGTGTGGCTGGCTTTATATAGATGAAGGAGTTCGAAATTGAAATTAATTGAAATCCGAAGGAATATGCTTTTTACTTTATGGCTTTGTCCTTTTGTTTTGTTTGATTGCCTTTGCTTTGTCGATGGAGAAAGCATTTCGCTTTGTCGGTGGAGAGAGCATTATTGATTGTTTGTTTCTTTTGAATTGTCTTCTGGCATGCATGTGATAGAACCGTCCTTTGTTTATCTTTCTAAGGTGGCTTACAATTGTGATTGTTGGTGAAGTCTTTGGATGCTGAGGGAATTATTGTCCTGAGAGTCACATGGTTCATAGATTATTAAGAACGATACCCTGACACGTGTCAGAATAATCATCATCAAGATTTTGGGTAGGAATTTTTGGAGAGGATTTGGTCGAGGTAGTAAGGGAAGATATTTTTGGTGATGAAACTAGAGGTTGTTTGGATTTTGTGAGAATTGGAATGAGAGATTCTAATACAAGATCATCATCCGAGTAGGAAAGCGACTCTGCATTGGCCATAAGGATCATTTTCATTTTGATAGCCTTTTTGTATTTGTGTTCAAATTCGGATCTAGAAATTGAGGGATACTTTTCTTTTAATTTTTGCTTTAATTATGCCTTAAAGGCATTATAATCAAAAGACTTATTTGATTTTGGAGTGGAAGACATTACTGATGGAGCTGTATTGATGGCAGCCTTCTTTTTACAATCTTTATAGAATGAAATTAATTTATCAGGAAATTGGTCGAGTGGAATTTTATAATTTTTCCACCATTTTGTTGCAATTTGGCGGGCAAGATATTGAGTGTTGCCAAGTACTCGAATAGTATATTGCCAAGTCATAATCCATGGAAATTTGAAATCTATTGTAAAATATAAAAACTCTGGGTAAGGTAAGGAGGGATGGTCTCCTTCCGATAAATATCATAGGACTCTTTGAGGGGTTCTGGCAAAGCTTCAAATTGTAGACCAAATTGAGTCCACCATGACTCAAACCAAGTGGGAATTGATTCTGTTAAAATATCAAAATTGGGTCCAAAACGGATCCACCATGAGTGTTGGAAGAGCTGATTTTGGAAGTAAAAGACATGGTACCAAGCCTGTTGGTAATCATAATAATTATATTGGTTTGGTTTGATATTGGAAAATTTGCAGAAAATTGTCAGATGTCCCCATTCCCCGGGAGAAATTATTTTGAGTATGTGGAGTTTGGAATATTGGAGAAGGCTTTTTTCGTCTCTAAAATAAACATGTTCCTCGGTGATAGGATAGGTTTCTTCAAGAATTTTTTCATAGCAAATTCTAGAGTGTTGGCCAGAATGTTGAAGATAATGCCAGTTGTTTTGAAAATAATGGGATATGATGGTTTTTGGCTTAGTGTTTGTGTTTTTGAGGAAAAATGTGAAATGGTCAACCGTAATGGGGGTGATGGGATAAGCAACATCATGGGTATAATAGCCACGATCAGTTGATGTATGGGATAAATTGAGTCTTCCTTTGGAGTAAGTAACCTGTAAGGGGTTATTTAGTCTATAAGTCATCCAGTAAAAATATGTTTGAACGCGGATTCTTCGTTTGCGATAATGATTGAAAATGTAGTGATATTTAAATTGCTTTTGATGGGGGCTGAACTCCTGATTGGGCAGTGTCTGGAGATCCCTGTAAAAATTCACAAGTAAGAAAATCATGCAAGGAATTTGATTCACCTCGTATATATTCAATTCTAAAATAAAAAACACATAAAAATACATTGCCAATGAGCAAAGGCTTGTTTAGAAACAATATTCTTGACATCCTTTTCTAAAACCGCTTTGGCAGCTTTGCAATCAATACGTAATAAAAATTCTTGATTTAATAAATCAGATTCAAATTTCTCAATACAGGAAACAATAGACAATATTTCCTTTTGAATAGTAGAATACTGTGTTTGTGGTCCTTTCCATATTGCAGAGGTAAAAAAAACTAATTGTTCTTTACCTTTATATAATTGTTTGAGGATGCCACCATAACCGATATCGCTAGCATCTGTCTCCACAATTTTGTAAGTAATAGGAATTGGTAAACATAATAAGGGTAAGAATTTTGCTCTTTGTTTAATCCTTTGGACTGCCACAGTATGTTCATGGGTCCATGGAGAAGGATTTTTTCAGAGACAAGTATATAAGATTTTAGTATCTTTGTGGAGATCTTTATAAAATTCAGAAATGTAATTTCAGCTTCCAAGGAACTTTGTAGTTGGATTTTGTCACGAATTTCATCTGGGAATAGACCTTTGAATGGGGATGATAGTGCCTTTGTGAATAATGTGGCCAAGAAATCGTATGGATGTTTGGAATAATTGCATTTTTTTGGTACTAAGGACTAAGCCATTATTTTCGATAATATTATAAAATTTGTAAAGATACTTGTTGTGTTGAAACACAGAATTAGAATAGATTAATACATCATCAATATATACAAGTGTAAAAGCAGTATAAGGATTAAAAATAACATTCATAATATTTTAGAATTTGGAAGGGGCATTTTTGAGGCCGAAACGCATTACATCCCACTCGTAATGGCCAAATGGTACTATGAAAGTAGTCTTGTAACGTTTTTTTTTTTTGAGATTTGAACTTGTCAGAAGCCAGATTTTATATCAAATTTTGAAAATATTTTTGCTTCATAAAGACAGTTTAATAAATCTTTTTTATTGAGAATTGGGTATCTGTAGACACCCCATTTTTGACCACCCTTAAGACTTGGGCACTATTGATGGTTTACTTGGTGGAGAAATGTGTGCAGGGAAAAGGTTCAGTTTCTTCGGCAATGAGAGAGTCAAATCTCAACTTCATACCCCTTTTGGACCAAAACAATCTTGATCAAAAGATTTTAGATCTTGAAACCCTCTCTTTCAAAATGTTTTGAAAATAAAGTTCCTACGATGTTCCGACGCTCACATTTTGTTAAATGTTGTGCTTTTCGGTAAACCGAGCAAAGACGAAGTGGAAATGAATGAAAGAGAGTTGAAATCCTTGAAAAATCTTTCAAAACACCTTATTTAGGGGTTTGGAGTTGAGGAAAATTGGAGAAGAGGAAAGAAACTAAGTTAAAGAAGAAGGTGGGTATGAATCGCTAAGAGAGAGAGTCGAGCGGTCCTCACTAAATCAATCCTATCTGTCTATACACTTGGATTTTAACTATAAGGCCACCACCGTTGGAAAGCTTACTTCCGGGGCTTCATTTTGCACTCAAGAATCTCCTAAAGCCAAGTCCGGATGGGGGAGATATGGTTGGTTGAAGTAGGGCATCAATTTGGTTGGACCGAAACTGCGCGGCTTCACCAAAACAGGCATAACCTTTTGCATAGTTGGAATTTTGATGCAAGGTTGGTGCCATTGGAAAGCTAACTTCTGGGGCTTCAATTTGGACACTAGACAACCACTTTTTGGCCTTTCCAGCCATTGGCCGACCACTTTTCTTTCCGGGAGACCACTTTTTGTCTTGAAAAACCAGAAAAAGTAGTCGGCCGACCACTTTAACTGGTCGGCGGCCTTCCTGCATATTCTACAGGTGTTGTGGATGCCAGTTGTGCCAGCTGAAGGGTATAGACTATATCCTCCATACACGTGTATGAAGGGATTTATCCAAGCTCTAAGCTTCTCCAAGAAGCTTTAGCTTATGTTTTTCTATAAGAGAGGGGCTCCCTCTCCACTCTAGAGGTTCTGGATTTTGGGCTATGAGCATAGGCTTACACTCTCTCTATATCCCTCTCTTTCTCTCTCTATATTGGTGCTTTGCTTCACACTTGCACACACAACCTCATAGCCAAACACTCTTACCTTGTTGCTGAGTTGCTGGAGGGTCTTGAGGGAGCTCAAGAGTTGGTTTTGGCTCAGAAAATTTGCTGGTATTGCAGTGCTTCATGGGTAACCTTCTTTTTTCCCCCTTTTAGCTCTATTTTGATCACTCTCTTAGCCATATTTGCATGCTTCTCTTGGCTTAACTTTAAACTACAAAAAGCTTTATTTTTGAGTACTTAACATGTTTGTTTGAGGATCCTTGGGTGTTGGGGGTGTTCTACCCCCTTTTGTGCCTTGTTTGGCCTTGTTTTGTGCCATGCCTTGAGGCCTTTGAATTAGTCTTTGCTTAGCCTTTTAACCACTGAAATCCAGTGGATTTTCAGTGGTATGTATGTGGTTTTGAGGCCTCAAATCAGAGGGGTGTGATCCCCTCTCTTCTTGTTTTGTTTGCTTGCATTATTGGCCTATCAAAGGAGCATGTGTTTCTACCATTTTGAGGCTTAGTTCAGGCACTTTTTTGTGACTTCTAGGGCCTTCCTTGACTCTGTCCATGGCTGGTTTGGTCACCTTTTGCATGCTTCTTGTATGTGTAGTGTAATCCCATTTGTGGCTCATCAAAGTAGCATGTTTTTCTAGCATGTATTGGCTCCATTTCAGTGGGTTTTTGGCCATCATTTGACATGTCATAACTCTATTTTGGGTTAGTTTGATGGCCCCATGCATGCTCCATGCACTTGTGATGCATTTCCACGAAATAGCCTAACATGCATCATGCTTCGACATGTCATTTTAGCATGCTTTTGGCTTAGCTCTGAGAACACTTTGTTCATGTTTTAGTATGCTTAAGGTCTGATTTATGCTGTTTTGGTCATGCATGCCATGCTTTGTGTAGCCATAGTGCATTTTAGCTCACCAGCCTTGAGTTTCCAAGCCACTAGCATGCATTGCTTGGGCTATTTGCATGATTTAGTATCATTTGGAATGATATTTCAGAGCTTATATCTTTGCCATATTCTCATGTTTATCACTCCTTCAATGTGTTTGAGAGTTGCACCTTTATGCCTTGTTTGTGAGCCATTGCATGAGCCTCATTTTCTTGCCTTTCAAGCCATCATCTCAGTCCATTTTGGCTACTGTTTTGGCCTGCATAATGTCTGTTTGGGGCTGGTTTGGCCATTTGAGCATTGTCTTGCATGCCTCTAGTGTAATACACTTCACTAGCTTCGATGCTTGAGCCTTTCAACATGCATTACATGGGTTGTTTACATGATTCTAAGTCATTTTGCATGCCATTTCAGTGCTGGAACATATTCCATTGTACTCCATGTTTCATCCTTTCAATGCCTTTGGAGAGTTGCATTTTGTGCCTTGAGCTTGGGCCAATATGCATGCATGTTTGTATAGCATTTTGAGTTTCTATCTTAGCATGTATGGCCACTGATTTGGGCATGACTGAGGTCAGTCCATTTTGATTTAAATCCATCGAGCATTGTGTATGCCATATGGTTCATTGTGTTGTGTATGCCATGTCCATTCGCATTGTGTATGCTAGTTGTTGTTCATATTGTTGCATGCTTATGTTGTCTTGCATTGAGTATGCATGCATTAGCATAATTTGCATGTCATTAGCTTTGTTAAGTTAATCATGTCACATTGCATTGAGTGGGCCATGTGGTTCTTAGCACTGTGCATTGTGCATGCCGTTAGCATTAAGTATGCTAAGTTACATTACATTGCATGTTTGCATGCTTGTCCCTTACATGTTGTTTGCATGCTTGTTTAGTTGTATTGCATCGAGTTGCATGCTTGAGTCGCATTGGGTATGCCATGCTTGCTTTGCATTTGTGTTTGGAATAGGTGTTAGTCCAAACACGGGAAACGAGGGACGTTTCATACTTGAAGTGATGAAACACGCCTCAATTCTCGATCGCCGACGCTCTTGATCATACATGATAGAGTTTTAGGCTTTATGTGTTTACTTGTGCATTCATTTCCATATTAAATTGTGCAACTTCGCTTCTCGGCCATCATGCATTGAAATGCGTGATTGATGGCCCGAGGGTCGAGAACCACACTCCCTTGAGCTTATGAAATGATAGGGAAGGTGGTTGTGCACATATATCTTGCAAATACATTGCCATGCCCTTTCTTGCTCTTTGTTGCAGCAAATTGAAGTCTGGCAGCAGAAATTGGTCGGCCGACCACTTTTTCTGGTTTTCAGCACAAAAAGTGGTCGGCAGGTGGTCTCCAATGCCAACAACTGGTCGGCAGCATCTCTACAGGTTCCCATGGTGGAGTTTCAGCCTTCTGGAGCCTTGTGCAGTGTTCTGGGACCAGTTGCAAATAGAGGCAAATTGGGGTATCGCAATAGATTTCCGAGCGAGGCGATTCGAGCATGCATGCATCCCTCGTCATGAGGCCATTTCAGTGTTTTGTTAGCTTAGAATGTATATTTGTTTCAATTTTGGTTGTGTAATAATTAATTAGCTAGAATAGTTAGTTAATTAGTTGGTTCTATATTATTTATTCGGACCCTCCTCCGAGAGGGCAATGTTGTAAATAAGTGTGCGTGTGTGTGATGCATGTCTTCCAACCCCCATTTCTTTCTTCCTTTTATTTACTAGCTTACGATGGTTAGTTTTAGGGCATGTTTCAATTAACATCCTTATGCTCACATGTTCGCATTCATTCATCTGTCTTGCATGCACTGGGCTCGGTGCATCATACTAACTGCATTGTATTTCAATTCCTGTTTGAATACATGTATCAAGTTGCATTTTACATGATGTTTTAGAATAACCGAGCCTATCTTAGTTGCATTTTGCATGTGTTGCATTAGGCATTCTTGACATAGCTAGGATCATGCATGATTACTAACTATCTTCTATTTTGGTTTGGAGTACTCGGTGAGTGTTTGTACTTTAGCATCCTTGCATGTGTGTGAATGACTACCATGATAGCATGCTTGCCATGAGGCTAACTGCTTATGTGATATAACTGCTTGAATGCCTGTGGGTGAATGTTGGGTTATTTGAATTAGAACAATTCATTGATTGCGAGTTTTAAGCCCACTTGAGAGTGGCAAATCACCATGTTTTCTAAGCCCACTTGAAGGTGGCAAAATCCGCATTTTAGCCTACTTGCGAGTAGCAAACCATTTTAAAAAACAAACATGAGATGTTTTGTTCCAACTTGAGCGATCCAGTCTATACTTGTATGCTGTGCGCACCACATAGTAATTCTAGGTTAATAACCAGAATACGAGCACATGTGTTTTAAAAAACAAGATATCATGTTAGTAAAGGCCGATCTTTGATCGAGCTGAGCGGGGTGCTCATTGCATGACCTTCCCCTCTCGTATCCAAGTTCCCGAGCCGAGGCAACTTTGGTGATGACGGACACGTGGCCTTAGGCACAAATTAGGGTTTCCTAAATTTCCCAAAAATAAAATATTTAGGTAGCGATTCTGTATTTGGCAAAGCAGTCCATGTTTGGCACTTCTTTCTAAAAATCAGTTTTTCAAAACGATTTGCCGAATTTGGACTCTTTAGTGATTTATTAATCTCGCATTGCACTTTGCAAGATCAGATTAAGAACCGTGACATTGAGTCCGAACTGTAGTGAGCCCAATGAACAAAATGGGATTTTTCCAGGACGTTAGGGCGCGTCTACAGTATCGAATCTACTGTAAAACCTTATTGAGTGGGGTATAGTTAATTATTAACCTAGGTGTTTCCTATTCTAATTCAGCATTTTTATTGACATAAAAAGCAGAGCAAGACCATGGAGACTTACTCAGTCGAATTAATTTTTTATTAAGATCATTGATTTCTTGTTTGCAATGTTCCATTAATTTTTTATCCGTTTGAATTGGTCGAGCTTTGCTAGAGATTTGTCATTCATTGAAATCTTTTTCATATGGTAGATCAACCATATGTTGTTTACGGTGCCAAAATGCATAAGGTAGTTCAGAACATAAATCGTTCTCAAATAAAGATTGGATTTTTTGAATAATAGATTGAACATAAAGTTATTGTAATTCCTGGTCAACAACTTTGTAAGAAATTTCTTTTTAGAGTAAACAAATTTGTTTTAATTTATAAAAAATATTTGTTTTGAGCATATTCCCATCTCCAATCCAGCACATTTTATTTCATTAAATTTGAATTTGATGAAAAAAATACTTTTTATTGCTCCAATGGATTTACCAAACCAATATCAAATCCAAGATGTCACAATTTTCATCAAATTGAGGATAACTATAGTTTTCACCAATTTACTGTTCAAAATCGTTGGAGTTATAGGTAATACAACATCACTAGATGACCGGCCGGATGTCCCTCGGACACCACTTGGGTGAAAAATTACCCAAAACATATTACATATTTTTGTGAAAATTACATTGGTCAATCGACCGGGACCGGCTGGATGTCCTCCCAGTCGACCGGTGATTTGATGACTTTCCGTTGGACCACGCGATATTAGATGGAGTTTTTATTCAATTTTCTACTCAAATTTGATGGAAAAAAAAAGGTTAAACATTGGAGATGCCCTAATATGTATCCAATCCAAAGGGACATGGACAGCCTAACCACAAAAGAAAAATACAAACCATAAAATAATAAACCCATAAATGAAGCATGAAGATTTTTCAGAAACAAAATACCAACTACGTCAAATCTATGATATTTCCAAGTTTTTCTGTTATTTTCTTTTCTTCTAAAACAAAATGTTTTCTTCCCCAAATTGCTATGTTAGTAAAATGGTTCAATAAAAGCTTCTCACTGTCAACTCAAACGCCAAAGTAACAAATATCAGTCTGCATCTTGAAACACTTCCTCAAATATATAAGAGCTACACGTTAAAAAGGCCAAGAAATGGCTGGTCCGAGTCGAAAAACACCTAGCAAACCGAGAGCTTAATTTTGTACCCCTGGGCCGATCCCACCTCCTATAATGTCTGACTGAATCTAACAACTGGTTACAGATCCAGATGGTCAGTTGAACTCCACGTATTTTGATCATCAGACTGTGGATCTCCAAAAATAGCTTCAATCCTTGGTTTTGCAGGTTGATCTCTCCCGAGAGGGAAATTCCAAAATGAATCGGAATTCTCAAAGAATATGTAAAATGCAACTGCAGATGCCAAAAATAATCCCAGAAGAACTAAATAGACCTGCCACTCTGCACATGAGAAGGGGGAAAAAAATAGATCAGCCTCAAATGTCAAACAGAGAGAGAGAGAGAGAGAGAGAGAGAGAGAGAGACCTTTCCAATCAGCAGGAACATTCAGCCTAGTCACCATAGCTCCCCATTCTTTAGAAGTAGTAAGCACAATCCTGCATAATGCATTCCCACCCACATAGGTCAAAGCAAATACCAGGCTTCAAAGGGACATGGCTAGCCTAACCACAACCGAAAAATACATCCAAGCATTTAATTTCTTTTAATCAGTTATAGATGAGTTGACATTGTGAATAGAGTTTTCTCATCTGTGAACTACACAGTATATCTGATTCCTTGTTGGACCTAGCCTTGGTCATTCATCAAGCAGAATTGCGGATGTTTGTCATGGGATTAGAGCTAAAACTTATTTTCTTCTTTTTTTAGGGTCCAATCTGAAGGAAGACAATTCGTTTCAAGGTGCTTGTATGACTCCAAGAAACTCCACAACAAAGTCCATGTCAGGCTGGCATGTTTGTATATATTTTTGATAAATAAACTGACACGTTTGTATTGGAGCTCAATGCCTTGTTTTTTCAAATTCATTTTTGAGT
>CM069911.1:74572673-74698278 GCA_036172215.1 Camellia granthamiana | reverse complement strand
AAGGTCTCCTAGACCACGCGTGTTTAAGGTCCCGCCGGACCGGCTGTGGGGCGATGCATGATAATGCAAATGGAGTGTGCGCACCAATGCACCGAAGGTCTTGCACCCTCCAAGGATTTAAGGTCTCCTAGACCGGGCGTGTTTAAGGTCCCGCCGGACCCTAGTGTGGAGAACGATGCAAAGCATAAATGCATGACAATGCTCGTAATAAAATGCATGACAATGCAATCAAGCGGGTTTAAGGTCTCGCCAAACCGCGCGTGTTTTTGGTCCCGCCGGACCGGCTTTGGGGCAATGATGATGAGATGCGCGAAAGAGCGCGATGAAATGCATGCCAAATGCAACGAACGGTGTACGTCAGTGTACCGAAGGTCTTGCACCCTCCAAGGATTTAAGGTCTCCTAGACCGTACGTATTTAAGGTCTTGTCAGACCGTAATGCAAAATGTAATGCTCATGAGGCACGCATACCTCGAGATACAATGACATACAAAATGAGGCATGCATACCTTATCAGATGGAAAATGAAATGCAAAACGAGGCACGCGTACCTCGAAATGCAATGAAATGCGAGATGAGGCACACGTGCCTCATCGGATGGAAAATGAAATGCAAAACGAGGCACGCGTACCTCGAAATGCAATGAAATGCAAGAGGAGGCACACGTACCTCGAAATGCAATGAAATGCAAGATGAGGCACACGTACCTCATCGGATGGAAAATGAAATGCAAAACGAGGCACGTGTACCTCGAAATGCAATGAGATGCAAGATGAGGCACACGTACCTCATCGGATGGAAAATGAAATGCAAAACGAGGCACGCGTACCTCGAAATGCAATGAGATGCAAGATGAGGCACACGTACCTCATCGGATGGAAAATGAAATGCAAAACGAGGCACGCGTACCTCGAAATGCAATGAAATGCAAGATGAGGCACACGTACCTCATCGGATGGAAAATGAAATGCAAAACGAGGCACGCGTACCTCGAAATGCAATGAAATGCAAGATGAGGCACACGTACCTCATCGGATGGAAAATGAAATGCAAAACGAGGCACGCGTACCTCGAAATGCAATGAGATGCAAGATGAGGCACACGTACCTCATCGGATGGAAAATGAAATGCAAAACGAGGCACGCGTACCTCGAAATGCAATGAAATGCAAGATGAGGCACACGTACCTCATCGGATGGAAAATGGAATGCAAGTGAGGCACACATACCGCACTGAAATGTAAAATGATGCAAGTGAGGTACGTGAGGTAGCACACCTCACGTGGATCAAGATGGAATGCAAAATAATGCAAAATGATGCACGTGAGGTAGCACACCTCACGTGGATCAAGATGGAATGAAAAATGAAATGCAAAATGATGCACGTGAGGTAGCACACCTCACGTGGATCAAGATGAAATGCAAAATGAAACACGTGAGGTAGCACACCTCACGCGGATCAAAGTGAAATGCAAAATGATGCGAAATGATGCACGTGAGGTA
Source organism: Camellia granthamiana (assembly GCA_036172215.1). Classification (NCBI taxonomy): domain Eukaryota; kingdom Viridiplantae; phylum Streptophyta; class Magnoliopsida; order Ericales; family Theaceae; genus Camellia; species Camellia granthamiana. Next base: position 74,696,777 of record CM069911.1, on the reverse strand, counting down.
GCACACCTCACGTGGATCAAGATGAAATGCAAAATGAGACACGTGAGGTAGCACACCTCACGCGGATCAAAGTGAAATGCAAAATGATGCGAAATGATGCACGTGAGGTAGCACACCTCACGCGGATCAAGATGAAATGCAAAATGAGACACGTGAGGTAGCACACCTCACGCGGATCAAAGTGAAATGCAAAATGATGCGAAATGATGCACGTGAGGTAGCACACCTCACGCGGATCAAGATGAAATGCAAAATGAGGCACACATACCTCATTGATTGTAAAATGCAAAACGAGGCACGCGTACCTCGAGATGCAATGAAATGCAAAATGAAAGTGCAAGTATGACACGCATGCCACAAGGAACGTAAAACAACGCAAGTGTGACACGCATGCCGCACAGAAATGTAAAACAGTGCAAGTGTGACACGCATGCCACACAGAAATGCAAAATGGTGCAAGTCACAAGGGACATGCAAAACGGCGCGATGCGACGCACCGGGCAGTGTGATGAATGCAAGCAACGCACACGGGACAACTTTTGAATCTTATAAAAGACAAAAGGATACAAAAGGATACAATCTTTGCTTGAATCTGAGCGCCACGCACAGAAGACAGGGTCCAAGGTCAAAACGGAGGCCGGTTGAGCATCGGGGATGCACTTTCTTGCACTTTCTTGAGCTATGAAGACCCAAAACTCCTCAATTTGCCAAAACAAGGCCTTGGGAACACCACCGGCTGGGTGGGAAGGCTGCCGGCTGCCACCGGCTGCCTAAACTTCTCCACCGGCACAATAATGTGCCGACCGGCACAAAATAGTGCCGACCGGCAGAAAGTTGCTGATCGGGGACAGTTTCGACTTTTCGCCACGGGTCTTTTAAAATAGGGCTTGAAACCCTATTCTACTCACTTCTCTACCACCGAAAAACTCTTGCCTCTCTTTCCAGAGTGTTTTTCTCTCATCTTTCGTCGATTTCCTCGCGTTTTACGCCCGTTTTACCGTCGGATTCGCGATATTCTTCGCGTTCCGGACATTTTCGACCGATTGAAATTCCGTTTCGGAGTCTCTTTCTCAGTTTTCACCTTTTCGGGACTTGTTCCCCTCGATTTTCTCTTCATTCTCGTGTATTTTCATCTTCCGGCCTTTCCGGCCATTTTCGACCCGCCCGGGGTTGACTTTTTCGGTTGACCTTTCACATTCCGACCCGGTTTTCCTTTTCTGGCTATTTTCTCATCCCCATTACTATGGCAGACGATGTTCCACATGTCGGGACTCCTCCGGATCACGAGATGGATCCCGGGGTCGAGCTCCTCCCTCTGAGCGAGTGCCCATTTGATCCGGCGACCTACCAGCCGGCTATCCACATTCTACCACCCGATGGACTTCGCCACTTCCGCGGCTTCGACCGAGCGCTGGACCCGGAGCTTCTTCTGTGTGAGCCGGCCTCTCACTTGTCCTTCGGCGCTTCCGAGGTAACATCTTGATCTACTTTAATTTCTGCAATGTAGGACCTTTAACTGTCAACTGCCATAGCTGATTACATTCCTTAACTGCTTTAGATCTGATACACTGTGCGCTGTAGTAGATTGTAGACAACCTCACAACTGATATCTGCTTAGGACCGACACACATGCACACTCACTGCACTAGCCTGAATCACCCAAACACACGGCACACATTGCACTTTTGACATGAACTCACCGACACCCGGTGCTTACTTGAATCTGAAAACTCGCACGCATGCTAGACTTGCACTGAATCACACAAACACGCAGACGCATCACACGTTGGTAATTCACTGAAACATACCGAGACCCGGCATCCGTTTGAACTTTGAAAAACACGCACACATGTTATGTTCACACTGATCCCCATGGGAGTACTGACACATCACAGGCCACAGTCCACCTACTGGTGCACTGAAACCTGACATTTGCTTGCATCTGAAAAACGTGCACACGTGCACCAAGTTTACACTGGACCACTCGAAATACACTGATGCATCGCGCGCCGTAGTTTACCGTAAGCACACCGGTACCTGGTTTCTGTTTGAATCTGAAAGACTTGCACGCATGCTAGATTTGTACTTACTTTAACTGTTTCTTCGAAACTGTACATTTCATATTGATTCGCAACTGTTTGTTTGTAAACAGGGAGGTTCCCATGCCATCCGCGGGTATGGGAATACCGTCGCTCGAGAGTGGTATGCTGAGCTACCTGACGCAGTCCGTCAGATCGTCGATCGGGCCGGCTTCGGCGCATTTTGCAGGGGATTGTCCAGACTTATCGCTTGCAGGCCTCTCCTCGCGGCCCTGGCAGAGAGGTGGTGGGACACCACTGATTCATTCCACTTGTCGATGGCAGGGGACATGACGATGACTCCTTACGACTTCGCGATGCTTACCGGCATCGGGGTAGGGGGTGATCCGATCCCCTTCGACATTGACATGGATGAGTGGACCGCGGCCCAGGTCTACTTGCTTGGCGAGGCACCGCCTCTGGCGCGCCCTGGCTTTGTCAGGTATTCCTGGTTCGAGGTTCAGTTCAGGGTCCAGCCCACCCTCATCGACGCAGCCCCGATGACCCAGGAGGCCGTGGAGCAGTACGCACGCGGTTTCTTGATGTTTTTGCTAGGGACGACCCTCTTCGCCGACCGGGCGAACACAGTGCCCCTCTGTCTTCTCAGCGCACTGGTAGATGTCAGAGATATTTTGCGCTTTGACTGGGGTGGCGCGGCTCTGGCCACCCTCTACGGCTACATGAGCTCAGTCTCCCGTGGCAGCGGGCAGTTGCTCGGAGGCTACTGGCGAGCTTGGGAGGTATGTCTTCTTCTCTACTTTACATTTCCGCTCTTCATACTTTCTGCATTCTGCACTGTACACTGCTCACACTGACTGTATACTGTACACACTGCACACACATACTCTGCTTTTCACTGACTGTATATTGCACACATGGCACACACATACTCTGCACAATACACTGCACAACACACGGCTCTGCTATCTCTGCTTTACACTGCCTTCTACTTTATCTGATGGTCATACTGACATCTGTTTTGCAGTTGTGGGTGTATGTGTCACGACCCAAACCCGGCCCTATGGGTTTAGTACCGTAACTGGCCAGTAATCCGTGATTACCAAAGGCCTGCTTAACAATCAATACAATATAACAGAGTTCAGGGCCTGGCGGAAGCCAAAACAATAACTGAATAGTGTCCAATGAGCTGTGACAATCTGTATGCCAAAAGTTTTTCATTCATACATGCATAAGACAGTACAATGCAAAGTGGCATACACAATATACATATCCATAACGGTCAGTGAATCAGGGACTTAATCCCTTGGACAGTGCTGTAAACGGTAAACAGTCTATACAATAATCTCACAATGGTACAAAACAGTGAGACAGACAGGGGAAATCAAAACCCCAAAGCCATAGCATGGCAACTAGGAACCTCGCTGTGAGGCACACAGGCTGGCTGGACAAAACTGGGGACTGACCCGCGCTCCTAGCTCCGATCTGGTTGCTGAGAACCTACATATATATATAAACAGTGAGCTAAAGCCCAATGAATAACATAATGTGTAAAGGGGTTATGAATGAATGTCCTTACAATAATGAAATCAATTCATTTAACAGTATTTCGATCTTTCAGTATTTCAGTCAATCAATAGTTCAATCAATCAGTCTTTCAATCAATCAGTCATATGTGGTACATCCATTAGCCTATAAACAATAGGTCCAAAAGGACCGGGCCTTGACAGACCCAACAATAGTGATGGCCATCAATCAATAACAATATGGTTCCACGAGGAAACCGACAGAGCTCTGTATCAGTCAATAACAATGGGTGCTAAGGATGCCACAATACAATTCGAAATACAGGACATCATTCATTCAATAAACAATATCAGTTCAATAAACATTTCAGTTCAGTATTCAAAAGATAACCATTTTGAACATATCTTTACACAATCTGTTACTCACAGAGATTGGGCTATTAGCAGCTAGAGCATGTCCCCGAGAGCCAACCCTAAACAATTAAACAATTGAACACACACTAAGTTTAACAGTTGGGGAAGTACAATAATTAACTTCCTAATATGCCTCGGTGTGTTCCATGTCTAAATCCTCATTAAGATGTCTTAAACTAGGCCTAAGAATGCCTAGGATGAGATGAGGATGCAAAATTACACTTGGAAGGCATTTTTCAAAACTTGCTGGAAATAGGCACCTCGCTCGAGCGAGCCTCCCTTCGCTCGAGCGAGATCCCAAAATCAAAGGCTTCGCTCGAGCGAGAGTCCCTTCGCTCGAGCGAACTGATGAACAGTAAAAGTACTGGATGCTCACTTTTCTCGCGCGATGCCACGCTCGATGCTCGCTCGAGCGAGCTGGCAAAACAAGGGCTCGCTCGAGCGAGGAATCCTTCGCTCGAGCGAGGAAGCAAAATCTGGGATTTCCAGATTTGTCTCCCAAGTTCGAACCAAGTATTCAAACACTCAAATCTCATCCTCTTGGCCCCAAATTCTGGAAAAACACTTTCAACTCAATGTATTACAAGTTTCAAAAGTTATTTTGTACATGCAAGGGCCAAGGGTTGATCAATTGAAGCCAATTTCAAACCATTTTCAAGAATATTTTCAAAATGTGAGATGCATGATCTTTAAACCAAAATCAAGCTTTAAATCTTGCTCAATTGAGCTCAAAAGCTGGAAAACAAACTGAAAACATGGTCTTGATATGAATGTAAGCTTGCATGCACCAATGGACCATGGATTCAGCCTCAAGAATCAACAAATTCAACATGCATGCAACATTTATGCTCTATTTCAACCCCTATGCACCATTTCATGGCTTGATGCTACAATGGAGCCTAGAACATGCAAAATGCAGCTCAAAACAACAAGAAGAACATGGATTTTCTTACCTAGAGTTTTGATTTCAAGTCTAGCAAGCTCAATTTATGCACATACACTTCAATCTTCAAGTCTTCTAGTCAAGCCCTCAAGAACACTCAATTTCTCTCTTAACTCTCCTCTCTCACTTCTCTCTTGTTCAAATTTCGGTGGTGAGGCAACAAGGAGGCTGAGGAAATATTGATTCCAAGTGCATAGGCTCTAGTGATAGATTAAACAATGGTCCACTATAATGGCGGTTTCGTAATTAAGTGGAACTTGGCAATTAACTTATTTCAATGTAGTTTAATCATCCCTAATCAATTTTCAGACAATTATATCATTAAATCACAAATATTCTAATGATCACAAAACACTAAACGGTTTCTAAATCGGCCGCCGATAAGGCCTTCAATTAGCAATCTAAACATATAAATGCATACCGATAAATCATATACTCAAACAGACACAATATGCAATTCAATAGGTACACTCATTCAATTTCAAATTTCACTTTCAATCGATCTATTCAATACTTCAATTAATTCGATAATCAATCATTATCAATTCAATTTGGCGATAATCAGTATATAATCCGATAATCATTAACGAGGGTCGTTACAGTCTCCCCTCCTTATAATGAGTTTAGTCCTCTAAACTCGAGTTACCTCCATTCTGAAAGAAAGCAGGATCCAATGGGAACAAATCAGGATATCTCCTCATCATGTCATCTTCCCTTTCCCAAGTGGCATACACACCACCATGATTCTGCCAATCAACTTTCACTAACGGAATCTCTTTGTTCCTCAGTTTCTTGATCCGTCTGTTTACAATCTGTATAGGCCGTTCCTCATAAGTGTAGTCATCACTCAACACTACGCAAGTAGGCTCAATCACATGAAACGGATCTCGAAGATAGTCTCTCAACATCGAAATGTGGAAGACATTGTGCATATGCTCCATTTCAGGAGGAAGTGCAACTTGATACGCCACCGGATTGATTTTCTCAATAATTTCATACGGTCCGACATACCTCGGCGCTAACTTGCCCTTGACTCCAAAACGAGTCTGGCCTTTCATTGGTGTCACTTTCACAAATACGTGATCACCCACTTCGTACTCTCTATCCCGTCTTCTGATATCTGCATAGCTTTTCTGTCTACTCTGTGCAGTTTTCAGTCTCTGCTGTATCAGTTTCACTTTCTCAGTCGTTTCGTATACAATCTCGGGCCCAATCAAAGGCCCATCTCCAACTTCTGCCCAGCAAATTGGAGATCTACACTTTCTACCATATAATGCCTCGAAAGGCGCCATACCAATACTCGAATGGTAGCTGTTGTTGTAGGCGAATTCAGCCAATGGCAAATGACTTTCCCAATTTCCTTGAAAGTCAAGGACACACATTCTCAGTAGATCCTCTAAAGTCTGAATGGTCCTTTCTGACTGTCCATCCGTCTGAGGATGATAGGCACTACTCAGCCTCAATTCAGTACCCAATGCAGTTTGTAGGCTCTGCCAAAACCTCGATGTAAACTTTGAATCCCTGTCAGAAACAATAGATACAGGCACTCCATGCAATCTCACAATTTCATCAATATAGATAACAGCTAATTTGTCTGCATTATAAACTGTCTTGACAGGTAGGAAGTGTGCAGATTTAGTCAGTCTATCAACAATAACCCAAATAGAGTCCATACCTTTCCTGGAGCGAGGTAATCCAACGATAAAATCCATCGTGATATGCTCCCATTTCCACTCTGGTATGGATAAAGGTTGCAGTAATCCAGCAGGTCGCTGATGTTCAACTTTGACTTGTTGGCAATGAAGACATTTGGACACAAAGTCGGCAATTTCCTTCTTCATTCCCGGCCACCAGAAATTCTGTTTCAAATCCTGATACATTTTCGTATTCCCCGGGTGAATAGACAATTTCGAATTGTGGCCTTCTTGCAGAATTCTTCTTTTCAATTCACTGTCATTCGGTACACACAGTCTATCTTGAAATTTCAATACATTGTTCTCGAATTTGTAACCCGGTCTCGGCTTAGACTCTCTTTCTTCGATGATCTTTTTCAAAAAGTCATCCAGTTGCTGTTTCTCTTTAACTTCTTCAATCAAGGCTGGTTGAGCAGTAATGGCAGCTATTGTTCCGCCTTGTTCTTTCAAAACAATCTCAATTTCAAATTTTTCAAGATCATGAAGTAACTCTTTCTGCCCGGTGAGCAAACAAGCTAAGTTGGCAATTGACTTTCGGCTCAATGCATCGGCAACCGTATTGGCTTTTCCCGGATGATACAAAATCTGTAAATCATAATCTTTAATCAATTCCAGCCATCTCCGCTGTCTCATATTCAGTTCTTTCTGAGTGAAGAAATATTTCAAACTCTTGTGGTCGGTATACACTTCACATGTTGCCCCATACAAATAGTGACGCCAAATTTTTAAGGCAAATACCACTACAGCAAGCTCCAAATCATGTGTTGGGTAGTTCTTTTCGTGCGGTCTCAACTGTCGGGAAGCATAAGCAATAACTCTCCCATTCTGCATTAAAACACACCCCAAACCTTTATGAGAAGCATCACTAAATACAGTATACCCATCCGTACCTGAAGGTAAGGTCAGAATCGGTGCAGTCACAAGTCGGGTTTTCAATTCTTGAAATGCCGATTCTCTCTGGTCAGTCCAGTCAAATGATGTCCCCTTCTGAGTCAATTGAGTCAATGGTAAGGCAATTTTGGAGAAGTCTTTAACAAATCTTCTGTAATATCCAGCCAATCCCAAGAAGCTTCGGACTTCAGTCACGTTTGTTGGTCTAGGCCAGTTCACTACAGCTTCAATTTTCTGCGGATCAACAGAAATTCCATCTTTGCTAACAACATGTCCCAAAAACATAACATGGTCAAGCCAAAACTCACATTTAGACAGTTTAGCATACAGTTTCTGTTCTCTTAAAGTCTGTAAGGCAAGTCTCAAATGCTGCTCATGTTCTTCTACAGTTCTAGAATATATCAATATGTCATCAATGAATACCACAATAAAATCATCAAGGTATGGTTTAAAAATTCTGTTCATGAGGTCCATAAATGCAGCTGGGGCATTCGTGACTCCGAATGGCATAACTAAAAATTCATAGTGGCCATACCTCGTTCTAAAAGCAGTTTTAGCAATATCTTCCGGTTTTACCTTCAGTTGATGATACCCCGATCTGAGATCAATTTTGGAAAACACTTGTGCACCCTGTAACTGATCAAATAAGTCATCAATACGCGGTAAGGGATACTTATTCTTTACAGTTACCTTGTTCAATTCACGGTAATCAATGCACAGTCTCAGTGAGCCATCTTTCTTCTTCACAAACAAAACAGGTGCACCCCACGGTGAAGTACTGGGCCTGATAAACTTCTTGTCTAGCAGTTCCTGCAATTGTACTTTCAATTCCTTCAGTTCAGTTGGAGCCATTCTATAGGGAGCTTTGGACACTGGCTGTGTTCCCGGAATCACATCAACTGTAAATTCAATCTCCCTGTCAATCAAATCCCCTGGCAGATCATCTGGAAACACATCTGGGAATTCTCTGACTATAGGAATGCAATTCACATCAGTGTTAACACCGTCAGTAGACACAGTCAATATAGAACAGAAATACCCTTTACACCCCTTTCTAATCAGTTTCATGGCTTTCACAGATGAAATCAAGTACGGGGGAGGTACTACTCCAGCTCCACTAAATACAAATTCAGGCAAACCAGGTGGACGGAAAACAACTTGCTTAGTCACACAGTCAATACTAGCATGATATTTTTGTAACCAATCCATCCCCAATATCACATCAAAATGATCAATATTCAGTGGCAGTAAATCAATAAACAAATGTGCATCCCCAACAATGATTTCACAAGCAGGATACATATATGCACATGTCATGGATCCCCCAACAGGTGATGATACAGCTAGCAGATAATTCATGGGTTCTAAGGGTCTATTCAATTTTCTCGAAAAAGCATACGACACATAAGAATGTGTAGACCCCGAATCAATCAATACATATGCATTCTGAGTACAAATAGAGAGGATACCTGACACAACAGTCTCAGTGTTTTGCACGTCTCCCGGTACTAGGGCGAACACTCGGCCCTGTCTCATAGGCTCTTTCCCGGTAGCTTTGGAGTTCGGTTTTGGTGTTGCAGTTGATGCTGCTGCGCTTGGTGCAGCTTTGCTACTTGGTTGTGGGTTAGAGGGGCAGTCTTTAATCCTGTGGCCCACCTTGCCACACTTGAAACAAGCTCCAGAGAGCTGATAGCAAACCCCTTTATGTTTGTTGCCACACACAGAGCAAGGTGGAGTGAACCCACTCCCTTGGCTGGGGCTAGACATTGACCCCGTATTCTGTTTCTTATTCGATGAGCTATGCTTGCCTTTCTTAAACTTGAACCCTTGCCTTTTGCCTTGCCACTCCGTTGTTGGTGTTTCAGACTGTTTCACAGCTGCAATATTCGATTCGGCCATTAACGCCCGATCAAGAACACCCACAAAAGTCGGCATTTTTAAAACATTGATTCGGTCCAGTATAGCAACATTAAGGCCACCTTCAAACCTCCTGGCCTTCTTATAGTCGGTATCTACCATGTGTGGTGCATACCTGGCAAGTTCAGTGAATTTCTTTTCATATTCGGCAACAGACATTTTGCCCTGTTTCAATTGCTCAAACTCAGTCACCTTTCTGTCTCTGATGCACTGGGGAAAGTACTTTTCAAAGAAGGACTCTTTGAACTGAGCCCAAGTCTTGATAGCATTTGCATCCCGAGTCAACATCCACCACCTTCTTGCTTCTTCCTGTAAGGTGAAGGTTGCTAGCAATACCTTGTTGGCTTCGGAACACGGAAATACTTCGAACAACTTTTCTGTTTCAAGAACCCACGCTTCAGCCTGTAGCGGTTCTAAGCCTCCCTGAAAGGACGGCGGTTTCAGTTTGCTGAACTTATGAGTCAATGCAATAATATCCTCCTCATTAGCATTCACATTCTGTACATTCTGTTCCGGTTGCACCGGGGGAGGAGGAGGAGGTGGGGGCTGTGGATTCTGTTGTTGTTGATCTAGCCTTTCAATTATCAGTCCCATCATTAGTTCAAGTCTGGCCATTCTGGCCTCAGTTGATGAAGACCCAGGTTCATTTGCAGTTGTGTTATCCATTTCACTATAAACAGTTATGACAGTTATAGCAATTATAACATAAGCAGTTATACACTTAATCAGTTTAACCTTTTTAGCATATAATCAATCAATCATAAGCACACATTTTTCATGTTAATGCAATGTCCTAATCACTTTTCTAGGACACTCTATAGCTCATTTGAACACGTGTGTGCGGTATAACTCGTGGTTAAGTATCGCTCTGATACCACTCTGTCACGACCCAAACCCGGCCCTATGGGTTTAGCACCGTAACTGGCCAGTAATCCGTGATTACCAAAGGCCTGCTTAACAATCACACAATATAACAGAGTTCAGGGCCTGGCGGAAGCCAAAACAATAAATGAATAGTGTCCAATGAGCTGTGACAATCTGTATGCCAAAAAGTTTTTCATTCACATGCACATAAAACAGTACAGTACGATACGGCATACACAATATACATATCCATAACAGTCGGTGAATCAGGGACTTAATCCCTTATACAGTACAGTAAACGGTAACAGTCTATACAATAGTCCCACAACAGTACAAAACAGTGAGACAGTCAGGGGAAATACAAAAGACCCCAAGGCCATGGCATGGCGACTAGGAACCTCGCTGTGAGGCACACAGGCTGGCTGGACAAAACTGGGGACCAATCCCACGCTCCTAGCTCCGGTCGGGCTGCTGAGAACCTACATATATATATAAACAGTGAGCTAAAGCCCAATGAATAACATAATGTGTAAAGGGGTTATGAATGAATGTCCTTACAATAATGAAATCAATTCATTTAACAGTATTTCGATCTTTCAGTATTTCAGTCAATCAATAGTTCAATCAATCAGTCTTTCAATCAATCAGTCATATGTGGTACATCCATTAGCCTATAAACAATAGGTCCAAAAGGACCGGGCCTTGACAGACCCAACAATAGTGATGGCCATCAATCAATAACAATATGGTTCCACGAGGAAACCGACAGAGCTCTGTATCAGTCAATAACAATGGGTGCTAAGGATGCCACAATACAATTCGAAATACAGGACATACATTCATTCAATAAACAATATCAGTTCAATAAACATTTCAGTTCAGTATTCAAAAGATAACCATTTTGAACATATCTTTACACAATCTGTTACTCACAGAGATTGGGCTATTAGCAGCTAGAGCATGTCCCCGAGAGCCAACCCTAAACAATTAAACAATTGAACACACACTAAGTTTAACAGTTGGGGAAGTACAATAATTAACTTCCTAATATGCCTCGGTGTGTTCCATGTCTAAATCCTCATTAAGATGTCTTAAACTAGGCCTAAGAATGCCTAGGATGAGATGAGGATGCAAAATTACACTTGGAAGGCATTTTTCAAAACTTGCTGGAAATAGGCACCTCGCTCGAGCGAGCCTCCCTTCGCTCGAGCGAGATCCCAAAATCAAAGGCTTCGCTCGAGCGAGAGTCCCTTCGCTCGAGCGAACTGATGAACAGTAAAAGTACTGGATGCTCACTTTTCTCGCGCGATGCCACGCTCGATGCTCGCTCGAGCGAGCTGGCAAAACAAGGGCTCGCTCGAGCGAGGAATCCTTCGCTCGAGCGAGGAAGCAAAATCTGGGATTTCCAGATTTGTCTCCCAAGTTCGAACCAAGTATTCAAACACTCAAATCTCATCCTCTTGGCCCCAAATTCTGGAAAAACACTTTCAACTCAATGTATTACAAGTTTCAAAAGTTATTTTGTACATGCAAGGGCCAAGGGTTGATCAATTGAAGCCAATTTCAAACCATTTTCAAGAATATTTTCAAAATGTGAGATGCATGATCTTTAAACCAAAATCAAGCTTTAAATCTTGCTCAATTGAGCTCAAAAGCTGGAAAACAAACTGAAAACATGGTCTTGATATGAATGTAAGCTTGCATGCACCAATGGACCATGGATTCAACCTCAAGAATCAACAAATTCAACATGCATGCAACATTTATGCTCTATTTCAACCCCTATGCACCATTTCATGGCTTGATGCTACAATGGAGCCTAGAACATGCAAAATGCAGCTCAAAACAACAAGAAGAACATGGATTTTCTTACCTAGAGTTTTGATTTCAAGTCTAGCAAGCTCAATTTATGCACATACACTTCAATCTTCAAGTCTTCTAGTCAAGCCCTCAAGAACACTCAATTTCTCTCTTAACTCTCCTCTCTCACTTCTCTCTTGTTCAAATTTCGGTGGTGAGGCAACAAGGAGGCTGAGGAAATATTGATTCCAAGTGCATAGGCTCTAGTGATAGATTAAACAATGGTCCACTATAATGGCGGTTTCGTAATTAAGTGGAACTTGGCAATTAACTTATTTCAATGTAGTTTAATCATCCCTAATCAATTTTCAGACAATTATATCATTAAATCACAAATATTCTAATGATCACAAAACACTAAACGGTTTCTAAATCGGCCGCCGATAAGGCCTTCAATTAGCAATCTAAACATATAAATGCATACCGATAAATCATATACTCAAACAGACACAATATGCAATTCAATAGGTACACTCATTCAATTTCAAATTTCACTTTCAATCGATCTATTCAATACTTCAATTAATTCGATAATCAATCATTATCAATTCAATTTGGCGATAATCAGTATATAATCCGATAATCATTAACGAGGGTCGTTACAGTTAATTTTTTTGTTAAGAAAAATTAGAATTATTTACATTAAGACCCTTTAATTGTTAATAATTATCACTTTACCCTTTTATTTATAAACCCATGTGTATTGACCCTTAATTATAAATATGCATTATTTTTACTTTACCCAAATCACTCTCAAGAGCGGTTATTTGAACAATTTTTGTAATTAAGAGATCAACATGTATTAATTTATAAATGAGATAAAATAATATTTATTAATAATTTAAAAAAATCTTAATGTAATTAACCTAAAAGTTATACTTCTTGTACAAGTTACATGCCATAACGACCTTTTGGGGTTCACGTGATTGAAAACACAACCAAGGAAAAATCTAAACTCTAAAATATTTTTTTTTTGATCAACAAAAGAAAACTTTATTGATGAAGAAAGCATAACATACAAAACTTACATCAACAAAGATGGAAAAGCAAAAAACAGAAGGCCCTAAATTGGTGAGAAACCAATAAAGGAAGACAAAAGAGAAAGGAACAGAAAACAGCCAAGAACAGAGCTGCCAAAGGGGATCCGAATACACATTCAACCAACCCCACTGCAGACCAATAGCATAAACCAGCATCTAGCATATCAACTAGACTTCCTTTATTCAACTAAACTTCAATGATTAACATACATCCCACCCGACTACATCCAGGCCAAGCACACAAATCTGGCAGCAACAGAGCAGCAGCAGACAACAAATCCTGATTCACAATAGCATAAACCAGCAGCAGCCAAGAACACAGCTGCCAAATGGGAAACCTGATGAACATACATCCACAGATCTGGCAGCAACATAGCAGCAGTAGTATTGATTGATTTAGAATAATGGTTCTAGTTTGCCCTAATATTTCATGTCTTCTCTTGAACAACAACAAAGAGACCACCATATACACGTAACTAACACACAACAGTTAATGAAACTGAACAGGAAAACAAAGATTTTTAAAGTAAATACAATCAAATTAATAAGAGTTTGAGAGATCATAAACTTACTTTGAGATCATTAATACGTGCGAGCGAAGCACCATCAAGACTGTATTCCTTCATGTTCCATGCACCGTGTTCGCCAGACCGTTCTTTGTTCTCATAATCCAAACTTCGCTTGCCTCCGATAACTCTTCCATGCTGATCCTCAATAGGCTTCGCCGCATCGATCGCTTTCCACGTACCATCTTACCCACCGTCCGATCAATTCTCTTCCCCTTTCCAGACTTCTTCTTCAACTGTGTGAACACGTAGAGATTGGTTTTCACAGTGTTGAATATGTTGGACATTTGTTTTTCATCGTAGACGTCGCATTCGATCACATGTCCTTGCATGGGTAATGGTTGGTTAATAATCTTGTTTAGCAGATAATACTCAATCAACTCTATATCACTAGGTTTAAATTTATATCCGACACCAAACTCCATTGCCATTGTTACTCAGGTAGAGAGAGAGAGGAATGATCGTTGTTACAGGTAGAGAGAGAGAGAACATAACAGACCAGACACAGAGAGAGGGCAATGATCGTTGGGGATGAAAAATGAAGTGTTTTTGTTTTAGGTAGACTCTCCCCGCAGACTTTGAGGTATATTAAATTACAAATACATCCATAAAATTTGTTCAAAGTGCTTGTCTTTTATAATTTTAAAAATTTTATTTGAGATTTTTAATTTTATAATAAATTATTTATTTTATTAATAAATTATCAAATGAATTAATAATTTTTAATGATATTAAAAATATATTTTAATTAATAATTCATATAATTTTATTATTATGTAGGAGAACAGTTATGGATTTTATTTTTTCAATTAATTCTATTAAATAAAAAAATTCTAACAATGAAATATTTGTAATTTTTCAAATCATAAAAAACAATTTGTATTTTAAGTAAATCTCAGAAGATATATTTGTAATTTACCCAAACCTAAAATAAAAAAGGATAAATTACACAAACCTCCCTTATTGTTTGCAAAAAATATTTATATGTATATATATATAATTTGACCTCCATTTTAGCATAGCTAAAATAATCGAAATTAATGTAGATAATAAGCCAACGCTAAAATAAATAAAAACAAATATATGTTTTGAGGAAAATTCTTTGGTGTGCAATGTATACCATATGTAACCCTACTACAAAATTACATAAATTTCACGAACTTACATAAGTGATCTCATAAAAATGTATAAATTAAATACAAATTCACGTAAGTCTAATGTTTTCACGAACTTATGTGAATTTATGTTCAATTTACACATTTTTATAAGACTACTTATGTAATTCCATGAAAATTTACGTAATTTTGTAGTAAGATTGCATACACTAAAGCATTTCCCTACATTTTAACAAAAAATAAATGACAATAACATTATTTTTTTATTCATACAATGAATTAATGACAAAAAATGACTTACCTATTTTGTAAATTAAATCCTCAAGAGAGTTCCTCGTAATTATAATAAAAGTGTGGAATGAATTGTATTTTTTTCTAATCCTTAATGTAATATATCCAATTAAAATAAACATTACTTTTTAAAATATATATATATGTATATATGGTCCACCATCAGTAAATTATCATTTACACTGTTCCTTTTGTTGTGCCTTATTTGTAAATTTTGTACAACAAAAATTAAATTGATTTGTTTATGATTTTATTAGATTATTTTTGAAATTATACTTACCTTTTTTTTATTTTTCTTTTTAAAAAAAATATAATAAAATAATGTAGTTTTATTATTGAAACAATATTTTATTTCATAAATGATCTGTACATAAAATTTTACAAAATAAACGATTTAGATTATCAAAATATGACCTATAATAATCTCCACAGGCCCAACAAAAACCTCATGTCCATTGTTGACTAGTGATAATCTAGATTGAGATCCTCACCATTATATGGTTATAATTGAGGATTTTCATTACATTATCTAAGATTTTGTAAGAATTTTAAAAAAATTTATCACTATTTTAAATTTAGAACAAATCCTTACAAACCCTTGAATAATGTAATAGAAATCGTTCATTATAATTTTAAAATAGAGAGAATCACAATTTAGATGGTCCTACCCCCTCTCTATATATATAATACTACTTTTGGTGGAGAGGCTCTAACTTTTTTTTTTTTTTTTTTTTTTTTTTTCAGTTTAATATTTAAATTACGAGATCTTATAGGAACCAAATATAAAAAAACCAGAAAGAACTCAGAGTTTGAAATCAAGAGTGAAGATTCATTGGTGGTTCGGTCTATTGATAACAACTTTAATTATACACCATTACCATTTATTGATATTCTGGCAGAGTTTCTTGTAGTCCGTAGACTTTTCCTTAAATTACCCTCCACATTTATTAACTCTTAAACGATTTTTATTTTTTTTATTTCGTCAAATCGCCTGAAAATTTAAATAGAAAATTATAAATTATTACATTTGTAACCACCACTAATATATTGTAGGCCCTGAAATCACGCGAACATTACAAATCAATGAATAATGAGTATTAAAACAAGCAAAAATATACATACTTAGATTTTTTGTTAAAAATTTTACCTAGAAAGGTAAAGTGCATTTGAAAATTAATTGATATATTGTATGGCTCATACATAAAATGAATAATCATTCATTAATATTTCTTATAAAAAAAAATTAAATAAAAAATTTGTGCGTAAAATGTTATAATTAAAACAAAGTTTTACAGTGCTAAACATCTAAATTTACAATGGCTGTGGTTCTCAGTTTGTTTCAATATAATTTCTATGTTATCATTTGTCACTTCTAGGATGGAGAAGTATGGGGTAAAGTTGGGAGGATGGAGACCAGTCGTCAGGAAGAGACACATTGGTGGCAGATCAAACTCAAGGGGTGAAGTCCATAATGTTTTTGTCGACAATTTACTGGACTCAATGCATCCAAGAGGGCTTTACGATCTGTTCACAAACTTTGGGGTAGTCATAGATAGCAAGAGGAGGCAATCAACAAGGAACATGGTTCAGTTTTGTTCGATATGATTGTCCGATAGCAGCTGAAATGGCACTCCAAAAAGCACACGATACGTGGTGTGACGACAGAGTTTTGAAGGTTAAGCGAGTTGATTTTGCAAAGAATAAAAGCAAAGTCAAACCAAAAGATGATTTTCATTATCTAGCACCAGTGGAAATAGGAAAAGGGTTTATGAGAATGGAAGCTCCTAGCACAAAAGGGGTGTCTTATGCAGAAGCTGTGACAGGAGGTAAAGTAACAAGTGGGAAATCTATCTTAGTGAAAGTTGAGAAGTATGGAAATGGCTGGTTGTGTGGTAGTGTGATAGTAAAACTCTGGTCACATTATCAATGCTTTGATCTTAAAGAGGATTTGCATAACAAAGGTATATATGATGTGCAAGTGAAGGATGGTGATGGGAGAGTTGCATACTTACTGTTAACTTCACCAAAGGTCAGAAACAGAGGCATGAAGAACCTTAAAGATTGGATCCACGAATGGTGTGAATAGATGGTGGAATGGAGAAGGGGACTAAAGATTGAGCAAGAAAGATATATAGGCCTGAACTGCTATGGTTTGCCACCTAATCCTTGGAACTCAGCTAACTTCATCAAGATTGGGGAGATACGGGGTAAGGTCATGGAGATCAATGAAAGCACCATCAAGATGTCATCCTTGGCATGTGGTAAAATAAGGATCCTTACATCACATATGGAGATGATCAATAGTGTAATAAACCTTGAATGTAGAGGAAATATACACTCAATCAGAGTGAGTGAAGAGCTTGGTCCTTACTTGGACTATGTCTCGGGACATAGCAACAAGGAGAGGGATAAATCTGTCAATGGCATCATCGGAGGTGATCAAATTTCAAATTGTTGTAGAGGAAGGGAGGAAGACGTGAATGACATGATGCAACAAAAGGATGAGATATATGAAAAGGATGTGTCACAAACTGTAAATTGAAATGACAGAATTGAAGCGGAGTCTGAGGACGCAGATAATACTCTTTTTGCTATCTTTATAGTAAACGAGGCCTGCAGCATCATGGGAACTAGAGCAGAAGAGGGTCAGTGCACGAGGCTTGAGGGAAGCATGCTAAACACCTCAGTTGATTGCATTGCTAGTAAAAGTCAAACTGATAAGGACAATATGGGCTAAGGTGGACTGAAGGAAAAAATCAAGAAGAAATAGCAGAGATCAGATAGAGGAAGTGGAAAAGTTAAAGGTGGCTTGGGCTCTGATGGGCTTATGAGAAGTTCAAGTGGCAATGGACCTCCAAAGCCCAGCATTAATTTAGAAATAGTATTTGATCAAGCCTAATTTGATGGTCTGTTGAAAGGCATGAACTGGGGCATGTCTAAATCAATTGAGCTTGGTCCTAGTTGTAGTAATTGTGTAGACTTACATGACTGGTTTTTTGAGATCTCGGATTCATCACATCTTCAAGCCCACGTGGAAAATGAAAAGGATATTAATGAGGTCAGAAATGAAGGAAAAAGTCAAAGCAATCAAGATGATGAACCTAGTAAGATAATAGAAGGCAAGAAGAGTAAAGGGAAAAGAAGGAAAAACCAAAGGAAAATAGTGATGAAAACTGGGTTTCAAAGAGGGGCCATTTTTAGAGCAGTTGCAGTTGCAGTTGCAATTTCTTCATCACTATCTCAAAACAGTAGATCAAGCAAACATAATATGTTATTAAAGGAGGCTCAAGCTACTATACAACTTGGGAAAGATCTGGGTATTGATTTTGAAGGAAAAGATGATGAAGTTATGAAGAAAATCGTTGAAATGGAGGAGAATGTCATGGAGCAGGCTGCTAAACAGAGTAAAGGTGTTGGGGCTTAGATTAGCATCAAGGGAGGCTCAAGAGTGAAAAGTAAGTTTTTATGAAGATTCTTTCTTGGAACATTAGGGGCCTTTGTAGGCTTGAAAAGAGGAGGAGAGTCAAAAAAGTTATCAAAGAAAGAAAAGTGCATATAGTGCTGTTGCAAGAAAAAAAAAGAGGCAAATTCTTCAGATCAATATGTGAAATCTATCTGGCCTTATGACCTAGTTGATTTCATGAGTATGGATGCTGAAGGGAGTGTTGGAGGCCTTTTATGTGTTTGGAAGCCTGAAGTCTTCTCCCTAGCTGATTGCTGCTATAACAGGAACTTCATCATACTATCAGGTACCTTATTTAATAGCTTGGAGTGTGATTGTGAATGTATATGCACCTAATGATGTGATTGATAGGAGAAGCTTATAGGCATCTTTGATCAATCTTAAGGTTGTTTTCCCCAAACCGTGGCGTATAGGGGGGACTTTAATGAAATAAAATCAATAGATAAAAGAAAGGGTTGTGTAAGAAGGGATAGGGGAATGACAGATTTTGGTAATTTCATGAGTAGCCTTGGACTGATTGATTTACATATTTTGGGAAGAAATTTACATGGTGTAATTCAATGGAAAGAGAGAGATGGAGCAGGTTAGACAGGTTCCTTATTGGGCTAGAATGGTTGGAATGGTTTAGATACAAACTCTAGAGTCTACCTAGATCCATCTCAGATCATTGTCCAATTTTCCTAATGGAGGATGACAGAAATTAGGGCCCAAAGCCTTTAGATTCATCAATGCTTGGGCATCTCACCCCTCTTTTCTAAATAAAGTGGAGAAAGTATGGGAGGGTACTCAGGTGGAAGGTTGGGCAGGTTACAAACTGAAAATTAAATTGAAGGCACTTAAACAATCTTTAAAGAAATGGAATTCTAAAGTGTTTGGGAATATGGATTCTAAACTAAAGCAAGCCGAAGAGAACTTACATGCAATAGATCTAATTGCTAAGAGTAGAGATCTGGATGAGGATGAAGGTATGAGAAGAAGAGAGGTGAGGGGAGAAGCGTGGAACCTCAAAAAGATGATGGAAAGAGTTTGGCTATAGAAGTCAAGGCTAAATTGGAATCTAAAGGGAGATATTAAAAAAAAAAAAAAATACAAATTTTTTTCACAATATAGCTACTAAAATACAGAACACCAATGTGATTGATTCTATGATAGTGAATGGGGAATTAGTGAAGGAACCTATTGAGGTTAAACAAGCTATGTATGATCACTTTAAGATAAGTTTTTAAGAGCAATGGAAGTATAGACCCAAGCTACTAGGCCCATTTAATGTGGTTGAACAGAGCTAGCATTTCAGCTGTTTGGATGTGAAATTTTCTGAACATAAAATTTGGGCAACAGTGGCAGAATGTAATGGTAATAAGGTACCTGGGCCTGATGGGTTTAACATGACTTGCTATCAAAAAGGGTGGAGATTTATGAAAGATGATATCCTCACTTTTATGAAGGAATTTTATGTTAACAGTAGTTTGGTTGGGGGCTTAAATGACTCCTTTATTACATTGGTCCCTAAAAAAGACAATTCCATAAGTATTCAAGACTACAAGCCTATTACTCTTATAAACTCCACTTACAACTATCTATCCAAGGTGCTTGCTAATAGATTAAAAAAAATATTTCCTGTTGTTATAGATAATGCTCAATCTACGTTTCTAGGGGAATGAATAGTTTGGATGGTGTATTGATAGCCAATGAGCTGGTGGATTGGTGGAAAAAATAAAGAAGAAAGGGTCTGATATTAAAGTTGGATTTCCAAAAAGTGTATGACACAGTTAATTGGAACTATCTCCTCCAAATGCTATCAAACTTTGGGTTTGGTGCGAAGTGGGTGAATTGAATTCTTACTTGCAGTTCTTCAACAAAAGTTTTTGTGTTGGTAAATGGTTCACCCACACTTGAATTTTTCCCTCAAAAAGGGCTTAGGCAAGGTGATCCATTATCACTTTTCCTATTTAATGTGGTGGCTAAGGGTTTGAACATACTACTTGCAAGAGCAAAAGAGTTGGGCTTGATCAAAGGAGTAATCATTGGGTCCAATGCCATCAGCATTTCCTATCTCCAATTCACGAATGACACAATTATCTTCTGTGAAGCTGAGTGGTCTGAAGTGTTAATTGTGAAGAGAATACTTAGATGCTTTGAGATTATTTCTAGGTTGAAGATTAACTTTCACAAGAGTGTTGTTTGTGGAGTAGGGATATCTGATGAAATTGTGAAAAACTTTGCTTCAAGGTTGAATTGTACATATCAGAAGCTTCCATTGAAATATCTTGGATTGCCATTAGGGGCCAACCCATCAAGGAGGGAAACATGGAAGTCTGTGGTGGACAATTTTAAGAACAAACTGACAGGTTGGAAAATGAGGTTGTTGTCTTTAGCTGGCAAAGTAACACTAATCAAATTTGTCCTATCTTTACTACCTGTATATTATATGTCTCTATTTAGGCTGCCTAGAAGTGTGGCAACAGAGTTAGACAAGATACAAGTAGCTTTCTTGTGGGGAGATTCTGATGTGAAGAAGAAAGTTCACTTAGTAAAATAGAAGGATTTAACCATGGATAAAAAGCAAGGTGGGCTGGGAATAAGAAATTTAAGACTAATGAATAATAGCCTACTTGCTAAGTGCTGGTGGAGGTTTTGGAAGGAAAACAATTCATTATGGAAACAAATCATCTGCAGCAAATATAAGTCATAGGGGGGTAGATGGTTTCAATTTCATGTGGAGGCAAATAATATCTCAAGAGTATGGAGTGACATTCTTCTTGTTAGTGATTCTAATAGCAGCTTGTTTAATTATTATTTGGAAAATGTTGAAATCAAGATTAGTAATGGTGAAAGAATCAGCTTCTGGGTTGATAATTGGATGGGAACCAGGTGTTTGAAGTCCTAATTTCCTAGCTTTACTACTTATCAGTGGAAAGAGTCATAACCTTGAAAATACAGTTAACTAGGGCTAAAAATCAGAACAATTGGGAACTCAACTTCAAAAGGCCCTTATTAGCATCGGAAGAAGATGAACTAAAGAGACTAAGGGTTGTTTTAGGTGAAGGCCCTGCAGTGAGATTGGAATCAAATGATATGATATAGTGGAAAGCTGATCCTTCAGGTATGTTTAGTGTCAAAAGTACTGTTAAATGGTATGTACCTTCGAATGGACCTACTTTGAAAATTCTTGACTTGATTTGGCATAATCCCTCTCCTCCTGAAGCCCAATTCTTCTCTTGGTTGGCTTAGAAAAGGAGGATAAAGACATCTAACTACTTACATAGAATTGGCATTCTCAGTGAGGAAGTTAGTTCTAACTGTGTGTTTTGTCACTCTGTGATTGAATCACTTAATCATGTTTTGTTGATTTGCCCCTTTGCTTGGAAAGTTTGGTCCACCATAATCAAGTGGTGGGGTTTGCATTGGGTCTTCCCTAGCTCAATGGACATGTTAATGCATTGATGGATGGATTGGAAATTCAGAAAAAAAGGAAAAGCAAATTTGGAGATCAATCTTAATTGCTGGTTTATGGTCCCTTTGGAAGTGCATGAATGATTATTTGTTCAATGGGCTGCAACCTACCTGTGAAGATCTCTGTGAGCTAATTAAAGTTAGAGTGGCCCTTTAGATGAAAACTCACTCATTTGGACAAGGGTACACAATGAATGAGTTTGTGTTTACTATTCATCAAGTTAGAAGTTGCATTTAGTGTGCCTGGTAGGTCTATGTACACTAGTTATGCTCTGCTAACAGTTATTCTCTGCTGCTGGTCCTACTTTTGTGGGGTTGCTGCTGATTTTGTTTCAGGTTTTGTATGGGAAGAAACTGGCTGCAAAGTCTTGGTGGTTGATAAAAGGGAGAGGTGGATGAATTGATATGTTGGCTAAAGGTGGATGAACTGATATGTTGGACTGTTATGCTGATATGTTAGACTATCATGTTGTGCTAATGTTGTAGAGGAGTTTCTTCTGTTACTTTGGTTGGTTGCTCGCCAACTTTGGGGGTGCTAAGAAATGATAGGATGGGCTTTTTGATGCCAACATAGTTGCGATGATTTAGCTCATTGTGATACTTTTGCACTTGTCTCTCTTTATTGATGTATTTTTTTTTATACCCTGTACTTTGCCCTTACATCAATAAAGTTTTTTTTTTGCCGACCAAAAGAAATTTACAATGGGCTCAATATAATAGTGTAAAATTTACTCATGTGATTAGTTTACGGTGAATTGCCAAATAAGTCGGGTTCGTTAATTAAGATCTTTATTAATTTATTATCTAAATGAACTAATGAGAGAGTGGAATCTTGGATAATAAAATAATTTCAATGCGAACAAAATTAAAGGAAAAAAGAAAAAAAGAAAAAGTAGTGGAATATATCAGTGACAACAAAGTCATATATTACGTCATTTAAACCCTATCTGTCACGCCTCAATTTTTCATACCCAAACGATAATACAATAATCATGGTTATTTAAAGTAAAATTGAACGTAAATCTTCACGCTTGCAATACATGATACAAATAATCCTCATGTGATACTACATTCACCTCAAATCAAGATAACATAAACAAATAAATACTCTCATAGATTTACAAGTTTCCAAGGCTTAGGCCCGGTTACACAAATCGGTTATTTAAACCCACACAAGTATAGCCCTTGGCTTACAAAACAGAGTCACGCAAAATGAGAGCATTGTGCTCCCTTTACACACACTTCCTCGCCCTTAGCTAGGCAGAATCACCACATCATTTCTTGCACAAAAATCCCGTATGGTGAGCATAAAGCCCAGTAGGAAATTCTTAACAAAATATATACATTTTATACAAGTCTCAAGAGATGAATGCACATACCATACTATGTCTTATTGCAAATAAATCACATCTTCATCTTTTGAAAATCATCATGCTCAATGATGCCATGCAATAACATTGTTCAAAACTTAACAATTTAATTCATGGGCCGGTAAATACAACTCTGGTAATCCCTAGGTATGTGTCTGCAAGTAGCCTATACAAGTGCTACCAATTTGTCATTTTTACCGGTATTAACCGGAAGGCTCGAAGCCTATCCGCGCAAGTTTTTCGGTCTTTCACCTGGGACACTCAGGCCTACTTATCAATTTCATCTACACCACCTTTCAAGACTTATCACCGTATTTACCCCAAAAACCATTTCATGAAAACTTGTTTCGCGACATTCTTTTCTCGATGCAAGTTTTCCAATCAAAATTTCAAAGCTTCTCATTATCAAACAAATTGATATGCAAATGTAATGATAATCAATGAAATGCAACATTTCTTCCATGTTCAATTCTTCCACACAACCTTACCATTGTGATCAAAATTCCAATTCCTCTTTCCAATGCCATTTCACAATATGAATATATATATATACACTTATATTTCAATTCATCCAAGGGACAACGTATTTTCTACACTTTGAGCATTCTCAACAACTTAGCCATTTCAAGACTATAACAACATTTCTTTGTTTTAGAACAACATTTCCAAAATCACAATTCTCATACTTCATGAAGCTCATCATTTATTTGAATACAATTACGACTTTTACTAAGCATTCATTTATTTGATGTCCAAGGTAAATATGACATTTTCTTCCATAGTTTTTCAACATCTTTCAAAAACCCCAATTTATAGGTTTTCTCACCAAAATCATTCCTCTCCAAAATACTTGAAGAAATCTCATCAAAAACATCATTCATCGATCAATATAGTTTGAAGCCCTCAATTTCTATTTTAAAAGAAACAAAAGTAAAGCCACTTGTCCTCTTGAATCAACAACCAATTTTTAAAAGCTATCAAAGGAGGGTTTCGAAAATCATCTAGATTTTGCAAAAAACATATATATAACTCAAAGAAAATTCCTACCTCGAGTATTGAAGAAGAATAGAGATGAAACCCCAAAATCAACGAGGCCCAAACTCAATCTTCACCGCACACAAAGAAGCCCTCGAGATGTAACCAATTTTGATGAAAAACTTAGATCTAAATCCCAATGGATTTGAAGAAATCAAAGATCTTGTGAGGTTTTTGGTAGGAAATGTAGAGAGAAGGAAGAAGAGATGTTTTTAGAGAGAGAGATATACAAAAGTGATACAATTTTATCCTAAAAAGAGAAGAAAAGAGGAAAATTTTCGAATCCACCTACCTCCCACACGTGCGGAGCCTACTCCCGCACGTGCAACCAACACCCCCGCACGTGTGACCCTTTTCCCCTGCACCTCACTCCCGCACCTGGCTTTTTAGTGGTGTGCAAGCTGCCATACCCTGAAATCCGCACGTACGGCTTACCCTCCCGTACGTGTGGCCCCTCTCCTGCACGTGTGGCTCAATGCCTTGCATGTGCGGCCCTGGTCCTTAGCCCAGAAATCTTTCGGCCCAACTCCCGACGCTTCGGACCGACCTCGCACGCTCCAGAACAAATGAAACTCAACACCGGAATAAACAACGAACAAGAACTTTTTAGAAAAACACTTGAACACAACAACCTCAAACAATCAACAAGACTCCAAGTCGAAACCAACACTCTGACAAGTGTAAACCTGAAGGTAAACAGAGAGGAACAAAAAACGCACAACAAAATCGGTCGTCACACTATCCAAGTGTGAAAGAAAGATTCCAATAAGATCTTAATGTAAGTTCAAAAAATAAAATAAAATAAAATCTTAATGATCCCACCCTATATCCAAGTGTGGAAGAAAGATTCTAATAAAATCTTTAATGTTCCCACCTTATGACGAAATCATTTTATTTGCTATTCGTTGGAATTTACTAAACAAAAAAGTTAGGGTCTCAAAATTTGAGATTTAGAAATTGGTACGTGCGGTAGAGATTGAATTGATGAAATATGTGGTCTACATATGAAATGAATCTGAGGCATTGATGTGAAATTTTAAATAATTTCTAAATTTTTATATCTGAGTCCTTTACTTAAAGGTGATTGTGAAACTTTGATGTCTTATTTATAATCATTTGTAAACTTATTACTGATAGTAGAATGATGCCTCGATCCTATTGACATATTGTGAAAATTCTTATACTTTTTCCTTCTTGTGTAATTAGAAAATTGGCAACTAACCACAAACTGAAAGCAATAATATGATTGAAAAATTAAAGGCACAAAAACAATCACAAAATATCAAATTTACATGATATGGCAAAACATGCTTTCGTCCGTGGGTCTAACTCCGAATCAATTTTCACTATAAAATAATAGGGTTACAATGGTTTGTTTTTGGTCATAACTAAAGCTATACAATCATCAAGATATATTCTTGGATCATCAACAATGCTTATATCATCACTATAAAGGTGGGTTTCAATAAAATCAACAAAAGATAAAGTTTAGGTCTTACCAAAGTAGATATCCCAAACTACTAATCCAAGAGAGTTATGATAAGATCCATTCTGGTCAAAATGTAGAGCTTGTCTTCATGAACAATCTATTGAAATTTCATCAAAATTGAATAAAAAATGACCATGCAATCCTGATTTGAACTATGAAAGAAAACATTTCTCCTCCCTTTATTCTTTCTCTGCACTTTACTGCTGCTGCTGTGTTTTTAATTTAAGGAAAAATATACGGGTGATCATATTACCTAATGCGGAAACAGTTTGGATCGGATGCTTGAATTACAAGACTTGTCTAGAAAATCCCCTATCAATTGAGAAGCTACTAAAGTTTCTCAATATTTATCCACACTCTAAATTCCAAGGCTTTCAAGATGGTAGCCTCATGATAGATGAATAGAGAGAGAGAACTTATTGTTTTTTGGTGTGTCTACATAATGTTGAGCATGAGCCCTTATATAGGCATATATGGAAAACCATGTGTACCTCATGGTTAGGCCACACCATGTGTACTACATGTCCAAGACCATGTGTCCTTTACGGTTAGACCATGTGTGGATAGACCATCTGTACCATGTGGCCTTCAAAGTTAGGTCACACCATGTGTACCACATGGTTTCCAACATATGATTTCCAACATCTCCCACTCATCCACACATCCACATCATGTGTTATATGCTCAATCATCACTTCTCAATCTCTCATTCAATCCACCTTTCATACGAAAAAATGGAGCGTGCAACTTGATAAAAAGGTATAAGGTAGGAGTGCTATATTAAGTCACCATAAACTAACATAGCACATCTCTCGAAATATCTCTTCTACACCCCAGATTCATTGGATCACACCAAATCAAATACTTAAAAACCCCTCACGAGTCATAACTCATAAACATACTTGACCTCAACACTGTACATGTACTCATGATTATATCGTGATTTCAAATTCGACACAATCACCCAGACAATGGGCTACAATAGAAGGGTATGATTTCCAACAATCTTCCCTAACTACTCATGTCAATTCACAAAAACTTGACCTCTTTCCTAGACATAGTCCTCTGGATCGTATTCATCATGACCCTTGGATAACATGCCAAAGTAACGACATCAAGTCATCACTTCATGACATAGTTCTAGGTTCAAGGGTATAAAGTAGGCCTATTATTGGCCTAACAGGGCTCACAAAGTGCTAGAGCAGGGATCCATCTAGCTACTCCCTTAAGTGGTCGACGGTAGCACATACAGTATGATATATATGCTACGGCGGAGCTCCCACTAAATTGGGTCTGCCACTCTCTAATGCCATACAAATCTTAGTCTAGTCGCTATACAAGTGCCTAATCTAAGTTTCTTAGCATATTCTCTTATTAAGCGCACTAAGACCTCACATTTGGCTATATTCATGCTTCATAAAGCTGTGGATAACTTTATGTTTGAATTTTTTAAAGTCTCATCTTAGCCAATGCTAAGGCGGCATCTTATAATAATAAATTAGTTTTGTTCACTTCTCAAATTACAAAACATTTACCCCGCTCGCTCTCTAAGCGCCAAGATAATTAATGTCTCATCTCGCTCGCTCTACAAGCACCAGGGTGATCACTAGTGTAAAAAGACCGATCTAAGCCTGGTGACATCATATACAATGTGTGCTAATGGTATTAGTTACGCCATAAAACCACATGAATAAATAATAATTATGCATAAGATACTCAAAAATATCCAACAAAGTTAATGAGGTATCCACAAAAGCATCAAATCCTACGAAGTCCTAAGCTCCTAACATGAGTTTGGAAAACGTCTCTAGTAGTGGCTTTAGTAAGTGGATCAGCCACCATCCTGCTAATGGAGATATACTGTAGGACTACCTCCCCTCATGCAACCACATCTCAAATAAAGTGAAATTGAATGTCAATGTGGTTGATTCTACCATGATACTTGGGATCCTTAGAATATGTCAAAGCTGCCATACTGTCAACATAGATTACAATGGCTTCATCTGCAAGAGCCGTGATCCCAAGGCACTGAAGGAATCTCCTCAACCAAACAACCTCTTATACTATTGCTGAACAAGCAACATACTCTGACTCCATCATGGACAAAGCAATGCATGATTGCTCTTTACTACACCAAGAAATAGCCGCTCAACTAAGTAGAAACGAATAACCAGTGGTAGACTTGCACTTATCTTTATCAGCAGCTCAGTCTGCGTCACTATATCACTATAGTCTCAAATCTCCACCTGTAGCTTAACTTTTCGTGCTCCTTTCGGAAGGCGAATAGCCCTATGGTTCGGACTCCTGTGTGTGGTTCTAAATCTAATCTCATAACTGCAATGTGAAATAGATAAACACCAAAGAGTCCAAATTCGACAATTCTTTTTGAAAAATCGATGTTTTGAATAAAATGCCAAAAAATGGACTGCTTTCCCAGATTTCAGAGTCACCACCTAAATATTTTTGAAAAATTTAGGAAACTCAAGACTCGTTCCAAAGGCCATTAGTCCGTCATCACCAAGGTGTCTTGGCTCGGGAACTTAGGTACAAGAGGGGAAGGTCATGGATTGAGCACCCCACTCGCCCGATCAAAGATCGGTCTCTACTAATCATGATGTGATTCTTATTTACATTATATGCTCTTATTCTAATTTATTAGCTATATTACTATGTGATATGCACGCAAGGTATAGACTAATTTGCAATAATTGGAACATTTGATCTCATGTTTTGTTTCAAAATTGTTTTGTGAATTTGCCACTTGAAAAAGTGGGCTAAAATGGACATTTGATCAAACCATCCCAGTTCAAGCAACTAGCCTTCATCCATAGGCATTCAAACAGTTATATCATTTAAGCACTTAGCCTCATGGTAAGCATGCTATCATGGTAGCACTAACATTCAATGCAATATGCTAAAGCAAGTAAATGCTCACTTAGTACTCTAAGCCAAAAAGGTGAAAGATACATGATTCTAACTATGCAATATGACTAATGCAACGCACACATTATGTATTTATGGACTCGGCTTTGAGCATGACATCTGATTTCATTCAAGACATGCGAGAAAGCACACAGTCAAGTAATGAATTCGAACACTGATATTGGGTTAGCATGATGAGCCGAACCTTGGTGCATGTAAGACACTGGAAGTAAGGCATGGAGTATGCTAATTAAACGTGATGCTTCTAAACTAACCATTGTAAGCAAGTAAGTAAAAAGGAGAAAGACGTGAGGTTGGAAGACATACAATTTATTACAACATTGCCCTCGTGTAAGAGGGTGCGAATCAAAGTTTGAAAGTCCGAATTAAACTACTTATTACAAAACTGAATGAATAAATTAAAGCATTAACTAGCTAATTAGGCTATTACAACAAGGGTAACCATGATAAGTAAACTAACTATCTAAGTTAATTAACTATAATAATTACAAATGAACAATAAGTAATTAATTACAAAACTAATAAATAAATTAATTACAACAATGCATGGAGCATTAATACACAAGGGTTGCATGTACAAGGTTCCAGAACAGCATTGTCTGCCTTGGCTTGCTCTATTTCACCTTCAGCCACTGCCTTCTATTTTTTGCAAAAATACATTGCTGACCAAACATTGAGGACCGGCCGGCCCTTATTGAAGCCCAGCTGGGCCTAAAGAAGGCCGATCGTGCCTCAATTTCATGTAAAATGCTATTTTGTGCTCTGAAGTGAAAATAGTGCAGACAGGGTGTTCTGGACTCTGTTTGTCCCTCATACACTTCTCTGTCATGGGAAAGCCTCGAGAGAAGGTTAGAATTGTTTCTAAAACCATCAATTAGCAAATTGATTGCTTGATGATCTCAGGCACAATTTTGGACAAAAATCAATAAATGAAATGAACAACAACCACCCCTCCCTCCTATCATGGAGTAAACTCAAAGACGGAGGTTGAGACGCTTCAAGATCTATGAAAACATCATGAATTGATGTAAGACAACTCTTGACATAATGGATTCGGCATAACGTTCGGCCGAATCCCAAGCAATATAAATCATTTTCTTTATGTGAGTTGGTTCATTTTAAGTCAAATTCATTAGCATTTACCATCCTTTAATCCATCAAGTCCAAGATGATTATTACGTCCACTAAGGATTATGTCCACTAAGTGAGAAATATGTCAAACGGGAGGTGATTCTCAACATGAAAAAGAGACTACACCGTTGGCAATGAACCTCCGTAGAGATTAAGCCATTAAGTGTAAATCACTAGTTCACGTTTTGAATAACCGTCAACCGATTGAAACAACTCTCAAATGAAAGAAATGAATGGCAAATTGATTATTAAAATGAGGTTCTTAAACATGGAAATGAGTTGAAGAAAAGCTTAGAATAATGGACAGCAAGCCATGTAGGCATACTTATGAGACAACAACTAAACTAATCAAAGCATGAACTATTTTAAATAACTTGAGACAACCCTAAGACAACCTTAAATAGATGAAATACAGTGGCTAAAAAAAGCATGAAAATAGTCTAAAAAGCTACACAACAAAGAGAGGAAACAATGCTAGTAAGTAAGAACAAAGAAGGTGTAGACACCCCATTTTTGACCGACCTTAAGACTCAGATGTCATCGATTGAGCGCTCGGTGATTGCGCATGTTGTGCTCATTCTGAGGTTACGGAGTCTCGGCTGAGAGCCTTGCCTCCGGACTTCGGGACTCTTTTTGCGCTTTGCCTCGGTTTGCGAACCAGGTTCTGTTTTCTCTTCCCGAAGGGAGGGAGAGGTCTCGTAGACCATCTCTCAGTGACCATAGGCTACTTTTCGTGGTCGTAGACCACTGTTCCTGTTTGGAGACCAGTTTTCAATTTTCGGAGCCGTCGGCCGTGCGCCTCGGTTCGGGACCGCTTAACTTTCTCTGTTTGCTCCGGTTTTTGGCACACACCTTGTTTTCTCTGTCTAGAGGGACACTGTGGCCCAGGAGACCACCTTTGTGGTCGCATGCCACTTTCGATGCTTAACAGTCAATTTTTAGGGCACCCGGCTGCGCGTTTTGGCCCCTGAACCCTCATTTTGCATCCGTCTTGGTTCTTTTTTGGCTTGGACCCCATTTTCATTGTTTGGAAGGTGGTACAAGGGTGGGAGACCACCTTTTCTCCTTGGAGACCACCTTTCTCTTCGCCGGCCAGTTTTCTTGACAGGAAGTTGGCCTCCTTGGTTTTTGGGCCACATTTACTGGTCTCCCACCATACCACTTGCTTGCATTTCATGTGGAGACCACCCTGGGAGGCTGCCGACCACTTGAACCTTTTGACCCTGGTCGGCCGACCAGGGCAAGTGGTCGGCCGACCACTTGAATTAGTCGGCCAACTCCCATCAGTTCTGTCTCAGTGAGTTGATTCCAGCTGTGCCAGCTGGGAGGCACAGACTGCATCCTCCATACACGTGTATGGAGGATGTTTGCCCTTGGTTTGAAGCTTCTAGGAGAAGCTTTAGTCCCTCTTGTCTATAAAGGAAGGGCTCTCCTTCCTTGTAGAGGGTTCAAAAAATTTTCTCTAAGGCATACAAGATTTCTCCCTCTATATCCCTACATCCAAGCTCAAAAAGTGCATGGTTCTTGCACCTTTGCATACCATCTCCCAACCTAACCCATCTACCATCACTCTAAGCATCTTGGAGGCCATTTTCAGAGGTTGAGAGGCTGTCTTTGTGGTCCAGAGGTTACTGGTCCTTTTGTGCTACAAGGGTAATACACTTTCTCCCTTTTAAGGCTTTATTTTGCTTCATCTTTTAGCTATACTTGCAAGCATATTTGAGCTTTGGTGTAAACTGAAAAAAAAATCTTATTTTGAGGCCCTTAACATGTTTGTTTAAGATCATTTTTCTGTTGGGGGTCATCTACCCCCTTGCATGCTTCATTTTACCTTGTTTTGAGCCATGCCTTAGAGCATTTGTGTTGGCCTTTGTTTGGCCTTTTAGTCACTGAAAATGCATGCTGTTTTGAGTGCCAAAATCAGGGAGGGGTGACCCTCTCTCTCCTTGTTTTGTTTTCTAGCATTTTTGGCCTTACAAAGGAGCCCTTATTTGCATGCTTCCAAGCCATGTTTCAGGCCATTTTTGACGAGTTTTAGGACCTGCATAGGCTCTGTCCAGAGCTTGTTTTGCCATATTGGATGTCCATCTTGCATGTGTAGAATAACCCTCTTCATAGCATATCAAAGGAGCATCTCATTCTTGCATGCATTAACCATGTTTCGGTGGGTTTTTGGGCTTTATTTGGCATGGCATACCTCTGACTTTTGCTGGTTTAGTGGCCTCTTGATTGCCTCACATGCTTGTAGTGCAAATCCTCTTTACTAGCTTACATTACATGCTATTTTGGCCTTTGATTCTAGCACTTTTTGGCCATGCCTTAAACTAATTTTGTGCATGTTTTGGACTACCTTAGCTCTATTTTTAGGCCTCATGGTCGAATGATGTTTGCTATGCATGGTTGTAGTTCAATACCCTTGCCTAGCTTTGAGTTTTGAGGCCTATTGCATGCGTATTTTGAGGTGTTTCCATGTTTTGGCATCATTGTGAGTCATATTTCAGAGCTTATATGTATGCCATATTCCCATGTTTTCCAGTCTTTGAATGTGTTTGAGAGTTATGCATGAATACCTCATTTTTGGACCATTGCATGAGCTTCATTTCCATGCTTTGCGAGCCATCATTTTAGTCCATATTTGCTACTGTTTTGGCCTGCATAGGGACTGTTTGGGGCTGGTTTGGTCATTTGAGTATGGCTTTGCATGCCTATAGTGTAATTCACTTCACTAGTTTCGGTATTTGGGCCATCTAGCATGCATTGTGTGAGGTGTTTGCATGATTCGGGACCATCTTGCATGTCATTTCAGAGTTGGAAAATATGTGATTGTATGCCATATTTCATGCTTACCATGCTTTGGTGGAGTTGCACTTTGTGCCTTAGGTTTGGTCCCTTGCATTTGTACATGTTTGCATGTGTGTTGTTGCTTCATTTTCATCATGTATGGCCACTGATTTGAGTGTGGCTGAGGCCCATTCATTTTAGTTTAAGTCCATCTTGCATTATGTATGCCATATCCATGTTGTCGCATGCTTGATCGTCGCATTGTGTATGCCTTGTTCATGTCTTCGTACATGTCCATCTTCGTATGTGCATTGTGTATGCCATATAGTTCATGTGCATTGAGTATGCCATTTTTAGTTCATAGCATTGTGTATGCTAGTTGCATGTTTGCATATCATCCCTCGCATGCTAGCATGATTAGGTTACATTGCGTTTAGGATTGCATG
Source organism: Camellia granthamiana (assembly GCA_036172215.1). Lineage (NCBI taxonomy): Eukaryota > Viridiplantae > Streptophyta > Magnoliopsida > Ericales > Theaceae > Camellia > Camellia granthamiana. The sequence goes on along the minus strand of CM069911.1, from coordinate 74,663,509 downwards.
CTAGTCGTATTGTGTATGCCATGTATATTGCATTGTGTTTGGAATAGGGTTTGGTCCAAACACGGGAAACGAGGGACGTTTCGTACTCCAAGTGACAAAACGCGCCTCGATTCTTGGTCGCCGACACTCTAGATTGCCCATAATGGAGTTTAGGCCTTGTTGTGTTTATATGTGCATTCATTTTACATCGAGTCGTGCAATCCGACTCCTCGGTCATCATGCATCGAGATACATGATTGGTGGCACGAGGATCGAGGGCTACACTCCCTGGAGCTTGTGCAATGATGGGGAGAGTGGTCATGCACACATATGTTGAAAATACTTTGCCATGTCCCTTTCTCGCTCTCTATTGCAGCAAACCGGAAACCAGCAGCAAAAACTGGTCAGCAACCTTCTGGAGCTTTGTACAGTGTTCTGGGACCAGTTGCAAACAGAGGCAAATCGGGGGATCGCGATAGATTTCTCGACAAGGCGACTTGAGCATGCATGCATCCCTATCATTCGGAACAGAGCTGAGGCAGTCCATTTTGTTTAATTTGCATGCTAGTTTCCTTACTTAGTTAATTCGTTAATTAATTAATGTTGTGTAATAATTAGTTTAATTAGCTTAGATTAGCTAGTTTATTATGTACTATGCATTCGGACCCTCCGAGGAGGGCAATGTTGTAATAAGTGTGCGTGTGTGTGATGCATGTCTTCCAACCCCACGTCTTTCTCCCTTTTATTTACTAGCTTATGATGGTTAGCTTTAGGGCATGTTTCAATTAGCATCTATATGTTCGCATGCTTGCATTCATTCATCTGTATTGCATGCATTGGGCTCACGCATTATGCTAACTGCATTATATTTCAATTCCAAGTTGAATACATGTATCGATTGTTGCATCTCATATACCATCTTAGAATAGCCGAGCCTATTGTAGTTGCATTTTTGCATGTGTTGCATTAGGCATTCTGAGCATAGTTAGGATTCATGCATGTTTTCTAATTAGCTTCTTTCTTTGGCTCGGAGTACTCGGTAAGTGTTTATGCTTTAGCATCCTTGCATGCGTGTGAGTGACTGCCATCATAGCATGCTTACCATGAGGCTATGTGCTTATGTGATATAACTGCCTAAATGCCTGTGGGTGAAGGTTGGATTGCTTGAATTGGAATAATTCGTTAAAACCCGTGTTTTAGCCTACTTGCGAGTAACAAACTTCAATCTATTTTCAAAACAAACGGATATGCGATGCTTTGTTCCAACTTAGGCAATCTAGTCTATACTTGTATGCTGTGTGCATCACATAGTAATTCTAGGTTAATAACCGGAATAAGAGCACATGTGTTTTCAAAAACAAGATATCATGCTTAGTAGTGGTCGATCTTTGATCGGGCGAGCGGGGGTGCTCATGAAATGACCTTCCCCAATCGTACCCAAGTCCCCGAGCCGAGGCAACTTTGGTGATGACGGACACGTGGCCTTAGGCACAAGTCAGGGTTTCCTAAATTCCCCCAAAATAAAATATTTAGGTGGCGACTCTATATCTGGCAAAGCAGTCCATGTTTGGCACTTCTTTCTACAAATTAGTTTTTCAAAACGATTTTCCGGATTTGGACTCTTTGGTGATTTATCAATCTCGTATTGCACTTTGTGAGATTAGATTCAGAACCGTGACATTGAGTCCGAACTGTAGTAAGCCCAATGAACAAAACGGGATTTTCCCGGGACGTTCGGGGACGTCTACAGAGGGTTGGCTAATCCCTCCACTTTTGAAACTTCAAAGCATGATTTTTAGCCCTTTTTTAACTCTAAAAATCAATGTAGAGATCAAAGAAAAAGAGTGTAAAAGTAAGGGTTTGAGCTATAGGTATAGGTGTAGAAAGAGTGTAAACTCTCTCTATCCTTTTGGTAGCTCTCCAAACCCAAACTTAAACACTTAGAATAGAATCAAAGAAACATGAAACTACAAGAACTAGGTAGCAAATGAAAGAACAAGAAGTAAAAGATAGGATAACAAGCTTATACCTCTCAAAGAAGTTAGCTTTTGCTTGTGATTCAAACTAAGTTCAATACACTCTCAAGCTTGAATTATGGTGTTCAAGGCTCAACCAAGGTTCCTAAGCTAAGGTGTGAGAGTGTATATGATGTATGGATATAGGTTCAAGGTGGTAGGCTAGTTCAAAGTGTTGCTTGCACAAGAAGAAGGAGAAGATGGAGCTCTCAAGGTGGTATATAGGCTTTTTTGAAATTCTTTAACCCTCAAAACAGAGATATATAGTCGTTTTTATAGAATTTGAGCCAAAAATATCATAAATATCTTCAAAAATGGGCAGCTGGCAGCCTCCCGCCCAGAATAGTGTTTCTTGCTACCAAGGCTCAGCCGACCCTCAATAGCCACGGTCAGCCCTTAATGAGGCACGGCCGGGTCTCAATGCATTCCCCTGTTTTTCTATTTCACCCTCAGCATAGGGTGGCACAATGTGTAAAAATGGGTTTCTTGGGTATAATCAATGGAAATATGGGAGGTTTGGAGTTGTTTTGGAGCTTTAAACATGGCCCCTTTGTTGAAACCTTGAACCACGCACAACACCACTTTCATCATCGAGTGTACCTGTAGACCGCCCAGAACTTCGCTCCGTGCGCGAGGGCGCGAATTGTGGTTCTTAGCTATTACAGTTCGGACTCATGTCACGATTCTGAATCTAATCTCGCAAAGTGCAATGCAAGACTGATAAATCACCAAAGAGTTCAAATCCGGCAAATCGTTTTGGAAAACTGATTTTTATAAAGAAGTGCCAAACATGAACCGCTTTGCCAGATACAGAGTCGCCACCTAAATATTTTATTTTGGAAGAATTTAGGAAACCCTGACTCGTGCCTAAGGCCATGTGTCCGTCATCACCAAAGTTGCCTCGGCTCGGGAACTTGGGTACGAGAGGGGAAGGTCATGCAATGAGCACCCCCGCTCGCCCGATCAAAGATCAGCCTTTACTAACATAATATGTTGTTTTTGAAAACACATGTGTTCTTATTCTAGTTATTAACCTAGAATTACTATGTGATGCGCACAGCATACAAGTATAGACTAGATCGCCTAAGTTGGAACAAAGCATTTCATATTCGTTTGTTTGAAAACGGTTTAGAGGTGCTACTCACAAGTAGGCTAAGTCTTGGATTTTGCCACCCTCAAGTGGGCTTAAAAAACATGATTTTGCCACTCTCAAGTGGGCTTAAAACACACGTTTTGATGAATTGTTCCAATTCAAGTAATTCAACCTTCACCCACAGGCATTCTAACATGGCAACATACACATCTCATGCAGTATGCTAAAGCGTAAACACTCACAGTGTACTCCGAGCCAAAATAGAGAACTAGTTAGAAATCATACACGATCCTCGTTCATGTTAAGATGGCTAATGCAACACATGCAAAAATGCAACTAAAATAGGCTCGGCTATTCTAAGATGTCATGTGAATGCAACACTTGATAACATGCATTGAAACACGTATTCAAGTAAATGTATTGAAATACAATGCAGTTAGTATGATGCGCCGAGCCCGGTGCATGCAATACAGATGAATGGGTGCACGCATGCGAAGCATAAGGATGCTAATTGAAACATGCCCTAAACTAACCATCAAAAGCTGGTAAATAAAAGGGATAAAGAAATAGAGGTTGGAAGACATGCATCGCACACACGCACGCTTATTACAACAATACGCCCTCTCGCAGGAGGGTCTGAATAATGAGCTAACTAGCTAATCTAAGCTAATTAAACTAATTATTACAATCCAACTAATTAACTAACAAGTTAACTAACTAGTTATTACAACACAAATTGAATAGTTAAACACATTAACTAATTAAGTACAAAACCAAAGCATTAGCTAGCTAAGTAAAGAAGCTAAGTAAAGCAGTAAAGAGATGTCCTTGGAGGGAGAAGAGTGTATGCATGCTCGGTCGCCTTGTTAGGAAATCAATCGCGATGCCCCAACTTGCCTCTGTTTTCAATTGTTCTCAAAACACTGTACAAACTTGAGGGTAGCTTCTACTCCATCATGGGGACCTCCAAGAAGGTGGCCGACCAGTTATTGGTGTTGCCAACCACTTGTAAACCACTTACCATTGCTGCAGACCAGATAAAGTGGTCGGCCAGCCACTTTTACTGGTCTGCCGACCACTTTTTGCTGCACTCTTCCAGTTTGCTGCAATAGAAAACAAGAAGGGGTATGGCAATGTATTTGCAAGATATGTGTGCACAACCACTCTCCCTATCATTTCATGATCTCAAGGGAGTGCGGTTCTCGACTCTCGAACTACCAACCGAGCATTGCAATGCACGATGGCTGAGAAACTAAGATTGCACGAATCAATGTAAATGAATGCACACATAATACATAAATGCCTTAACCTCTATCATGCCACGATCAAGAGGGCCGGCGACCGAGAAATAAGGTACATTTCATTACTTCAAGGATGAAATGTCCCTCGTTTCTCGTGTTTGGACTAACACCCAATCCAAACAAATGCAATGCAACTCAAGCATGCTAAACACAATGTAATGCACGTATACACAATGCAATGCAACATGAACAACCTATCAATGCTAATGGCATGCATACACAATGCAAAACAACATAAGCATTTCAACACAAAGCAAACAACAATGCAAGCATAATGAAATGCAACATAAGTATGCATCAACAATGCAAAACAACAAGCATGCAAAACACAATGCAACTCAAGCATGCAAACATGATGCAATGTAACAACATTTGAACAACATGCTCAATGGACTTAAACTAAACATGGACAGACCTCAATCATGCCCAAATCAGTGGCCATAATGCTGAAATAAAGGCATGAAAGCAAGAGAAATGCATGCACATGTATTGGCTCACCAATTAGGCATAAGAACACAACTCTCAAAAGTGCTCAAGGAGTGACAAATGTGGAAGTGTACCAACACTATAAGCACTGAAATTAGGTATGAAATGATGCCAAATCATTCAAACAACACAAACAAGGCATGCAAGAGTCCTTAAGGCATGAAGGCTAGTAAAGGGGACTACACAAAGGGGCATGCAATACAATGCTCAAATGAATGAACCAAGCATGGACAGAGCTCAAATAGGTCAAAACAAGGACCAAAACATGCTGAGATGGGATCTCAAAGGCCTAAGCATGCATGCATACAAGCTAGGCCACAAACAAGGCAACAATGCACAACCCTTAGAGGCACTCAAAGGGTGAAAGAAATGGGAACATGGAAATACTATATGCTCTGAAATGCCATGTTAAAGGATGCCAAATCATGCACATGTCACAAATGAAGCATGCTATGGTGCTCAAAACTCAAGGCTAGCAAGGCCAATTGCACTACAGCTATGCAATACATGAAGCATATGGCCAATACAACCCAAAACAGTCCTAGAACATGTTAAAATGATGCTAAAACCTGTATGGAAGGAAGCCAAAATGAGCTAGCATGGTGAGCATGAAGTATGATGGATGCAAGGCCAATAAGGAGGATTACACTACACCTACCAAGACCAAGTATGAGATGGCTTTGCCAACAAAAATCAGAGTTATATCAAGGCAAAATAACCCCAAAAACACACTGAAATGATAGCTCGTAAGCTTAGGCATGAAGGCATACACAATGGCTCATGTTTAAGGCATAAAGTACCAACCCTCCAAAGCATTGAATGAGTGAAAGATGTGAGAACATGGCAATGGAACATGCTCTGAAATCACATAACAAATGATGCCAAATCATGTAAATAGCCCAAGCAATGCATGCTAATGGCTTGGAAACTCAAAGCTAGTGAGCTAGAATGCACTATGGCTATACAAAGCAAGGCATGCATGGCCCAAAACACTTAAATCAAAGCTTAAGCATGGTAAAACATGAACAAAATCTTCTTGGAGTTAAGCCAAAATATGCTAGAATGACATGCTACTTCATAAGGTACACAAAGCTAGTTTGCAAAATTTACACTACAAGTGTATAAAGCATGTAAGAGGTGACCAAACCAAGTCAAAACAGTGGTATGCCATGTCAAAATAACCCCAAATACATGCTAATATGGAGTCAACATAAGCTTAACAAACATGCTCAAACATGAGGCAAATGAAGCAAGCATCCAAGATACAAGGAGAGGGGATGACCCTTTCTTATTTAAGACCTCAAAACACAAGTTTTACTACTGAAAATCCACTGGATTTCAGTGGTTAAAAGGCCAAGAGAAAGTGATCTCAAGGCCTAAAGTGATGGTGTAAAACAAAGCCAAACAAGGCACAAGAGGGGGTAGACCACCCCCAACACAAAAGAGACCTTAAACAAACATTACAAGCATGCAAAATCAGAACTTTTTGTAGTAGAAAGTCAAGCCAAAATAAGCATGCAAATAGGGCCAAAAGCTTAATCAAAACAAAGGGTTTAAGAGGTTAGAAGCTCACCCTTGTAGAACAACTTTAGAGCAACAACTCCAACAGTTTTTTTTTGATCAAAACCAATCCAAATACACCAAAACCAGCTTCAAAGTGCCTCAGCAACAAGAGTAGGGTGTTTGAGTGTGTGTTTGTGTGCAATACTATGATGAAAATGCACTTTTAAGCACAAAACAAGAGAGAATGGGCAAATATAGAGATAGGTGTGTATCTATAGCTCAAGCACAAAATTCTGAACCTAAGGCAAGAGGGGGGAGGTTCTCTTTTATAGAGAACCAAAGTTTAAGCTTATTGAACAAGCTTAGGCCTTCAAGCCATCCCTCCATACACGTGTATGGAGGATGGTTTCTGTGCCCTCCAGCTGTTACAGCTGGCACCAAAAGATCTTCAGAAAGGTGCTGGAAAGCTGCCGACCACTCAAAGTGGTCGGCCAGCTACTTGTAGTGGTCGGCCAACCACCACAAGTGGTCTGCAAGGGAAGAAAGTGGTCGACGGGTGGGGGGAGGTGGTCTGCACAATGAAAGCAAGCTAATGGCATGGTGGCTGACCACTTTTGGTGGTCCAAAGACCAAGAAGACCAGTTGGCCGACCAGAAAACTGGCTAGCGGGAAGAAAAGTGATCTCCAAGGGGAAGAACTGGTCTCCAACCCTTATTCCACCCCCCAAGCAAGGAAAACAAGGTTTGTGTCAAAAACAAACCAAAAAGGATGCAAGACAAGAGTCTGGGAGGCAAGGCGCGTAGTCGGAAGCCCCGAAAACTAGTCTATGAGCGCCAAAAGCTTTCTACGAGGGAAAAGTAGTCTACGAGACCTCTGTGTCTCTCTAGGCAAAGGCAACAAGACATGGTTCGAAAACTGGGCCAAAAGGAGAACGTTAAGCGGTCCTGAGATAAGGCGCGCGGCCAAAGGCTCCCAAAATTGGAAATTGGTCTCCAAGAGGGAAAAGTGGTCTACAACCACAAAAAAGTGGTCTACAGACCTCTCTCTCCCTCTAGGGAAGGTCAACGAGGCTTGGTCCACAAACCAAGGCAAAAAGACAAAGAGTTCAGAGGCCCAGAGGCAAAGCACTCAGCCGAAAACGCCGGAAACTCGAAACGAGCACAAACATGCACTATCACCGAGCGCTCAATCGATGACATCTGAGTCTTAAGGTTGGTCAAAAATTGGGTGTCTACAGTACCAGACAAAACGCTCGAGCCTTGCGGGCGATCAAAAATGTGGTGTCCACACCACCTTTATAGCAAAGAATGAGATCCATCGTCCCACAAAGATAGCGAAAAATCCTCTTCACTGCTTGCTAGCAAACAAGTCCTAGGTTACTCTAGTAACGACTGACCAATCCCACAACAAAACATATGTCTGGTCGAGTATACATCATAGCGTATATCAGACTACCAACTGCACTCGCATAGGGAACTTTTGCCATTTGTTTCTTTCCTTATCTGTCTTAGGGCAAGAGTCAATGCTCAGATTACGTCCCTTCTCAATTGATATGTCAATGGGTTTGGAATAATGTATACGAAACTGTTCTAAGACCCCCTTAATATAAGTTTCTGGAGACAAACCAAGAAGCCTCTTAGAGCGATCTCTCGAGATCTTAACTCCGAGCACATAATTTGTATCTCCCATGTCCTTCATTTCAAAAGTAGAGGACAACCATTCTTGAGTGGCGGCAATCATCTCCATGTCATTTCCAGCAAACAAAATGTCATCAACATACAATGATAGGATAACGAAACTCTTTCTTGATCGTTTGACATACACACAATGGTTTTCCTCCATCATCTTAAACCTAGTTGAAATGATGGATTTATGGAATCTAAAGTACCATTGTCTAGATAATTGCTTTAAGCCATAAATGGAATGTTTGAGACGACATACTTTGCGCTCTTGTCCATTGACTTCAAAGCCTACTAGTTTATCCGTATAGATCTCCTCATCTAGTTCTCTATTGAAAAATACAATATTAACATCCATTTGGAAAAGTTCCAAATCCAAATGCCCAACAATAGCTAGAATTAGGCGAATAGAGGCAAATCTCACCACGGGGGAGAATGTCTTATCATAATCTATACCCTTTTTTTGGGTATAGCCCTTCGTTACGAGACATGCTTTGTCCTTATCGATTGATCCATCAGTCTTGCGCTTAATTTTTAAAACCCATTTGTTACCAATGGTCTTGCGCCCAAGTGGAAGGTCAACCAACTCCCAAACTTGATTCCGAGCCATAAAACTCATTTCATCCTTCATAGCAGCTATCCACTCATAAGTATTAGGTGAAACTAATCCTTCCTCATAGGAAGCACGCTCATCAAGATCCAACAGAGTACACATGAATGATTCCCCCTTTCTCTCATAACGACGACGAGGATTGGTTCCACGTTCACTTCTACGTTTTTGTGATCCTAGTGAGTCATTTTCTAATGGAACACTCTCACTAGGAGTTAAATCACTCCCATTATCTTTGGCGATTTTAGGACAAGTCTCTAATTCTCCACCCTCGCCAAAAGATCATGTGATTTCCTTAAAATCCTGCAACTCAAATAGTGCAAGATCTTTCTTTACTTCACCAATACTAGGAAATTCATTCTCAATGAAATTGATATCTCACGACTCATTTTCAGTCATTTTACCATTAGGGTGTTCACTATACATCACATAATCCTTTGAGCATTCTCAGTATCTCACAAACACTTGCTTATTTGCTCTAAGGCCTAACTTTCTGTGCTTATGAGAAGTACTATGAACAAAACCCGCACAACTCCAAGGCTGCAAATGCTCCAAATTTGATTTTGCGCCTTTCCATAATTCATATGGAGTTGTTAGAACTGACTTTGAAGGCGCACGGTTAAGAATGTAGGCATTAGTCAAAAGAGCATTCCCCAAAAAGATATAGGGAGGTTGACTTCCGCTATCATCGATCTAACCATTTCAAGTAATTTACATGGACCAATATAATTTAATTCGTACCCCTAGCACGATGGTTATTAGAGTTATACGCTTTATAATTCAATTAATACAATTTGATATGAGTGTGAATCATGCGATTAAATTGTGATTTACTACAATTCAGTTATATTTTTGTTTTTTTTTTTGCATAACAAGTAAAATGGTGTCATTTCTATCTCTATCAAGAAATAAGAGATGAATTAAACATCAATATATGTGATTATATAAATAATTTAATTATATTAATATTTACTTTATAAAACTCTATGCCCATATTTAGTTATATAAATATATAAAATTAATATCATATTAAATAAAATGAATCTTACAATTCACAATTTATTATTTTAGAAAAACTATTATACGAGTCATAATTTGATAACTATGCACTTGAACATAGACATAACTCATCGCCATAGAGCAAAGAACGGAGATTCAAATATCAGAGCAATCATTTCTCCAAACATCCCAGCAAAAATTGTTCACGTATTCAAAAGGTATAAATCTGGTTGTGCTTGGTTGGAAAATTTAACGAGAGAAATCGAAAAAGAAAAGAAAATGTAATCTCACTTTTTGTTTGAATATATTGAAAAACACAGCGGAAAAGAACGTGAGAGAGAAATACAATTCCATTTTTTGTGTTTTGGATTCACTTAAGCTCTTTTCTTCTTTCATTTCTCAACTCAACCAAACATAACTTGAAATTCGAATCCTATTAATTCTTTCTTATTTTCTTTCTACTCCCCTTTCCCTTTTCATTTTTCTCATAAAATCCTCCAACCAGACACAATCTAAGGATTTAGGGTTTTTTTCCAAAAGCTTATCAGTTTTCGATAAACTTTCCACCTCCCAATGGATAAAATCCATCTACTGAAGTCCTACAAAATCAATCCATGCAGTTTCAAAAAACCAACAATCTGTCGGAATGATTCTAGCAAAATCATGAATTACCTCATTAAATTATCAGAACTGATTGTGAAGATAGAAAAACAATGCCACAATTTTTATAGCACAATTCAAGTGATTTTCTCCCCAAACAAACAAGCACAGATAATAACAGTTACAACTTCTAATATAAAAATAAAGAATCAGATCAATTACATCCATTGATGGATTATATTAAAGATCAGTAATAGTATGTTTAAGAGTTTCAATACCATACACTTGTTCTTTGGAAGTCAAGGGTCAGTTGGTGAACAATAAACACAGCTGAAGAATTTCAAACTGGGTATGCTGATAATTTGACAGATTTTTTCCTAGTGTTGAAAAAGAAAAGTTCTAAAATACTAGACTCACAATCCATGCAGAAGAAGCTTGTTATCCCTTTAGAGAACAGGCTCCTCACTAAAACATTGCATCTAAACAATAATCCTATTCTTGCTAAACCATACTTCAAGCATGATAAGAGGTCTTTCCTCCATTTTAGTCACGTTGCTTTGGATGCTTATCCAAACGTAATCAAGGCAACACGACTTTTAGGAATAGTGTTTTTATTAAGTGCAATGTTACATGGACTGGGCTACGAGTATTATTGACTATGGGTATATGTTCAAGTGTCAAACCTTCATAAACTTAAATCTTGGGACATGTATTCAAAAATTGAATATATCTACTACTATTATAAAAGTGTGAAGAATTGTCATATTTTCTACATTTAACATATCTCGAAAATGCCCTCTAAAACTTATTAAATATCAAACATCAACCTATGTTTGAAGGTGTACCATTTTTCCTAATCTAAAATAGATTCTACAATCAGTATTACCCACTCTAAGGCACCAAAACTTGCTTCTGAATATCATACATATTTTTTACTGTTAGACAATTTTCGCTGTATTTAATGAAATAAATTATGTTTGTATACTAAACAACAAACGGAATACAGAAGAAATAAAAGAAAGGAGAGAGTTTGTTTGATTACAAAAATTAAACCAGAAAATAACATAAAATAAAACAGATTTTTTTTTAGTTACAAAAACAAAATGAAAATCTGATACAAAAAAAAAAAAAAATAAAACAGAAAATAAATTAGTTACTTACCAAATTATTTCTTGAACAAATTTTCTAATCAAGTCCAGTGTTTAACACTGTATCCTTAAGACAGATTCGTCTTAGTTCATCATCAGTTAAATCTTGTTGGTTGAGACCATTATTAGTCTCTTGTGTTTGATTGTCATTAGTCTCTTTACTTTGTCTACAATCATAAGTTCTTTTCTGTGAACTTAATTCCTGTCCTTTCTTGTAAGGAAAGACAGATTCAAAAAACACAGCATTCATTGACTTTATAATAATGTTCACATTTGTATCAGGTATTTCTGATTTATAAGTCAAAAACCGATATGCACTACTATTCTGAGCATAACCAACAAACACATAATTTATTGTTTTTGGTCCTATCTTAGTCTTTTTAGGAACAGGAACTTCAACTTTTGCCAAACACCCCCACGCCTTTCCACAATTCATAAAGAGTGTTGTTGGTTTTCTTGTGGGGTATTATGTTAAAAACATAATTAGCAGACAATATTGCTTCCCCCCACAAGTTCTGTGGTAAACTTGAACTTAGTAACATGGCATTCATCATTTCTTTTAGGGTTCTATTCTTCCTTTCAGCAATTCCATTTTGCTATGGAGAATAGGGTGCTGTAGTTTGGTGAAAAATGCCATGTTGTGCACAAAATTCATTTAATGGTGCATCATATTCACCACCCCTATCACTTCTAACCATTTTAATGATTTTTCCAAGTTGATTTTCAACTTCAATTTTGTAGAGTTTAAACATTTCTAAGGCTTCATCTTTGCTTCTAAGTAAGTATACATAACAATATCTTATGCAATCATCGATAAATGTTATCAAATACTTTTTGCCTCCTCTAGTTTGAACAAATTTAAGATCACATACATCTGTATGAATTAATTCTAGAGGTTTGGTTTTTCTTTCAACCGATTTAAATGGAGCCTTACTTAGTTTCACTTTTACACAAATCTCACATTTGTGATTAGGATCAATTTCAAACTTTGGTATATAATCCAAACCAATTAATGTACGCAAAGCATCAAAATTTACATGTCCTACTCTACCATGCCATAAATTCGACTCAAGAATATAAGCAAAGGATGTGTTATTCTCATTAATAGCAAGTTTTGGTACAACCGTCATTACATTCAACTTGAAGAGACCATCACTCATGTATCCCTTACCAACATACATACCACTCTTTGTTAATACAAATTTATCAGATTCAAATACAAGCCTAAAACCATTTTTACTTAACAAAGATCCAGAAACTAAATTCTTTTAGTTGTCTGGTACATGTAGTATGTTGTTGAGGGTAAATTCCTTCCCTGATGTCATCTTTAAGATCACTTTTCCTTGTCTAACCACAATAAAAGTAGAAGAATTTCCCATGAAAAGTTGTTCACCATTTGTAGCCTCATTATAGGTAGTGAACATCTTCTTGTCCGCACAAATGTGACGAGTTGCTCTAGTGTCAACCCACTATTCCTTGGGATTTCCAACCAAATTAGTCTCAGACACCACATAAGAGAGATTGATGTCATTTACCCCGTCAGACATGTAATCAAGTTCTGTCACATTGGCTTGATTGATAGTCTTCTTGCTGATACTTCCGCGATTCTTCTTAGGGTGGCGGCAATCAGAAGCTTGATATCCGGTCTTACCACAGTTATAGCATTTACCTTTGAACTTTTTATTGCCATTGTTGTCGCCTTGTTTAGGACCATCTCTAGTAAACTTTTGCTTTTTGTTATATGGTTTGTGCACTTGTTCAACCACATTAGCCTTAGACTCAATGAGATTTTTACCATTCCTGTTTTCAGTCTTTCGGTTATCTTCCTCAATTCTCAATCTTACAATCAATTCATCCATGGTCATCTCCTTGCATTTATGTTTTAAATAATTTTTGAAATCTTTCAAGCTGGTGGTAACTTTTCCATTAAAACAGCGACTTGGAAAGACTCGCTAAGAGACATACCTTTAGAATGAATATCATGCAAAATTATTTGAAAATTTTGAACTTGAGAAATTACCATTTGGGAGTCTACTATAACGAAATCCAGAAATTTACCGACAACAAATTTCTTTGTGCCAACATCCTCTGTCTTTTATTTTTTCTCCAAAGAATCCGATAATTCTTTTGCCGTTTTTAGAGGGCTGTAAACATTATACAGCATGTTGTCAAGGCCATTGAGGATGTAGTTTCTGCATAGAAAATCAGAATGCTTTCAAGCGTCTACAGCGGCAACAACTTGCCGATCACTTTCATCCTCTCTAAGTACTGAAGCCTCTTCATGGAGAAACTGAGCCAAATTTAGAGTTGTAAGATAGAACAATATTTTCTGCTACCATCTCTTAAACTCAGTGCCATTAATTTTTTTTGGTTTTTCTCCATGATTTATTAGAACTTGAACATGGTTTTGGATAGGGATCGAAGTCGTTGTAACGATTGGATTTGGAGTACTACTTTCAGCAGCCATAATATCTGATTATAAAAATCAGAAAAAACCAAAACACAAATTAATTTCCTTGGAGTATTACTTTCAGCAGCCATAATATCTGATTATAAAAATCAGAAAAAACCAAAACACAAATTAATTTTCTAGTTACTAAAACCAAAAAATAAATTATAACACAAAATAATTTTATTTTCCTTATTACTAAAACTAAAAAAATAAAATACCACAATAATTTTCTGTAACACAAATTAATATTCTGCAATTATTACTAGTTGTCAAAGAAAATAAATAATATATTACTACTATTTGTCAAACAGTATATTACTACTATTTGTATTTTCCAACCAGAATATCACTTTGTGAAAGCACAAAAAAATAAATACAATGAAGACACCAAAAATTAGTCTGTCTTAAGATTGTTAGACAATCTTCACTATATTTAATGAAATAAATTTTGTTTGTGTACTAAACAACAAACAAAATACAGACGAAATAATAGAAATGAGAGAGTTTGTTTGATTACAAAAATCAAACAAGAAAATAAAATAAAATAAAACATATTTTTATTTTGTTACAAAAACAAAATGAAAATCTAAAACAGAAAAAATAATAAAACAGAAAATAAATTAATTACTTACTAAATTAATTTCTTGAACAAATTTTATGATCAAGTCCATTGTTTAATACTGTATCCTTAAGATAGATTCGTCTTCTCTACGGTGCTTTCAAATTGTGGATGTCTATCTCCCAAGATAAAATGATTAACAACAAACAGTAGCAGCACTATAAACTGTTTGTACAACAAACACACTTTGTGTTTACACTCTTTCTCACAAGAAAATAATGCAGCAAAATGTAAAGAGAAATTGCAAAATATTTTGGACGAAAATTAAAGTGAAAACATCAAATGAGGAGCTGCCGATTTATAGATGGAGTGGTGGCTGTTTAATTTGAATTAAATAGGTACAGATTTGAATGAACAAGTATGGTACCTGTTCGGTTTGAATAAACAGATACAAATCTGTTGGGTTCAAATTTTGAACAGATAAAACCTGTATTGAACATATGTGAATATGTCCGGATAGGGAAAATAAAACCGAAGCCAATTTTTTAAATTAATTTTCGAAATTCAAATTCCAAAAAATTAGAATTTAATTTTAGAAAATAAAATTCAAATGTTTTTGGCCCAAAAAGATAGATATTGGGTCGGACACGCCGATGCACCCGTGTCCAAGCCCAGCCAATAAGACGGACGGCGGCGATACGCGCGTGTGTTTATTTGAGTCCAATGGGTCTAGCCTACTTTGTCCATAACTTCCCTCTCTGCAAAACTTGGGTACCCCTTGGGGCCTATCCCAAATTCCAACCCCAAGCCTTATAAACCCACTCAAAGTTTCCCACCAAATCAATGTGGGACAAGCCTTTATTCAAACATTTAGGAAATTTCACCAAAAACACCATTTCCATGGAGCTCTCTTTGGTTTCAATTTTCTATTCACCCGATAATAGTTTTGAGCAACCAAATATATCATGTGAATCACAACACGACATAGAACGCGTTACCACTTAAACCCGTCAAATTTGGCGCATGGGTCTCACCTAAAAAATAGGCCAAAGTTGAGGAAAAATCTAATTTCCAAAACCATTTCTAACACTTACAAGGTTATACAAGATGAATGACAAAGATTGCACATCTAGAAAGATTCTAGCAGAAGAAGTACAAAATGACGAAGATTAATATGAAATAAAAAATAGCAATATAGCAAATTCTCAAAGTTTCACTGCAAAGAGGATCAAAGTAGAGAATAAATGAATTTTATAAAAATATTTTAGTTTTCAATTTCCTTATTTTATTTCAAATTTCATCTGGCGCTTTAGAGATTCCATATCCGCCGCCATCCGTCGTATCAATTCGTCCTGCTCCTTGACGCGATCCACTAAGGCTTGAGGGTCAATCCTCCGCCTTTGTCTCTCTGGGCTCTGTGAATGAGAGTGATGGGGGCTGTTCGTCCGTCTTCTCCCCCTTGTATCCCTCCTGGGATTCTGTCGTGGCTCCAAGTCCGCCATGGGAGGGATCAAAGGTAAACCTTCGCGCCTCGCACCTCCCTCTGGTGTTAGTCCGTCGATGGCGGACTGTGGCAACTCTTCGTTGTGTGCCATTGATTCTTAAGAGGAAAAGTTTGATCAAGAGGTTTTGTTCTTGTCTGAATTCCCACAGACGGCGCCAATTGTACGGGAAAGAAATACACCTCGTATAATCCTGTTGATCAAATCTGCGTTCCTCCGTACGTCGTCATTCTACAACCTGAAAATATAAACGTGAGCTAGCCGGCGGGTGTGTGCCGGAAACCTCTCCGATGACGAAGTCAGCAAACAAGACAAATAGGCAAAAGCTCTATGTATTCAGGAATCAAAGTTGTGTTACCTCTCCATAGGTGATATTTGTGAGCTTTTATAGGTTTCGAGTGGCACAATCCTAGTATGACTTTTACTCCTCCATGCAGAGTCCTCCTAGGATTCATACTCCTGAAAGATAATGCTTATCCTTCAATACCCCCCTCACTGCTTAAACCAAGTGAGATGGTTTTACCATGGCCGAATCACCATACGACCGAAGTAAGCATGGCACATGTGATCTTCGACCGAACTATACTTAGTCCGGTTCTCCAATTTCCGTTCTTACCTCGGTCCGCCTCCATCAACCATGGTAAGGCTAAACCGAGCTAACTATTAACAAGGCTTAGACCGGACTAACCATACTGCGCCATGACCGGTATAAGATGGAGCATGGCGACCGATATAACTTCCTTGCGACCGGAGTAGCTTTACGTCTCTCTGGGACCGGAGTAGCTTTCATGGCACTATTACTCAGCCCTTCGTACTGAGGCCCACAACGGCCCAGCTCGGCCCAATTTACATATAAATTACCCTCTCAATTGCCCCTTAATTCCATCTGCATAGCATGATAGGGATTACCGATTTATCAGCCGAGCTAAACTATCTCTTAGCCTCTCCAGCCGAGCTAAAATCTTTTTGCTTCTCCAGCCGAGCTAAAATCTTTCAGCCTATCCGGCCAAGCAAATTCCACACCGAGCTCCGTTTGTTCGGTCAAAACGTCTCTTCAATCACAGCATCTGAATCGTTCAGTATTCCAATGACACGTGGCAGGCTTTTATTGGCTATCCACAGCTGTAACGCCGCCCTCGTACTTCGCAATTTTTGAACAGTTCCCGCCTTTTCCTTTCTACAACAAAAACCTTTCATTTCATCTGGATCAAACACCACTATTCACTTCTTCTGCTCTCTCTCTCTTGTTCTATTGCCTCTCAACATTTGCAACTGTGAATCTTGTTTCGTGTTCTTCATCACTGCCATTGCTTCCATCTCCAGCTCCTCTTGCTTCAATCTGGTAAGCAAATCCATCTTTCTCGCCTCATTTTTGCATTTTTATGCTCTGCAATCCATAGCTTTTAGTGTTTGTTTTCGAAAAACACCTTTCTGCTTCCACTTGTGTTGTTCCTGAAAAACTTAGCCATAGAATATTCGAATACACATAATATCCTGTAGAATACAGATTTTGATTCAAAACCACAAAGCAACCGAACTAGGGCACTGTTTATGCTAGGCGTAGATCTATTCAGACCTTAACCGAACTGGAACTTATGAATATACCAGTAGTCTCAGTAAGTCATCTTCTGATTTACCTTAGCCGACATAAACGAACCGGAATAAATCTAACCTTAGCAAACTGGAAACCTTGGCATTCAACCGAGCTAAGTCTTGGGGCTAAGCCAACTTTCTCAGTTCCTAAACCGGACTCAGAAAGCTGCCCCTATAGGCTTAACCGGAGTAACAAAACCCGTAGCTCAGACCGAGATAAACAACCCCTGTTCAAACCGAGCTACCAAGCACCTCGCTAGAACCGATATAGAACCTGTAGCATCACACGCAGCCGAAGTAGGAATTTTGTCTTTGCTTTCATTTTGTAGCACGGCCCCACGATCTGTGCTTAACCCCTTTGTTTTCCACTTTGCAGACTTAGATTGCCCAGGCACTCCTCCGCGCGCTCAACCGAGCTACTGAGCACAATTTTTTCGACCGAACTAACTTATTCCTAACTTATAAAATAAATGGGGAAGTATAGGTTTTTGGTAGAAACCCTTGGAGGCCTAGCCGAATTTCGAAGGGAGTACAACATTGCTGACGACGTCCAACTTATCTTGGCTGAAAAAGATGTAACTCCATGGGGAAATGAAGGCTTCGTCCCCTTTACCCTTCTGTCAATAATCGAAACCGGACTAAGATTCCCAGTCCAACCCTTGATATGTGAATTCCTTAGACAAACACGACTATGCCCAACCCAGCACTCCACCAATTCATACCGTATCATAATGGGAATAGCCGCACTAAACCACAAAGAAGGACTCAACCTCGGTCTAGCCGAAATACTCCACCAATACTCTATAGGCTCCAAAGAAGAGGGCTGGGTTTATTATTTAAGAATACGCCGCAACCGAGAGAAAATAATAAAAGATACGCCGGATAAAGACTTGAATGACGATGATTTTTTCTGGGTGTCTGGGAATTATGAAGATCATCAAGCCCAGATTCCTGGCCGAAGAATAAACTGGAAAAAAGGAGACCCCGGTATAACTACTTCGGTTTTCTTTCATGTTTCTTTTACTTCAGTTTTCCGCCCTTGAACCGATCTAACAGTTGAACTTTTCTCTGCAAATTCAGCGCATCTACACTCCCTCTACAGCTACCCCAACCTCAATACCCTCCGCGCCGCACTACGGGTTAAAGAAAGAAGTTGGGCCAAACTTCTAAATTTCGAACCGACCTACAGATACAGCGGTCGCCGAAAAGCGAGAGTGACCTACTTCCTTCTTGAGGAGGCCCCAGAACCGGATCCAACCTTGCCCCAAATCAACCTAGTCCCTCTGACTGCCGAACAAGAAATGGAAAAAAGGAGCAGACTGAAGGCCCTGCTGACCGCAACAACCCGAGCCGAGGTACCACAAACCGGTCAGACCACTGAGACCGTGGTAGCTCTTCCTTCTCAACAGCCATCTTCATCTCGTCCACGCAAGCGTGCCCGGACTGGCCAAACCGAGCAGCGACTTGTTGATGAGGATGAGACCATTTTGCCACCAAGCCCCCCTCCAAGTCCTCAACGAAGCCCACAACCGGAGCACTCTGACCGAGCTGGCTCCTCCAAATGGGCTCCCAACCTTACCTTCCAAAACCGAGATATAATGGATTCAGACTCGGTGATTGCTGAGAAGGATCACTTGATGGCTTTCAACCTAGCCAAGAGTGTATGCCTTCCCAAAGACATGAGCACCATCAAAAGCAACTAAACACCGAACTGAAGTCCATCCGGTCTTCAACAAAATCCATGATCCTGATAAGTAGCACTGTCCTTTTTTCTGTCTAATTTTTCCAACTTTCACTTCGGCTCAAGGGTAGTCTGTTTTTTGTCAGGCCATTCAGAAAAACAACCTCACTCACAAGAGAGTACTGGAGCTTAGAAGAAATACAAGGCAGGCCATGGCAGAAGTCGAAGCAAAAACGGCCGAGCTAGAAGAGGCCAGAAAGCAGATGGCCGAGCTACGATCCGAGAACGGCAGATTGACCGGATTGGTCAGTTCGGCCAAAGCGGAAAAGCAAAAGGCTGCCATTGAACTGAAGGACAAGTATCTACGCCAGCTGGCCAAGATTGAGAAGAAGAAAGACACCGAGATAACGCAGTTGAAGGAAGCCATAAAAGGAGCCGAAAAGTGTGGCTTCAAGACTGCAGAGGACGCTTATACCCAACAGTGTGATGCCGCCAAGGATCTTTTCTTTAAGTGCGGCTAGAGGGCAGCTGTGGAGAAGCTCGGTCAAGATCCACAGACCGAGGTCTTCAACTCTCCAGCGTACTTCATACCGACCTCACTAGCGGAGTATGCTGCCGATCTTCAGAAGCAATTTCTTGAAGAGGGTTCAGGCTCTGACGAAGATTCTGATTCTGAGGATACTCCGGTCGTCAATGCGGACCAGTCAGTTCAGGTGGAGCCCACGGTGGAAGACCTGATCATTGAACAACCAGGTGAAACCGTGCTTTCGACCGAAACCACTCCTGTGACCGAGACCGAGCTCCCGCCTAAGACCGATCTTCGTGTTGATGCCGATGCTGAGTTCGATGCCGAAATTGATGATCTTTTCAACTGATTGTCTTTTTACTTCTTTCTTGTTCTTTAACTTATAACCGGGCTGCGGCCCCCCCTTTGTACTTGTTTTGCATTTCAATGAAAAAATCTTCTTTTTTGTGCTCAACTCTTACTTCGGTTTGCTTACCTGTTTGAGCATGGTTTCTTGCAATATTTTTGACCGAGATGAAGTATTGCGGTTTTAGCTTTTCAACCTGAGTAGGCTTACTAGCCAACCACTCTTCAGCCATGAACTTACTTCGGCTGAAGAGTACAAAGAGTTGGTTTTATCCAGCCAACCACTCTTCAGCCATGAACTTACTTCGGCTGAAGAGTACAAAGAGTTGGTTTAATCCAGCCAACCACTCTTTAACCATAAACTTACTTCGGCTGAAAAGTACAAAGAGTTGGTTTAATCCAGCCAACCTCTAAGTTAGTTTTTCCAGCCAACTTAGAATAAAGTGTTTGGTTATTCCGACCAAACGTTCTGCAGCCTGGATCCCTGTCCTGGGCTTAGGAGGGGTGTTGGTTTAATCCAGCCAACCTCTAAGTTGGTTTTTCCAGCCAACTTAGAATAACACGCTTGGTTATTTCGACCAAACGTCCTGCAGCTTGGATCCTTATCCTGGGCGTAGGAAGGTTCATAGTTGGTTATTCCGGCCGACTATGTTTACAATGCTCCTAACTCACTAAAGTTACCTTCTACTGAAAACAATTTATACTGAAAAGAATCGACTTGTTTTATTGAGAAAGGAAAAAATTACACATGCTTAAAAAGAAAAAGAAAAAGAAAAAAACTAAAAATAAAATAACTTGAGATTGGCAGTGTTCCACGGCCTGGGAATTGCTTTGCCGTCCTCATCTTCTAAGTGGTATGCCCCTTTGCCTGCTAATCCAACCACTTTGTAAGGTCCTTCCCAGTTAGGCCCTAGCTTGCCATCTCCTGGTACCAAGGTATTTCCCATCACTCTACGTAGTACCCAATCTCCGATCTTGAATTGCCTTGGATACACTGTCTTGTTATACTTTCTGGACAATTCTTGTTGGTAGGAGGCGATGTGAACCAATGCTCTGTCTCTTCTTTCTTCTGCAAGGTCGAGTTCTAATGCTATGGCTTCGCCGTTTAAGTCTGGATCAAAGTTTTCGCTTCGAATTGTGGGGAGGCCAACTTCTAATGGGATGACTGCTTCCATGCCATAAGCTAAAGAGAATGGTGTTTCTCCTGTTGATCATCGAGGCGTAGTGCGGTAAGCCCATAAAACATGAGGGAGCTCTTCTGCCCACTTGCCTTTGGCTTTCTCTAACCTTTTCTTTAATCCATCCAAGACTACCTTGTTTGATGCCTCCACCTGACCATTTGCTTGGGGATATGCCGGTGTAGAATTGTAGAACTCTATCTTGTACTCTTCACAAAAGCCTCTGAAAATTCTGCCGTCGAACTGAGTGCCGTTGTCTGAGATTAGTGCCTTTGGTATGCCAAATCGAGTGATGATGTTCTGCCAAACAAACTTCTTCACATCTTTTTCCTTGATTGAGGCCAAGGCTTCTGCTTCCACCCACTTTGTGAAGTAGTCGGTTGCTGCAAGGAAGAACTTCCTGTTACCTGGTGCTGTTGGAAGTGGTCCCACTATGTCTAAGCCCCACATTGCGAAGGGCCATGGGCTAGTGAGAGGTAAAAGTTCTCTGGCAGGTTGGTGTATTTGATGTGCGAACTTTTGGCATTTTTCGCACTTTTTGACATATTTCTCTGAATCCGCTTGCATGTATGGCCACCAATATCCTTGCGAGATTGCTCTGTATGCCAGTGATCTTCCTCCTTGATGGCTGCCGCATACACCCTCATGTATTTCGAACAGGAACGCTTCCACTTTGCTGGGGTGAACACACTTTAGGTAAGGTCTTGAGAACGACTTTTTGTACAATGCCAATGATGGAGAGAGCCAAAATCGCTGCGACTTTGCTCTTATTCTGTTGGCTTCTTTCTTTTTTTCCGGTAATGTGCCATCTTTTAGGAACAATATAATGGGGTCCATCCAAGAAGGGCCTAGATCGGCGCAACATACCTCTTCTGCTTCTGGGTCTTCAATGCTTGGTCTAGGCAAGTAGTTGATCAGTAGTGGATGAGGGATGGAGGTATCTGCCATTAAGGCGAAGCCTGCTAGTTCGTCCGCTCTGCTGTTTTCCTCCCTGCCAATCTGTTCTATCCTCACCACTTCAAACTTCTTGATCTCTGTTCTGACCAGCTCTTGGTACTTAGCCATTCTATTATCCTTTGCTTCGTAGTCACCAGATATTTGGTTTACCACTAGTTGTGAGTCGCTGTAAACCATTAGTTCGGTGGCCTTCATGTAAAATGCTGATTTCAGACCTGCAAGAAGCGCTTCATACTCCGCTTCATTGTTTGATGCTGGGAAGCCAAGGTTGACGGCCTGCTCCACTACTAGGCCGTTTGGAGAGATGAGGACTATGCCGAGTCCTGCTCCATGCCGGTTGGATGCTCCATCTACGAAGAGCTTCCACATCTCCCCGACGAACAGCTTCCAACAAGTGGAGGGATCAGATAATGCCTTGGGATCTCCCATGCTGCTGGAGTCTTTTTCTTCATGGTTCATGCCTACTGTCTACCCCTCACCATCTGGTTGTACCAAGTCTTGTTTTGTTGGTGAGTCTTGACTTGGTGTAGCATGGTTCACTTCTTCCTTCTTTGCTTTACTTTGGTCTGCCTTGGGGCTTGACTGAGTAACCAGTACCAGGGGTTGCGTTATTCCGACGTCAACTTCCATCCCTAGTTCGGTTGTTTCAGTTAGGTCGACTGGGCAGATATGATGACTTCCTGGGGTGAATTCTGCGACAAAGTCTGCCAAGGCTTGTGCTTTTATTGCGGTTCTGGGTTGGAACTTGATGTCATATTTCCCCAGCTCAACTGCCCACTTCAAGATTCGCCCAGAGAAGTTAGCCCTCTCAAACAGAGCTTTTAATGGGAAGGCTGTGAGGACAACTATGGTGTGGGCGTGAAAGTAGTGCGACAACTTTCTTGAGGCCATCATCAAGGCCAATGCCAATTTTTCCAGTGGTAAGTACCTCGTTTCGGCGCCCAGCAATGTCTTGCTGACATAAAAGATGGGCAGATGCTGGACTCCTTCTGCACGGACTAATACTGTGCTAATTGCGTGCTGTGAGACTGCCAGGTACAAGAAGAGTTCTTCTCCAGGAATTGGGGTTACTAGTAGTAGTGGAGAAGACATGTATTCCTTCAAGCTTTCCAAAGCTCGGTCGCTTTCGTCGTCCCACTCAAACTTGGCCTTTAGTGCATGGAAGAATGGTTGTAGTCTATTTGATGACCGGCTTATGAACTGATTGAGCACAGCTGCCATGCTGGTGAGATGTTGCACTTCTTTTACTGAGTTTGGTCTCTCCAGATCCTGAATTGCCTTGATCTGGGAGGGGTCTGCCTCTATACCCCAGTTGGTCACCAGGAAACCCAGGAACTTGCCAGATCCTACTCCGAATGCACACTTCGACGCGTTGAGGCGTAACTTATGCTTCTTTAGGATCCCAAACATCTCTCCTAGGTCCTTGAGATGGTCATTCTCATCTTTGCTTTTGACCACCATATCGTCGATGTAAGCCTCCATTGTTCTGCCTAACAATGGCTCAAACATCTTGGTGACCATTTTCTGGAATGTCGCCCCTGCGTTCTTTAGGCCAAAGGGCATGACCTTGTAGCAGTACAGTCCTCTTGGAGTTGTAAAGGATGTGACCTCCTGGTCTGGTTCATGCATGGCGATTTGGTGGTAGCCTCTGTATGCATCCAGAAAGCTAAGTCAGTTGTGCCCCGCCGTTAGGTCTACTAGTTGATTTATCCGTGGCAGAGGAAAACTGTCTTTTGGGCATGCCTTGTTGACTGTTTTGTAGTCGACGCAGACACGCCACTTGCCATTCTTCTTTGGCACAACGACAGTGTTGGAGATCCATCTTGGGTAATGCACCTCTCTAATAGCCCCTGCCTTCAGCAGGTTTCCTACTTCTTCCGCCACTATCTCGGCGTGGTGGAGTGCCGATCTGCGAGTTCGCTGAATGATTGGTCTGGCGGATGGGTGGACATTGAGTTGGTGACAGATGAAGTTGGGATCAATGCCTGGCATGTCGTACGGTGTCCAGGCGAACACTTCGATGTTAGAGGTCAAAAATTCCAAGACCTCTAACCTCTCGGTGCTGGACAACGACGAACCGAGCAAAAAGAACTTATTCGGGTTCTTTTCATCTATTCTTACCTCTACCAAGTCTTCCACCGCTTTCTGGCTAGCCGCTTTGCCAACATCTGCGAATAGTTCATTGCTCTCAGGTTCTTCCACCGAATGAACATATCCTTTGGCAGCACAGCTGCCATTTACCGTGACAAAGCATTGCTTCGACATGATCTGATCTCCATAGACTTCTTCTATTACTCCGGTGTCGTTGGGAAACCGCATTACTTGGTGGTAGGATGACGCCACCGATCGCATGGCATGCAGGTATGTTCTACCCAAGATGATATTGTAAGTGGAGGGGACCTTCAATACGCAGAACTCCACTTGTTTCGTCACACTCCCTACTCTGACTGGGAGGATTATTTTGCCGACGGGCCATTCTGGCATGGAGTTGAATCCAATCAGGGGAGATACGGCAGGTGCCAAATCTTTGTCTTGTAGCTTCAATTGTTTGAACGTCTCGTAGTACATTATTTCGCATGAACTACCTTGGTCAATCAGAATCTGCTTGACGTCAAAATCCTTGACTCGGAGAGTGACAACCAAAGCATCATTGTGAGGGCAATATATTCTGTCCAAGTCTTTATCCGAGAAAGACATGACGTTTGTGGCTTCTGTCTTTCCCTTCTTGATGGTAGGCTGGGCACTTAGTACCTCCCTTAAGTGCTCAGCCTTCTTGATCGACCCTCTGAGCTCGCATACACGCTCAGGTTCGAAGACTCCATGTATCACATTGACTACGCCTTGAGGTGGAGCGTCGATTGGCGTCCCATTGGGGTTATTGTGGTCCTGGGGGGCTGGTTGCGCCCCTCCTTCAATATATTTATCCAGGTGGCCTGCCGCCACCAACTCCTCCAGATGCTGCCTCAATGGCATGCAATTCTCAGTGCGGTGCCCCTTTTCTTTATGAAAGGTGCACCGCGACCTGTCGTCGTAGTCCTTCTGAGCCTCACCTAGCTTGGCTGGCCACTTGACGAAAGGCTCGTCTCTTATTTCACTTAGGATTCGGTAGATCGGTTTCTTGAAGACCGTGGTTATGGCAGTGCGGACTCTCAGCCATCTCTTATCCTGGTCTTCTTCGTTGTCTCGCCTGCCCCACCCGTTTCTGCTCGGACGGTTTACCGCATTGACCTTTGCTGAGGCCTTTTTCTCTGGCATTGCAGTTGTGCTAGTCTTTGTTTTGGCACGGGCGCCATCCTCTTCCACCCTGATGTGCTGGTGCACTCTTTCCATCAGGGCCTCCATGGTGAGAGGTGGCGTCATGGTGATCGAGTCCCTTAGTCTGTTTCCTACTAGAAGTCCTCTTTTGTACTGTGCAATGGCTAGATTGGTGGGACAATCCCCAATCTGGTTGAATGTCTCCCAGTAACGACTGTTGTAGGATCGTAAGGTTTCCTTCTCGCCCATGTCGATGGAGAGTAACTGGTCGATCTCTATCGGGGTTTTAGTGTTTGTTCGGAACCTTGTTACAAATGCTTCCGCCAATTGTGCCCAGGAGGCTATGCTGCCTTCTGGAAGTTTTTCAAACCAAGTCAAGCCTAGGTCGCCAAGGCTTGATGGGAAGAGGATGCACATCAAAGCTTCGTTTCGTCGGTATACAGCCATAACCTGGCGAAAGTGGCTCAAGTGTGAGTAGGGGTCCGTCTTCCCTTCATATGTGGTGAATTTGGGCTGTAGGAAGCCCGATGGCAGAGGCGCGTTCTCAATTGCTGGAACAAACGGCGAAGTCTGCAGCCTTGCTAATGCTTTGTCTGTTGGTTTGTAGGCAGGGCGCGGTATTGGCATTCCAACCTCGACGGTTCTATGCGTCCGAGGAGCCAACCGTTGTAAGGCAGAAACTCTGTGCGGATCGCGTGCCCTGGCGTCTTCCCTCCATCGTGCCTTCTCTTCGAGCACAGTCCGTAAGTCGGATGATCGGGGCAATTCCGTCTGCCTGGATCTTGTTTGGTGCGTATGTGAAGGCCAATAAGTGCTCCCTTCCGTGTAGGACCTCTCAGATCTCGTCCTCTCAGACTTGGAGTGACGAGTTCTGGAAGACCTGGATTGAGTATCGCCTGTCCTGAGGCTTTTACTCTCTGCTTGCGAGGGTGTGGTGTTCCTACCACGACCTTCCGAGTGACGAGGGGCGTCTTGTTTGTGCGCTCCTCTCCTGTCGCCACTTCCTTTCCCTTCATCTGGCGCTTTAGAGATTCCATATCCGCCGCCATCCGTCGTATCAATTCATCCTGCTCCTTGACGCGATCCACTAAGGCTTAAGGGTCAATCCTCCGCCTTTGTCTCTCTGGGCTCTATGAATGAGAGTGATGGGGGCTGTTCGTCCGTCTTCTCCCCCTTGTATCCCTCCTGGGATTCTGTCGTGGCTCCAAGTCCGCCATGGGAGGGATCAAAGGTAAACCTTCGCGCCTCGCACCTCCCTCTAGTGTTAGTCCGTCGATGGCGGACTGTGGCAACTCTTCGTTGTGCGCCATTGATTCTTAAGAGGAAAAGTTTGATCAAGAGGTTTTGTTCTTGTCTGAATTCCCACAGACGGCGCCAATTGTACGGGAAAAAAATACACCTCATATAATCCTGTTGATCAAATCTGCGTTTCTCCGTACGTCGTCGTTCTACAACCTGAAAATATAAACGTGAGCTAGCCGGCGGGTGTGTGCCGGAAACCTCTCCGATGCCTAAGTCAGCAAACAAGACAAATAGGCAAAAGCTCTATGTATTCAGGAATCAAAGTTGTGTTACCTCTCCATAGGTGATATTTGTGAGCTTTTATAGGTTTCGAGTGGCACAATCCTAGTAGGACTTTTACTCCTCCATGCAGAGTCCTCCTAGGATTCATACTCCTGAAAGATAATATTTATCCTTCAATACCGTCCTCACTGCTTAAACCAAGTGAGATGGTTTTACCACGGCCGAATCACCATACGACCGAAGTAAGCATGGCACATGTGATCTTCGACCGAACTATACTTAGTCTGGTTCTCCAATTTCCGTTCTTACATCGGTCCGCCTCCATCAACCGTGGTAAGGCTAAACCGAGCTAACTATTAACAAGGCTTAGACCGGACTAACCATACTGCGCCATGACCGGTATAAGATGGAGCATGGCGACCGATATAACTTCCTGGCGACCGATATAACTTCCTTGCGACCGGAGTATCTTTACGTCTCTCTGGGATCGGAGTAGCTTTCATGGCACTATTACTCAGCCCTTCGTACTGAGGCCCACAACGGCCCAGCTCGGCCCAATTTACATATAAATTACCCTCTCAATAACAATATTACAATTTTAGTTGGATATTTTATTTCTTCACCTTTAATAATAATAATATTACTATGTTAGTTGGATGTTTTATTTTTTCACCTTTTAATTACCAAGTGATTTTTATATAGATACATATAATATAACACAAGTGAAACAATATGGTGAATTATATATTTAATAGTAATAAGCCTAATAATGTGATATGAGCTATAATTATTTTATGTGATTGGTTTTAATCTACTTCCAAAATTTTAATACTTAAACATTAACAAAAAAAAAATAGGATAATATGTGAAATGTTTATGCTAATTTTTATTCTTTTATGGGTTGTTTGAGATATTCTAAATAAGTGAACTTTTTGACTTTTTATGAAATATAAGTTAGGTTTGAAGTGATGTGGCAGAGATGTGATGTAACTTAAATAAGATGATGTGACTTAAATAGGATAATGATTTTTTAATTTTTTAGGGGATGCCAAACGTAACCTTAATATCCACTCATACAGTGCCAATGCGGTTATTATAAAAAGGTGAAACATAAAAAACTAAAAACTATTATAAAAACTAATAACTAAAAAAAAATTACCACATGCACATGCAATGCACGTGTTACTCGGCTAGTATATATATATATAATATCCATGAGTACGAGAAGCATCATGGATACATATACATTGGTGTCGTTTGGGAAGTGGGTTAGTTTTTTAACTTTTTGACTATTTTAGCTTGGGCTAAAAAACTTAGTTTGGGAAGGACTTTTTGACTTTTTTTGTGAGAGAAGAGTGTAATGATTATGGGTTGGATGTGATGTTTTATTTATTGTGGCTAAAATAGTCTATTTTGTCTTTTCTGACTAAAATAACCAAAACCATCTTCCCAAATGGGACCATTGCATATTGAAGGATTGGAAACAACCACAAAATATCAAGGCCTTCAGCTGCAACTAAGCAAGTACTAAAAGGGATTATGGACAGGACATCATAATGTTAAAGAAAATTAGTGAGAGCTCTAATTAGAGCTACCACTAATGATGTAGCAGTGGGTCCTACCAAATTAGAGCCACCAAATTAGTGGATTAAAGCCATTGTAATGTTAATAATTAATTTGATTCCCTACCCTTGGCACGAGGAAGGACGGAACTAGGAGAAAATTATAAAGGGTCATGATGTCCTTTTTTTTATGAATATTATTGTTTGTTATAAAACTTTAAATATATATATCATTTTATATATAAAATGATCCCCAGTATAAAAAAAAATATCATTTTTCTTCCATCTTAAATTCTCTTTATATTTTACATCAAAAAATAAAAAATTATTCATCCTATTAAAAATTGCTTCTATGATATTTAATTTTATATATATATATTAAGGGTGCAACTTGGGCAGATTCAGTTGGGTTGAGAGGTTGTCCAAGCCCAGCCCAAGTTGTACCGAAACCTGTCCAGGCCCACCCAGGCCCGAATTGTAACCCGAGGTTGTCTGCTCAAGCCCGACCCGAGTTAAACCCGAATTACTCGAATTGCCCAAATTGTAAATGAATTTCAGTTTTTTTTTAGTTACATTATTAAATTATTAAAATTTTATTCTATTTACATTTTTTTCATATAGAAAATCATTAATACCACCAAAACAAATAATTTATATAATGTAAGAGAGATATTGTTATAGTAGTCCTTATAATATATGAGTGAAATTTTTTTTTAAAAAAAAGTAAGATTTTATGTTATTCGTATATATAATATATATTCAATAATAATTTAATAATCTAAATTACTTGAATATAATGTAATGACTAACAATTAATATGTATATTTAATATTTTTATGTATTTATATATGTATAATTCGGGTTTCGGGTTATTCGGATTGTTTGACATCTTTGCCCAAGCCCCTCTAAATTTAATTCGGACTTTTAAATTTTTACCCAAATCCGTACCAAATTCAAAAATATCTTATCCAAGCTCTAAAAAAATTCAAATTGGGTTTGAATTACTCAGGTTGAACCTGCCAAAATTACATCCGTAATATATATATATAATTTATATATCATATATACATACGTGTATGTTTTGTATATATGATGAAAAAAAAAATATTTTTCTTTTAACCCTTCCGATAATAAAATCATCGTTCCGTCCCTGAGTACGAGTAGGGATGGCAATTTGAAACCGGCCCGACGGGGATCCCCGATCCCGACCCCGATTTAAGCGGTTTTTCCCCGAAAAATACCCCCGACGGGGAGGTGACGGTATTTGAAAATCAATCCCCGATCTGTCACGGGCCGGGGACGGTGATCTGTGTTTGATCCCCGGCCCGGCCCGATCCCCGGCCCCGCCCCTGTCCCCGGCCCCATCCCCGAAATTCCCCGAAGTGAAATTACTTTTATGCCCTTTATTATAATAATAATAATAATAATAATAATAAACCAAACCTAACCTAACCTAACCTAACCTGTGTATATTTCCCCGAAGCTTCCCAGTATATTAAAAAACCAAACCAAACTAAACCTCTTTCCTTCGTCTCTCTCTCACTCTCTCAACTCTGTCTCTCTTTCTCTCCATTACTCTCTCAACTCTCCTCTCTGTCAACTCTCTCACTCTCAACACCACACCGCTGTCCCCGATCTCTTCTTCTCACCGAACCAGTGCCGATCCCTCACCTCTTCCTCACCTCTAATCTCTCTTTTCCTCACATCTGATCTCTCTCTTTCTCTCTCACCAAACCAGTGCCGATCTGACAGAGAGCACCAAACCAGAGCACCGATCTGAGCAGAGCACCGACCAGAGCACCGGATCGATCTCTGTGCCGCGATGCCAAAGTCGATTGAGCAGATGAATCTCTCTCTCTCTCTCTACTTAGATCTGAGCAAATCGATCTCTCAATCTCTCTACTTAGATCTAATATAAATTGTTGTTGATGTTATTTATATAAACTGTTTGTAAACGATGTTGGTAGATGATATTTGTTTGTTTTTATTTTTATTTTTTGGATCAGATGTTGATGATGTTGAATCTGCCGCTGCTGTTTGGTTTTTTTTTTTTTTTTTTTTTGGTCCGGGGAATTTTCGGGGTCGGGGAAACCCGATCCCCGATCGGGGGCGGGGATGGGGATGATGATTGGTTCCCCGTCGGGGATCGGGGCCGGGGAGATGTTTACCATCGGGGATCGGGGACGGGGAGTGCGATCCCCGGCCCCGCCCCGCCCCGTTGCCATTCCTAAGTACGAGTGACCTCAGATTAGGGTTGATGCTACCCTTGGATGAACGAAGCAACTAATCCAAATTCTATAGGAAAGAACACTCTATAGAATAGAACCACTTCCGCTTTCTTTTTTTGTTCCCATTTTTCATAAAACGAAGAAAACTTGTTTGGCAACTTCATTTTTTTTTAAAAAAAACAAAAACAAAAAACAAAAAACAAAAAACACTTTTTAAGAAAGACTAGTTATTTTCGATTTTTCAAAAATCTATATTCATACAAAAATGAAAACAATGGATTTTTTGAACTTCCCATTGTTTTTGTTTCTGAAAACACAACATGCAACATGAAAACAATAACAAACAAGCCCTCAGATTCTACGTACTAGTAGGCATGCAAGTAGAAATATGGTGCACTGGATAAGCTGACCAACAGGATTAGGTTTTAGGAAATTCACCTTAGAAGGATGACAAGGGCCTGCCAGAAAGGGGTCCCCATGGCCCACACTAATTTTGAGGTCTCCAGGAGTTTGTTCAGAGTGGTCTTCTTGAAAACTACTCTAGGATGTGCTCACGAATCAAGGCAACAAGGTAAACAATAATCTTGGTTCTGCTTTCTGCAATACATTGCTATGCATATTCTAACAAATTTTTAGTTCCGTCTTAATTAGGTTAAACATTTCATATTCAACCATATAGAAGCACACTTGAGAACAATTTCTGCAAAGGCATATCTACTCATTCACTAGTTCGACTTTAAGAATCTAAATTATAATACGCAATCTGACAGATACGGGGTAGTGAAATAGAAAATGAAAATAATGTGCTACATTTTAATAAGATATACCAAAGTTGTCCTTAGAAATGAGAGAGTTGCTCAAGCTTACGAGCCTGGAAAAATTTGCAGCGTCCTTTGCCACTAGATTCAATTTCTTCACTTTTCCTCTTCAATCCAGTGAAACCAACATTGCTTAATTTCAATTGCCACTTGCTGCTCCTAGTAGATGAACCATCTTCATCTGTTTTATCAGATTCCCTACAGAAAGCAACAAATGGGATCAAATGAACCCTTGTGGACACAACATATTACTATTGCATGCATTTATGCATCCTCTTAAATGGAAAACGAAACCTGAACTGTTGAGCTAATTCTGGATCTACAATGAAAAGCTAAACAAAGAGGAGATAGATTTTTTTATTTTTATCTTTATTTTTTATTTTTTTGGGTCAGCAACAAGCAAAAATTTTATTGAGGCACAAAGCCAAAAGAAAGGAGGATAAGGCATTCTCTAAAAAAGAGTACCAAATAATAAAAACAGGCAAAACCCAAAACGATGAAAGATGCTACATATCACAAACTGACATCCGATCCGCTGCAATAAAAAATAGAGGAATTTCTTTGAACAAAGGACTCCCCGACACCCAAAACGATACTAAATGTCGAACTTTATCCCATAAAAAATCAACATCCCGAGATACTTATTCAAAGACGCGCCTATTTCTCTCCAACCAAATGACCCAAAAAATCACAAAGATAGCACAAAGCCCAAGCACCTTGACCCTTTTCAACCTGCCCAATACTTGAAAATCAATTAAAGTCATTTGTGCACTCTCTTTTGGAGCCACTCACATAACATTCCCCAAACAAAACAATCTTTGCCACAAGGTCGCTGTCACGAGACAATGCAGAAATAAATTATCCAAAGATTCACCAAAGAGGAGATAGATATCATGCCGGTGTCATGAAAAGAGAGATCATAATATGCCAGGTTTCTAATAATGGAAAACTTTGCGTTCACTTATGTTATATCTAGGGAAATTATTTTAAAATTTGAAAACAGTAACACAAAGTATAGATAAAAAGTAACAGAGAACGGCCCTGTGGCTGTGATTCTAGCCAATATGGACTCTTCTTCATTTGTTCTATAACAGGATATCTTTCTTTGCCATTGTAACAGCTTAATATCAGCAACTTTAAGCACCTTTACTGCATCTACACTCTAGATTATATCATAGATCACCACATAATAATGACACTAGGTAATGACGTATTACATAACACACTACAAGGAAAAGCAGTTTTGGCGACAAAAAACCAAATTCTCGTCGCTGAAAGTAGCACAATTGGCGACTAAAATGGAATCAGTAGCCAAAAGTGAAGACTTTTGGCGACTAAAAGAGTTTAGTAGCCAAATGTATAGTTATTGGCGACTAAAAACAGATTTAGTCGCCGAATGTATGGGTTTTAGCGACGAAAGGTTTTTTAGTAGCCAAAAGTGATGGTTTTTGGCGACTAAAATAATTTAGTAGCCAAAAGTATAGGTTTTGGCGGCTAAAAAACAGTTTGGTCGCCGATTCTACGTGTTTTGGCGACTAAAAACAGTTTGGTCGCTGAAAGTGAAGCTTTTTGGCTACTAAAAAAAATTTAGTAGCTAAAAATAGGTAATTGGCGACTAAAATTCAGTTTAGTAGCCAAAAGGGGACGTTTTTGGCTACTAAAAGCAGGTTTAGTCGCCAAAAATGCTACTTTCAGCCGGAACTTAATTTTTTAGCGACTAAAAAATATTTTAGTAGCCCAAAATTACATTATTGGCGACTAAATAATATATTTAGTCGCCAAAGTAGCTTCAATTTTTTTTAGTAAATAATTTATTTTTTACATAAATTATATTGCATAAATATAATTATATTTATATATATAGTTTTATATTAATACGGGTCAATATAGTATATAAATAATATATATTGCATATATATTCATGTGATGTTGTAGTGAAGTAGTGGAAGGAGTGTGTTGCTAAAGGTTTAGAAGGTAGAAGGTTGGTGGTTCGAATCTCAGAAAAAGCAAAAAAGTTAGCTTTTTTTTTTTTTCCACCGAACAACCTTTGGCGACTAAACTATTGGTCGCCAAAAGTATTTGTTTTGGCGACTAAACAGTTTGGTCGGCGTTCCATCAACTATTGGCAACTAAAAGATTAGTCGCCAAATGTATAATTTTAAACAGTGGAATTGAGTATTGGCGACCAAAACTTTGGCCGCTAAAGACCTGTCTTTTTGCTGACTAAAACCTATTGTCGCCAAAACCTTCTGCGACCGTTTATTCACGACAAAACCGGCGACTAAAAAATTTTGTCGGGAAAGGTAAAAAGGCGACTTTTGACGACTAAAAATGGACCTTTGGCGACTAAAATTTTTGTCGCCAAAGGTGATTTTTCTTGTAGTGACAAGAGGCAATAAAAGTACTTCAACCCCACAAATAGTCAAGCAGGTGAATAGCTCTATGAAAGTGAATCATGCAAGCAAATTTAGACCAGGACTCACCACAGCACTTCAACATTGCTTTTGAAGTAGGGAGTACATGTGCCCCAACTAAAGCGGACCAATGTTGGGAATCCAAATACAGAATGTTGGTGATCTTCTAACCAAGATTTAGATTTAGGATCTAAAGACATAAATAAGAGTCATGATCACAAGGAAATACTCATTTAATAAACTCAACATAAATGAAAGGAAGTCAAAACATTTTTTACCTCCAGGATAACCGGATCCAAACTTTCTATGCATGTTTTCAGCAGTTTCATCCAGCACCCAATCCCTCAAGGCTTGGTCTCTTGTGACCTGAAAGTTGAAACATGTATTACAAATCATCTAAGAAGACATAAACTGTGAAAGCCAACAAAAATGAGAATTAATCACCTTTGCAACAATGCTTGCTCCACTTACAACCGGATAAAGACTATCAGCTCTCTTTGCAACCACAAATTTGATAGATGGGAATCGTTCAGACAATCTAATTCTATACTTCTCTGGATCTCCCACAGTATCCACATAAACCTGTAACACTTCCAAACATAAATTCCCCATGACCTGATCCAGCCCACTGATGAATTAAAAACAGAAAGGTTCAAACATCTGTTTGATGCCAAAACCTCCTCCTTGCAAATGTTTTTGGGTTTCGCCTAGTTACACAACTATCGTTTCTTTCCCATTATTTTTTCTACATACATACATACATCTTTTGTTTTTCAATTTAAACCCTTTAGATTGAAGAACAATGAAGCATGGGAATTTGAGAGGGATATATTCCATGTAACATTTTACAAGTGCTACCAGGCTTTTTCCGGAACACACAGAAACTTAATAAATTCAGAACATTTACACCACCAAGAGATGAAAGAAACCATAGGAAACTTCCACTAAGAATACATTATATCTGCATTAGTCTTCCTATTAGATCAAGTGTTCATCTATTATGGACTCTTTCATTTAGAAACTGTGGTTCTTTCCTTAATGTAACCTTGAAACAATAGCTGAAGAAATATAATCTATCAAATTTACAACATTCTTATTTCTAGGTTAAATGACATCTACCACCCTACAACTCCAAGTTCAAGAATCTAACAACTTGATCTTGTTCCTCCATTAGGTTTGTGCTAAGGCTTAAGGATGTGATCATGTTGAACTTGAATATCCAAACATTTCCTCAAGGGAAAATTACGAAATAGATTGAGAATTTTTTTATTTTACCTCAGTTAGAAGAACCCCCTTGTTCAGGACCCTACTGACAAGGCCCATAGCAGAATTATGTGAGATTTCATTAAGGTTTATCTTATTCCTGTGTAAGATCAAACAGGAGGAATCATGTTAGAAAACTGCTTCACTGGAACAAAATGACATGAAGAAAAAAGTTGGTCACTAACTTCTGTAACATTTTAGCTGAGAGCTCCCTTGGATCAATCACATCAACAGCCCATCCAATTGATTCATCAGCCTTCAAATTTTCAAATAATTCCTCCCTCTTTTCTTCTTTCAGTGTTTTTGAATCTGCATAAAATAAGAGATCAGAAATTCCATCGAGTGGGAGAAACGCTAGTGTGTCTTATACTATATTTAGTGAGGAGGGGAAAGAGCTATTAGTTATCACTGAGGAATAAATGAATGAAAGCATATAGTGAGTCTAAGACCTGATTCCTCCTTTCATACTAAAGTCCAAGAGTGCAAGATTCCTACAAGCAAAATTGTCACTTCATCAATTTGGTGCTAAAGCATCAACCCATTTAATTTTTAAGTCATCAAAAACAAAAATAAAGAGCAAAACAATAACTTTTCATTCAGTATAAAATTTATTTCCAGAAGCATAGAACAGAGCTAGCACTGGATCAGTACAAGTATTGTTGAGGAATAAACCACTACACACGAACAATAGCAAGGAGAAACAATCACAAACAAGAAAACACTGACACACAAATTTGCTTGATTCAGTGATATTGCCTACGTCCACATCTCACACCCAGTTCCACTGCACTGAAAGAAGACAAGAGAACAATGCGGCTACTGTGAAGATAATAAAATGTATATATATATGCTATGCAAGGGTTTACATCAACAAATTATGGTAATACCATTTTTATACTTATGATTGAAGTGGCCTCTACTTAAACCCATTTGAACAATTCATAAATAATTATATTCACACTACAAAATATGTGCCTTCCTATGAAACCCAGATTATGCTAATCAGTAAATTACATTCCCATTCTCAAAATACAAAAATTAAACAAAATATGAAAATGCGAAATACAAGGAAGGGAAAATTGAAGTGTTAACCTGCAAAGTTCAATGAGGATAGAGTCTTTTGGTATGAAAGTGCACAGTACAAGCAACCATACACCATGGGTCCTGAAAGCAAATAACAAAAAGTAACTAGTTATCAAGAAATTAAGATCAGACCCAACACCAAACAATAACCAATTGAAGCAAATAAGAGCTAAAAACACAGATATATAGATATATAGACATGATGATGTATATATGAATAGAAAAGAGGGAAAAACCTAAAACAGGGCCGCGACCAGCTTCGTCGATGCCCATGATGCAAGGATCGGACTCCCATTTGGGAAGAGGAACTTCCAATCCCATTTTATGCCTTCTCTTTGCGTCTCCAATCACCTACACAACTCCATCTCTCTCTCACTCTCTCCTTCCCGCCACAAACGAGGAAAGGTAAAGCTTACTGGATTTTGTTAACCTGGCTTGAAAATAATCCTAGCTTTAATCGCATTTTAGTTTTAGGAATAGCTTATTTTAATATTTTATTTTTTATTTTTTAACTAAAATATAATTTAAAAAAATTAGGGTTCGTTTGGTTTGTGTTTCTGAAAAAAATTTCGGAAATTTTCTCTACAAATAAGTTTTCAAAAGTAATCAAACCAAACAAATTTTCTCAAAAAAATTTCCCAAAACACACAAACCAAACAAGTTTTCCAAACAAATCTCTCTCACACACACATCAAATCAATCACTTTTTCCAAAACTCTCTCTCAAAACAATTTTCCAAAACAAATTTCCCAAAAAACCAAACCAAACATGTTTTCGTACTTTTTATCTCTAAAACACATCTCTCAAACACAAACCAAACATACCCTTAATGTTTTGAATGATTTTTTAATTTTTTTATGAAAAATATATGAAAAGCAGAGAGAAAATGTTTTTTATATAATTCCTTTACTTTTTACTCCCTC
The DNA here is from genome assembly GCA_036172215.1 of Camellia granthamiana. Classification (NCBI taxonomy): domain Eukaryota; kingdom Viridiplantae; phylum Streptophyta; class Magnoliopsida; order Ericales; family Theaceae; genus Camellia; species Camellia granthamiana. The sequence goes on along the minus strand of CM069911.1, from coordinate 74,626,233 downwards.
TGTTTCAAAATAATGGTCCCTTTTGGGGAATCTAACTTTTTTTGGTAGTACAATTATTGCACTTTAAAAAAGTTAATTTTCCAAAATTATCCTTTTAATAGTATATTTTTTGGGAATATCAATGTCATAATTGTACTTTTTATATTGTTTATTAATTTAAAATAAGGGCAAAATAGAAAATTTATATTATTTTTGCACTTGATTTTGAAAAGGGACTAATATTTTGGGACAATAAAAAATAAAATAAGGGATTAATATTTTGGAACGGAGGGAGTAATTTTTTAAAATAATTTTTTAGGTTTTATACTAAAAAATAATGGGTGTGTTTGGTTTGGTTTTGGGAGATAAATTTTTTTAAAAAAAATTGGGAAGTGATTTTAGAAATTTTTTTGGTTTATTTGGTTGTATATTTTGAAAATAGTTTTGGAGTATGAGAGTTTGAGATGATTTGGTATTTTGTTGTAGTCAAGTAGATGTGTGTGAAAGAAAAGTGATTAAGAAAGAGAGAGAGAGAGAGAGAGAGAGAGAGAAAATATGATTGATTGATGTGTATGAGAGATAGTCTGTGATTTTGAAATTTTTTTTCCAAAATCACTAAACCAAACAAAATTTTTAAAAAAAATTATCTAAAATTACTCTCCCAAAAACAAACCAAACAAGGCCAATATTTCTAAATGAGACTAGTATTGAGAATTGTGATTTCTATTTTTCATCGGATTAGCTTGTATGGACCGTGTTGTTTAGGCAGTGGGGGTTCATCATGGGTTTGTCTAGATGATTCGAATCATTCATTTTTTAAACTACAATGTATAGGTCATTTATGACAAAAATCAAATTGGTTTGATAAACGTAGTCATGTTAGTTTATTATATTTGTTTTTCAAAAGATGAATAGTCTAGTTTTCAAATAATATTTATCTTATTATTTTACAAATAAATGTCATAAACTAATATGACTATGATTATAAGATCTATCATTTTTTTCTTTTTTTTTAATGAATGATCTACATGTTGTGCTCTATAAAATGAACAGTTCGGATTATCGAGTCAAGGCTGGTGATGAATTCCACGAACTCAAACAACACAGTTCTTTGTGGATTAGAGACAACCTGCTGCCTTTTCATAATTTTGTTGTCTGTAATAATTTGAAATATGAACAGGGGTGTCGGGGTTATGAGATAAAGGTTGCCAGTTGTCGACTTCCTTTTGCATTTGTGTTGATTGACATGTTGAGTTATGGACTGGTTGTCATCATATTGGGCTGTCATAGATTGTTACCATCAGAGGGTTACTGTATGTACCTTGAGTGGCGATTGTTTGTATTTCATAGGGGACAGAATCGATAGAGCTTCATTACCAGTATGTAATCCACGAGGTTGGAGTGAACCTACTTGTCTTTTAGCAAACTTCTTGAGTAAAGAGTGTATGAAGTTCGAGTCGAATTGCCAAAGGTAGTTTGTGAATACCAGGACGTTTTCACTGAGGATCTCACTAGTTTGCCACCTGACCGTAAGATTGAGTTCTCTATTGATTTAGTGCCTGGCATGGCACTGATTTCTATGGCACCATATAGATTTGCACCTGTCAAATTTAGTGAGTTGAAAATTCAACTCTAGTAATTGTTAGATAAGGGTTTTATCCGCTCTAGTACTTCGTCTTGAGAAGCACCGACTCTCTTTGCCAGAAAAAAGATGGTGCATTGCAACTTTGTATAGATTACTAGAAGTTGAATCGAGTAACTATTAAGAACAAGTACCCAATGAGTCATATTGATGATTTGTTTGACCAGTTGAAGGTCTTGTAGCTTTTCTAAGATAGACCTAAGCTCGGGTTATCACCAATTGGGGGTAAGGGAGGAAGATATCTAGAAGACGGCATTTCGTACGGGGTATGACCATTATGAAATCCTAGTGATGCCTTTTGGGCTAACCAATGCACCAACCGTGTTTATGGATTTTGTAACAGCTGACTTTAGGTGCCTGCTCAAGTGCAAAAGTTGTCGCTCTAGCAAAGAATTGTTGCTCCCAGTATCTCGTAGGTTTACGGGCGAGACCTGTCACACCCCAAACCCGGGTATGACCAGTCGTGGCCCACAGGGCCTTAGCCCAAGGCACACGTAAGCCTAAACACAAATCCATAATCACATTGAACAACTATACAAAAGTCCAATAATAAATAACCAAACTCAAACTAGTGACATGCCACAATTATAAACGGCAAAACTAACCATAATCAATACCACCCAAACTTTTGGAATATAAATAGTCCACATATCAAAATAATCCTAAATGATCCTCAATAAAAAAAAATAAATATGCAAAAACTTGACATAATAGTCTAAAACAAAATAAATGAATGTCCTAGAGGTCCATGCAATTGAGTCTCTACTATGCCATGAGTCCACTCTAAGTTCTTCTAACACCTGGAAATGGTAAACAACTAAGTCAGCTAATAGCTCCGTGAATAGCAACATGGATAGTAAATACAGTTTTGAAAACAGGGTTCAATTTCAAAATAAGATATATATCATAGAAACTAGATTGGCATACAGTTTGGTAAATACAATTCAAAAAGAAGGTTCCACAGTTCAACATTTAAAATATTCATGTCTTGCAAGAACATGATAAATGACATTTTCCACTTAAAACAGATTATAACATGAACACCAATAATTTTCTCGGTACCAATAAAAACAAATAATATGCCACACAGTTCTCAAGGCTATAAGCCCCGTTGGATCCAATATCGAACTAAGAGTCATCCTCAGGGTGGCACCTAGGCCTTTTCTCAAAGACAATCCGATTGAAGATCACCTAACTTTTTTTTAAGGTCTTTTCCTTACAATCATTGAGCACTAGAGTCATCACGGCCCAACCCGGATCTGTTCCCTAGTGGCCAGAGTCACCACACACAGTGGAATAATTTCCCTGCACTAAATACACATATGGTCCCAATAATCAATACACATCAGTTTCGCAAAACATGGTAGTTCATCATTATAAACATGAGACCAAAACAAATAGTTTACAGTATGCCAAGTTCACACATGTTTCAGAAATAATTTGATTCAATCGATAATATAATAATTTATCAAAACGGTTTAGCCATGAAACAACAATTTAATTTTCCAACAGTTCAGGGTAGGGGAACATTTATAAAAATATGTAGCATGAAACTACTCACCTGAAACCGAAATAATATAATCCTTGAATAGAGTATAAAAGTCCAACTAGTGCCCTGAACCAAGTATGAAAACTACACGTCACTACTAATTTAAAAATACTAAAGAATAAGAACTAAGTAACCCCAAACTAAAGCGCACTAACACGGCTCAACCTAACTCACCGTTATTCTTAAATATTACCTAAGTTCATGTTCTTCAAGGTCTAAAATCACCCAAGACATGGGTTCCGATCGAAACTTAACTAAAAATAACTTTAAGATAAAATAGAGTTTTAAACAAGTTTTCCCAATCTATTTGCTGACTTTGAAAATTACAAAATCCATTCCACGCTATTCGAAAAATTCCAAAAACCTCCAGATATCAACTAATATATCCTAGGTTTCAAACCCAATTGGTTTCATTTGATTTACTTATCAAAATAATTATCTACAATTTATTATATCCAAACAGGTTGTTTTCTGCAGCACTTTAAAGAAATTGCCAGTTCTCTTAATATACAAGAGAAATCAATGCAAGGCCAAAAATTTAAGAAACTAGATTCGTAACCGGTTCTAATAATGCTAATTTGATAATTTTTGGATTTATATCCAAAAATTTAAGAAACTAGATTCGTAACCGGTTCTAATAATGCTGATTTGATAATTTTTGGATTTATATCCAAAGAGAACAACACTCCCGAATTTACTGTTAAAAACCAGTTTTTCTGGATAGATTTGAACGCATCAGTTTATAAGGATTTTGACTCCCAAAAATTATGAAAAAAATTCAGATATGCAATTTAATATGTAATTAATCTACTGTAAAAATTTCAGATTAAAATTCATCTGTTTAATATGGTTTCTTGATTTTTAAAATTTGTGATTCTGTGCAGAATTTTTGAACTAAGAATTACACCATTCTTTATACATAAAGCACTATCCCAATCAGCCAAATATTTCATAGCCATGCCCAACACATGTACCTACTTCACCGATTTGATCCATCAACTACACAGCAACTCACAAGAAGAAGAAAAAGATAGTGAAGGAATAAAAATAATAAGGGATTTACCTTGCTAATGGCCACCACAAAACTCAACAATTTTCACCCAATGACCTAGACGTCTCTCTCCCTCCCTTTACCTCTCACGGCTGCTCAAAAAAGTTGTGGGAAAACAATATCATAATAATTAGGGTTTGTGTTTATTTTATTTATACTAGTGGTGGGCACACATAGGTCAAATAAATAGATAAATATACAAAATACATATATAAGTTATATGCAACTCAAATGGTAAAGCCTTATTTATTAAGTTTATGGTCTAGAGTTCAAGTCACACCCTCCTCTCTATTTACTTTATTTTATTTTTATTTTTTTTACATAATAAATCTTGCCTCTAAATTAAAAACTTTTACCATAAATTTATTTTAGGTTTAAAAATTAATTAAAAGGCCTTCCAAATATTTAATTTGCACTTTAGATTGTAATATTTGAGATTGTAATATTATTATTATTTAATTATTTACTTGATTTTTATATTCGAGTTCTCACAAGACTGCTCAAGCGAAGGAGTTCTTGCTCGAGCGTAAAATGTGAGCTCCTAGTATTTTCAATGTAGCTCTGCAAAACTTCTGAGACTTTATGTTTATTGCTCAAGTGGTGGAATGTTCACCCGAGCGGTTCCTTTGCATTTTGGTTCTTCGCTCGAGCGCAAGAAGTTTCGCTCGAGTGGTCAAGTCGGGACAATAGATTTAAAACACAATCTAAACACACTTCTGTAGCTCGACTTTTCGTGCTCATTTCAGAAAATGAATAAGCCCTACAGTTCGAACTCCACCTGTGGTTCTGAATCTGATTTCACAAGTGCAATGTGAAATACTGAAAACACAAAAAGAGTCCAAATCCGACGAATCTTTTTGAAAAATCAATATTTTAAATCAAATGCCAAAAATGGAGTGCTCCCAGTATCTTGTAGGTTTACGGGTGAGACCGCTCGAGCGAAGGAGTTGTCGCTCGAGCGTAAAATGTGAGCTCCAATATTTTCAATGTAGCTCTGCAAAACTTCTAAGACTTTACGTTTACCACTCGAGTGGTGGAATGTTTGCCCGAGCGGTTCCTTTACATTTTGGTTCTTCGTTCGAGCACAGGAAGTTTTGCTCGAGTGGTCAAGTCGGGACAGCAGATTTAAAACACGATCTAACACACTTTTGTAGCTCGACTTTTTGCGCTCCTTTCGAAAAACGAATAAGCCCTAAAAGTTTGAACTCCACCTGTGGTTCTGAATCTGATTTCACAAGTGCAATATGAAATAGTGAAAACACAAAAAGAGTCCAAATCTGGCAATTTTTTTTTGAAAAATCGATATTTTGAATCAAATGCCAAAATTAGACTAGTTTGCTAGATTTTAGAGTCGTCACCTAAATATTTTTGAGAAATTTAGGAAACCCGAGACTCATGCCAAAGGCCATTAGTCTGTCATCACCAAAGTGTTTTGGCTCGGGAACTTAGGTACGAGAGGGGAAGGTCATGAATTGAGCACCCCACTCGTCCGATCAAAGATCTACTAATCATGATGTGATTCTTATTTACATTATACGCTCTTATTCCAATTTATTATCTATATTACTATGTGATACGCACACAAGGTATAGACTAATTTGCAATAATTAGAACACTTGATCTCATGTTTTGTATCGAAATTGTTTTGTGAATTTGCCACTTGAAAAAGTGGGCTAAAATGGACATTTGATCAAACCATCCCAGTTCAAGCAACTAACATTCATTTACGGGCATTCAAACAGTTATATCATTTAAACAATTAGCCTCATGGGAGTATGCTTTGACATGGAAACAACCACATTCATGCAATATGCTAAAGCTCAAAATAGCTCACGTAGTACTCCAAACCAAAACAAAGCAAAATAATTAGAAAAATATGTAGGTTCCTAATTAATGCAATATGACTAATGTAACGCATACATTATGTATTTTATAGGCTCGGCTATGAGCGTGGCATATGATTCTATTTAAGACGTGCAAGAGAGCACATATTCAAGTAATGAATTTGAACATTGATATTGGGTTAGCATGATGAGCCGAACCTTGGATGCATGTAAGACAATGGATGCAAAACATGGAGTATGCTAATTTGAAAAATGATATCTTATACTAACCATTGTAAGCAAGTAAGTAAAAGGGAGAAAGACGTGGGGTTGAAGACATATAACTTATTACAACATTGCCCTCGTGCAAGAGGGTGCGAATCAAAATCCGAAAGTCCGAATTAAACTAATTATTACAAAACCGAATGAATAAATTAAAGAAGTAACTAGCTAACTATGTTATTACAACAAGGATAACTATGACAAGTAAAATTAACTATCTAAGCTAACTCGGTATAATAATTACAAATTGACAAGATTAATTATAACAAGACTAATAAATAAATTAATTACAACAATGCATAGAGCATTAATACACAAGGGTTGTATGCACAAGGTCCCAGAACAGCACTACTTGCCTTGGCTTGTTCTATTTCACCTTCAGCCACTGCCATCTATTTTCTGCAAAAAATACACTGTTGACCAAACATTGATGACCGGTAGGGCCTCAATGAAGCCCGACCGGGCCTAAAGAAAGCCGGTCGTGCCTCAATTTCATGCCAAATTCTATTTTGTGCTTTGAAGTGAAAACAGTGCAGACAGAGTGTTTTGGACTCTGTTTGTCCCTCTTACACTTCTCGGTCATGGGAAAGTCTCCAGAGAAGGTTGGAATTGTTTCCAAAACCATCAATGAGCAAGTTGATTGGTTGTTGAATTCGGGCACAATTTGGGCAAAGATCAATAAATGAAAGGAATTATAACCACCCCTTCCTCCTATCATGGAGTGAACTCAAAGAGTGAGGTGGAGATGCTTAAAGATCCATCAAAACATCATGAATTGATGTAAGATAACTCTTAACACAATGAATTCGGCATAACGTCCGGCTGAATCCTAAGCAATATAACTCATTTTCTTTATGTGGGTTGGTTTATTTTAAGTCAAATTCATTAGTCTTTGCCATCCTTTAATTCATTAAGTCCAAGGTGATTGTTACGTCCATTAAAGATTACGTCCACTAAGTGAGAAATATGTCAAACGGGAGGTGATTCTCAACATGAAAAAGAGACTACACCGTTGGCAATGAACCTCCATAGAGATTAAGTCATTAAGCGTAAATCGCTAGTTCATGTTTTGAATAACCATCAACTGATTGAAACAACTCTCAAATGAAAGAGATGAATGACAAGTTGATTATTAAAATGAGGTCCTTAAACATGGAAATGAATTGAAGAGGAGCCAAGAACAATATACTTCAAGCTATGTAGGCATACTTATGAGACAACAACTAAGCTAATCAAAGCATGAACTATTTAAATAACTTAGAACAGCCCTAAAATAGCCCTAAATAGATGAAAAATAGTGGCTAAAAGTGCATGAAAAGTGACTAAAAATATAATCAACAAAGAGAAAAAACAAGGCAATTAAGCAAGAACAAGGATGTGATAACCCTGTCTTGTGTTAAGTTAATTAATCATAAATATGTTGTGATTATGTGCTTAATTTGAAATGGGGTGTTGATTGCATGATTAAGTGTGATTTTGGCCTTATATCTGTTCACCGTAGGAAAATCTGTTCAACTTACTATTGTAAACTGAAAATTAAAGGCCTTATCGGCCACAGAAACCGAAATTGACTACGTCATTGTGATTAGCGTAATTTTTAAAGCCTATGGTGAAATTTAATTGGAAATTAATTCGGATCAAAATAATTAGATTCAGAATGATTAAATTAGAGCATCATTACTTAGCCTTAATCAATTTGATTAGCCAAGCCTATAAATAGGCCTATATACACTCAATTCTATCTTTTGAACTCATCTTGGCTGAAATCATATTCTAGAGAGAGAGAGAGAGGGCCAGTTTAGAGAGAGAGATAAGCCATCCTTGTAGATTTTTGCAAAAGAATTCAAGATTTGAAAGGCTAGGCCCAATAATTAGCTAGAATTGGAAGATTGGAGCCTCTAGGTGAGTAGTTAGACATGAATTCATGAGTATTGAGTTATAATTAGATGAATTCAAAAGAGAATTAGCAATAAAGAACAAGAATTAAGTTGAATTTGATGAATTTGAAGTCAATGTACACATGTATGTAAGAAATTGCCATGAATTTGTATATTCGAGCTTGAAACATGTAGTTCATGTTAATTTGAGAGTCCTTTACTACATGCATGTGAGAATTATCATGATATGAAACTCAATTCTAAGGATTTATGTTGTAATTAGAAGTTGATTGTTAAAACATGAGGAATATGTCACCTAATCATACATGCATGCATAATTTTAATGAACTCCATAATTTTGAGCATCATTTGTGCTATTTGAAGAGAGATTGGAGTCAATAATTGACATGCATAAATGATTCATGAAGATATGAAGTTTGTATATAGTTTGAATGCATGAGCTTTAACCATACCAAGAAAAATGTTAAATGATTTGAGAATTAGATCATGGTTTTGGTCACTTGGTCTCAAATAACCCATATTCTCATGCCATGCATTGACCTTCCATGTTTTTGTACCAAAAACACGAGCTTTAGGCCTTTGAATACTAAGTTTGAGCTTCAAATACAAATCTGGAAATTCCAGAATTCGTCGAGTCCACTCGAGCGGGGAATGCGCCACTCAAGCGTAAAATGTTAGCTCCCAGAAGTTTGGCAGACATTGACATTCGCAAGAGCGTGAGAAGTTACGCTCCAGCGCCCAGTCACATGTTTTGACTCTCAGCTCAAGCATCCAAAGTCACGCTCGAGCACAAAAATGAGGCAACCAGTACTTTTGCAGACCAAAGGGGTCCGTTCGAGTGGCCAAAGCTGCGCTCTAGCAGAGAACCCTGTTTCAGAAATTTTAAAAGTGTGTTTTATGACTTGTTTTCCGTTCTCTTTCACTTCTAAGCACTCTTAGGCATGCATTGAGCATTATAAACGAGTTAAAAAGATAAGGAATAAGCCTAAAAGGAATATATGAATTAAGAACAAATTGAATCGCTTGTGACCCATTATGTTTACGAAATGTGTAGGGTCAAGCACAAGGGCAAATCATCCGGCAGATCACTGTGAGTAATATCTTATTAAAGATATGTTCAAGTATGTTACTTTCCAAACGTTACTTCTGTATGAGCCTTATGGATTTGTAATTTGAATTATGGATGAATAGTCTGAATGACAGTCTTTTACATAAGACTGATTGAAGACGAATGTGATTACGATCATGAGTATGACACACACATGGATACGAATATGGAAAAGAATGAATTGGGCCGAAGGCCGTTTGACATGTATGATTGGGCCAAAGGCCGTTTGACATGTGTGATTGGGCTAAAGGTCGTTTGATATGTACGATTAGGCCAAATGCCGTTTGATATGTACAATTAGGCCAAAGGCTGTTTGATATGTACGATTGGGCCAAAGGCCGTTTGATATGTATGATTAGGACAAAGACCGTTTGACATGTATGGTTGGGCCAAAGGCCGTTTGACATGTATGATTGGGCCAAAGGCCGTTTGACATGAATGATTGGGCCAAAGGCCGTTTGACACGAACAAATTGGGCCCGAGGCCGTTTGATAAGGATGAATTGGGCCTGAGGCCATTTGATATGCTTGGGCCTGAGGCCATTTGATGTAGTAGATAGAATCATGAATGGGCCTAAGGCCGTTTGATATGACTGCTACAAATTTCATTCATGTACTCCTTTATTTTGATATTATTCATTGGGCTATCGCTCACTCTCATTTGTGTGTGTGTGTAGGTGAGCAAAGAGATGTCCAAACCCAGCCCCAGTGAAAGACATGAGAGGAGTCAAGTTTTATGGAGTCAGCCCGATCGTCTCACGCATGAGACCTTGTTTTCTTTTGTTCTTTTGTTCACTATTATGTTACCCTAGTGAATATGTGGATTATCATGTATATAAGCTTTTTGTTTGGCTGACTACAAAAGTTTGAAAGTTCCTGGACATATGAAATGTTAATTTTGTTTATATGTGTAAGTTAATATGGAATGTTTGTTTTATCATGTAAGCACAGCTCATTGGAAAAAAATTTTAAGTCTGCTTCGGTTTTGGCTCCTTATTCTATTGAAAACATGTTTGATCAGGTTTGAGGTCGTAGGTAATCTCATGATTGCTGACCGATTATGACCTTAATCCATAGGGGCAGGTTCGGGTAATGACAAAGGAGGGGTAGCTAACCCCTCCCCTTCTGAAACCTCAAAGCATGATTTTTAGCCCTTTTTTAACTCTAAAAATCAGTGTAGAGAACAAAGAAAAAAGAGTGTAAAAGTAAGGGTTTGAGCTATAGGTAAAGGTATAGATGAGTGTAAACTCTCTCTATCCTTTTGGTAGCTCTCCAAACCCAAACTCAAACACTCAGAATAGAATCAAAGCAACATGAAACTACAAGAATTAGGTGGCAAATGAAAGAAATGAAAGCAAGAGGGAAGATAGCAAGCTTATACCTCTCAAAGAAGTTAGCTTTTGCTTGTGATTCAAACTAAGTTTCAACACACCCTCAAGCTTGAATTATGGTGTTCAAGGCTCAACCAAGGTTCCTAAGCTAAGGTGCATATGATGTATGGATATAGGTTCAAGGTGGTAGGTTAGCTCAAAGTGTTGCTTGCATAAGAAGAAAGAGAAGAGGGAGCTCTCAAGGTGGTATAGAGGCTTTCTTGAAATTCTTCAGCCTTCAAAACAAAGATATATTGTCATTTTCATAGAATTTGAGCCAAAAAAATCATAAATATCTTCAAAAATGGATAGCTGACGGTCTCCGGCCTAGAACAGTGTTTCTCGCTACCAAGGCCCGGTGGGTCCTCAATAGCCACGGCCGGCCCTCAATGAGACACGGCCGACCCTCAATGTATTCCCATGTTTTTATTTTTCAGCTTCAACATAGGGTGGCACAATGTGTAAAAATGGATTTCTTAGGTATAATCAGCGGGAATATGGGAGGTTTGGTATTGTTTCGAAGCTTTAAATACGGCCCCTTCATTGAGACCTCGAACTACGCACAACACCACTTTCATTATTGAGTGTACCGAACAAAGCGCTTGAGCCTTGCGGGCAGTCAAAAATGGGGTGTTCACAACTTTTGACTCACTTTTTCATCTTCTCTTCCTCTCTTTTCCCCTTTTTTGAAAACCCTAAAGCTAAAACACTAGATTTCATCTACATTTAGCAAGAATCCATCTTAGTTCCTTCATTAAAGTCGTTCTCCTCTTCAAGAGCTCCATTTTGAACCGATTATAACGTGGTATCTCGAAAGCTCATCGGGTGGGCCTTCATCTTCTATTACATAACTTTGAGGTAGGAATGTCTTTACCCTTGTATATCTTCATTTCGGTTTAAATGTGTGTAAATCTTAGAGGGTGTTGAACTATGGAGATGGGTGTGAGATATATATATATACATGAGCTTTGTATACAATGTGCTTTTTTGAAATTGATGGTGGATTAGGAAATCATCTATGAGGTAGTAAGTACATATACTTGAATTAAGGAAAACAAACCTTAGTGTGGGAAAACCCCAAATTTTCATTTGAACCCTAAGGGGATTGTTTATGAAATGAAGGATGAATAAGTGAAAATGGAGAATCCTCATGATTGTTGGTGTTGTGTGAATAATGTAAATGTTATGAAGTGTGTTTGAGGTGCCCACCAATCTGGTCCTCGTGAGGGTGGCAAATGTGGGAATGTGGTAAGGTGTCCACTGGCCAGTTCGTGTGAGGATGACGAAAGTGGAAAGGCTTGAGGCGCCACATGCCATCAGTGCGAGGACGGAAAAAGTGTGGAGGTTGATGATGAATTGGGATTTTTTTTAAACATTTAAGATCTTGGATACATGTGAACTATTGGCGTAAACACATGGCATGCATATTTAAATCAATGTTTATATACTTGGATGAAGTGATTCTCTACTAGTCAACTTTGCTCATTCCTATATTTTCTAACATTTTAGGAAATGAAGAACCCCAAACCCACTTATGAAGATGAATGATGAGAAAGATATTTCTCTTACTTGTGTTGTAACCTTTTGATCTTTTGTGGACTTGGAATTGTAATGAAAAATTTCGAAATCCTTTTTTTTTTTTTTTTTAGTTTTATAATTTTGTTAGAAGTCTCCATGTAATGTATTCGTTTTGAAGTCTTCTCTAGCTTACTGAATAGGGATATGTATTTTGCAATTGTTTTGTAAACAAAGATCTACAGTTCAACGAGAAAGATAATTATTTTGATTGGAACCATATAAATTTAAAGCTATCATATTTGGTAATGTACTGTTATTTATTTAATTTCGGAGTTGATTGTATTGTTAATTTCTTCGAGGCATTACAAATTGGTGTCAGAGCTAACTAGGTCGAATACCTGGAGCTCGTGAGGAGTGACATTGTCACATTGGGTTGTCATGTTAGTATGAGGAGTTGATGGTTTTGTTTGATTATGTGTTTATATGAATAGGTGTGTATGGGGTCTATCCTTTAAGGTATAACTTGTGTTCACTATATTCACCGAAGTCCCTTTGTAAAGGCATTTGATTAATGGTTTTTCCACTAGGAAATCCTTTAATGTCGTGAAATGAGTTAATACCCTGGGAGAAGGATCTATATGTGTACTGTCTGTTAGCATGTTTAACTGTTGAGAATGATATTAACACTTGAGGAGAAAGTGATGAACTAGTATATGAATTATGAGTTAATCTTGCCCACATCTACTCTTATATAGGATGTCTAGATGTGTTAGGGGTCGTGGTAGGCCTTGTCGAGGTGGTAGGAATATTCTAGCTCAACAGATCTCTCCTTAAGAAGAAGGAGTGGGTCAAAACAATGTGGCCGCTCTACCGGCCCAAGACGCTATAGAAATGCTGGCTCGTGAGATGACCGGAGCCCTTAGAGAATCGATGGATATTCTTAGAGCCGAACAAGCAACAAGAACAGTTGAAAGGGAGACTAAAGCTTTATTCCTGAAAAAAGAATTTTTTTCACTCGAATCCTGTTGAGTTTCTTGGGGGTGCTGAACTGTTAAAGACGGACGAATGGCTTGAGCAAATTACCAAATCTTTTGAGATCTTAGATATTCAAGACGGTGAGCTTCGGGTGGCGCTTGCTAGTTATCAATTAAAGGGGGATGCCAGCCAATGGTGGAAATATGCCAAGGGTCGAGTTAAGCATACTTAGGAGGTGTTTACTCATGCCTTTCAAGAGAAGTACCTTCCTCCCACTGCGATGGAATGTTCGTGGAGAGAGTTTAAGGAACTTGAATAATCTAATTCCATAGTGGCGGAGTTTGAGGCTACTTTTACGAGCCTATCACGTTTTGTACCTGACCTAGTAGCTACTGAAGAACGTAGGTGTCTAGAATTTGAGAAGAGACTGAGGCCAGGAATTTTGATAAAAGTGATGGGAAACATGATCCGGGATTATGATAGGTTGGTAAAGTCTGCAGCACATGTTGAGATTATCATTGAAGGCAAGGAAAAGAAGCGACGACTTAAGAGACAAGGGTTTGTAGAATCTCGAAGGGGTTCTATAGCATCAAAGAAGTTGAGGAGTTCAACACCTTCTCATTTACCTTCGCCGCCGGTCGCGTCATCAAATCCCATGTCAAGAAAGAGTATAGATAGTATGGGACAAATTGGGATCACTTGTTATCGGTGTGGTGAGCAGGGCCATAAGTTCGTTACATGCCCGTGGAGGGGCAACCAACAATGGCAACCTTCTACACGTTTTCAAAATCAGACCTTGAGTGAGATTCAATTGCCTATTTGTTACCAATGTGGCTAGTCGGGTCATATGAAGAAGTTTTGTCCCCAGCTTACTGGGACGGCTAGTGTTTCAAGGTTGCAGGTTGGACAGAGCCAGAGACTGACTTATCGGCCAGTTCAGTTTGGACAAGTATCTCGAACTGTACATAGAGCTACTTCCGCACAATCTGTACCACATGCTTATCAACAAAGGGGTGAGCAAAGTGAACAAAGGCCTCAAGGGAGAGTTTATGCAGTTACCACATCCGAACAGTCGACTGGACCAATGGTGATGCGAGGTACATATCTCATATATAATACTTGGGAAATGTGTTAATAGATAGGGGGTATCTCATTCATTCATAGCATCTTCATTCTCATTCATGTTGGGTTAGAGACTGAACCATTAGAATCTTCTCTTGTGGTAGAATCACCGGTTGGGGGTAAATTGGTTTTGACTCATGGGTCTCGAGGGTGTGTGATCGAAGTCGCTGACTGCAGACTACCTTTTAGTTTGGTGCTGTTGGAGATGACTAGTTTTGATGTCATTCTCGATATGGATTGGCTGTCCTCTTCTCGTGCAATAATAAATTGTTATTGTGGGAGAGTTACTACATGTATGGCTCGGGGTGACTTTTTCTATTTTCTGGGGGATAAGTCTGATAGACTTTCACCACCGTTATATGACTCACGTAGTCGGGGTAAATTCACTTCTCTTCTTGTAACCTTGATGGTTGATGGGAACAGTGAAGTGCGAGGGATATTTCCTAGGGTGGTTCGTGAATATTTAGATGTCTTTCCGTAGGACCTTACCCTAGTGTCGGGTATCGCACCCATTTCCATGTCACCTTACCGATTCGCCCTAATAGAGTTACTTGTTTTGAAGGAACAATTACAAGAGTTGTTAGATAAGGGCTTTATACGCCCTAGTACCTCACCTTGGGGAGCCTCGCTCTCTTTGCAAAGAAGAAAGATGGTTCCTTAAGGTCATGCATTGATTATCATAAACTAAATAGGATCATGATTAAGAATAAATACCCGTTGCCAAGGATAGACGATCTTTTTGACCAACTTAAGGGCTCTTAGTGTTTCTGAAAGCTAGATCTAAGATTAGGCTACCATCAATTACGTGTGAAAGAAGAGGACATTCCACAGACGGTCTTTCGTACGTGCTATGGCCACTATGAATTCCTTGTGATGCTGCTTGGGTCAACCAATGCCCCTGCCACCTTTATCGACTTGATGAACCAGGTTTTCCGTGAATATCTTGATAAGTTTGTGGTAGTTTTTGTGGATGATATTCTTATATATTTTCCTTCCGAGGAAGAACATGAGTTGTACTTTCGCATTGTGTTGCAATTACTTAAGGAGCATATATTATACGCTAAGTATGAAAAGTGTGAGTTCTGGCTTTCCGAGGTGAAATTTTTGGGTCATATTATTTCTAAGAAGGGAGTTACTGTAGATTCTTCAAAGATCAAGGTGGTGCAGAATTGGGAGTGACCTAGGAACGAATTTGAAATTCGTAGTTTCTTGGGTCTTGCTGGTTATTATAGGCGGTTTGTGAAAGACTTCTCTGTGTTAGCTTCTCTATTGACTAGGCTAATGAGAAAAGGGGTGAAGTTTGTGTGGAATGAAACATGTAAGAAATCCTTCCTAGAATTGAAAGTTAGGCTAACCACAGCACCGGTTCTAGTTATTCCTGAGAGAGGTTTAGGTTACACAGTGTACTGCAATGCCTCTAGGGGGGTTTGGGATGTATATTGATGTAGGAGGGTAAGGTAGTGGCATATGGTTCGCGCCAACTAAAGACCCATGAGAGGAACTATCCGACACATGATTTAGAGCTAGCCGCTGTTGTTTTTGCCATAAAACTGTGGAGACATTATTTGTACGGGGAGAAATTTGAGGTGTTCTTAGATCATAAAAGCCATAAATATTTATTTTCCCAAAAGGATTTGAATTTGCATCAAGGCGGTGGATGGAATTTTAGGAAGATTATTATTACTTTGAATTACACCACAATCTCGGGAAAGCCAATGTGGTGGTTGATGCTTCGAGTAGAAAATCCATAAGTACTTTTGCTAATCTTTCTATTAAAGAATGGAAAATGTTGGGTGATTTGGGCGAGTTCAATTTGTATCTTGGTGAATCTTCGACGCATGTCACCTTTTTTTTCTATCCTTGTACAACCCACACTTGTTACTCGAGTTATGGAGGCATAACAGAAGGATGTAGAGACTGAAACTATCAAGGAGAAAATTTCACAAGGGAAGGAATAAAGGGGTTTGAGGGTTGATTCCAAATCAAATGTCCTGTATCTGAATCATCTTTTTGTGCCAGAGTCATATAAAGAAGAAGTACTTCGAGAATTTCACCATTCTCGTCTTACGATACACTCGGGAGGTACAAAAATGTACCGTGATCTTAGCCGACAATTTTGGTGGAGGGGTATGAAACGGGATGTGGCATCATTTGTATCCCGGTGTCTAACTTGTCAGCAAGTCAAAGCAGAACACCAACAGCCAGCTGAGCTATTACAACCATTGCCCATAGCGGAATGGAAGTGGGAACATATTACTATGGACTTTGTTTTAGGCCTTCCTAGAACACAAAGAGGTAGTGATGTAGTTTGGGTAACAGTGGACCGGTTGACTAAGTCGGCTCATTTCCTCGCTATGAGTATGGGGGACTCAGTTGATTACTTGGCTAAACTTTATGTTAAGAAAATTGTCTGACTTCATGGAGTCCCAGTGAGTATCGTCTCGGATCGGGACCCTCGTTTTACCGCACGGTTGTAGCAAAGTCTACAAACAGTTATGGGTACTCAATTGACTTTTAGCACTGCTTACCACTCCTAAACAGATGGAAAGTCCGAGTACACTATCCAAATTCTGGAAGATATGTTAAGATCTTGTGTCGTAGATTTTAAGGGTTCTTGGAAAAAATATTTGTCCTTAGCAAAATTCATTTACAATAATAGTTACCAAGTCAGTATTGAAATGGCTCCCTTTGAAGCCTTATATGGGAGACCATGTAGGTCACCAGTGTGTTGGATTGAGGTGGAAGACTCACCTATGCTTGGGCCAGAGTTAGTTCGTGAAACCATCGAGAAGATAACTCTCATTCGAAAGCAGTTAATAATGGCTGAAAGTTGACAAAAGAGTTATGCTGATAGGAGGAGAAGATCTCTCTCTTTTGATGTAGGCAATCACGTATTCTTAAAGATATCACCTAGAAAGGGCTTAATCAGATTTGGGCGGTGCAATAAATTTTCACCAATGTTCACTGGCCCTTTTGATATTATAGAACGGATGGGAGAAGTAACAAACCGCCTTGCATTGCCCTCGTAATTGCCCGGAGTGCACAATGCATTTCATGTTTCCATGCTTCGTAAATATAAACTTGATCCTTCCCGTGTTTTGGACTGGACGAATTTAGAGGTGGATGAGAATGCTTCGTATGAAGAAAGACCAATAAAAATGTTAGATACACGAGAAGAAGTTTTGAGAGGCAAGGTGATTCTCTTGGTCAAAGTATTATGGCACCACCACAGAGTAGAGGAGGCTACTTGGGAGCGAGAAGCCAAAGTGCGTGAAAAGTACCCAGATTTATTCGGTGATATGTAAACTTGTTATGGTAATTTTTGGATGTTGTAAGAAATGTTGTCAAAGAAAAATGAATGAAAGAAACCAAAATTTCCATGTTTTTATTTGAAAAGTTTACCTTGATTTTGCTTTGAATTAAGAAAAGTGATGGTTAAGATTATTGTTGTGATGATATCCATCTTTTTGGAAGTTGCTAGAATTATTTTAATAGGAACAATACAAATTTCGGGGACGAAATTCCTTAAGGGGGTACGCTGTAACAACTGATGTTGGGTGGCCGCTCGAGCGCAGGAGTTGTCACTCGAGCGAAGAACTATTGCTCCCAGTATCTCGCGAGTTTATAGGTGAGACCACTCAAGCGAAGGAGTTGTCGCCCAAGCGTAAAATGTGAGCTCCTAGTATTTTCACTGTACCTCTGCAAAACTTCTACGACCTTGCGTTTACCGCTCGAGCAGTGGATAATTCGCTTGAGTGGTTCCTTTGCATTTTGGTTCTTCGCTCGAGCGCATGAAGTTTCGCTCGAGCGGTCAAGTCAAGACAACATATTTAAAACATGATCTAAACACACTTTTGACTCACTTTTTCATCTTCTCTCCCTTTCTTTTCGCCCTTTTTGAAAACCCTAGTGCTAAAACACTAGATTTCATCTACATTTAGCAAGAATCCATCTTAGTTCCTTCATTAAAGTCGTTCTCCTCTTCAAGAGCTCTATTTTGAATCGATTATAACGTGGTATCTCGAAAGCTCATCGGGTGGATCTTCATTGTCCATTACACAACTTTGAGGTTGGAATGTCTTTACCTTTGTATATCTTCATTTTGGTTTAAATGTGTGTAAATCTTAGAGGGTGTTGAACTATGGAGATGGATGTGATATACATACATATATATATATACACATGAGCTTTGTATAGATGATGTGTTTTTGAGAAATTGATGGTGGATTAGGAAGTCATCTATGAGGTAGTAAGTACATATACTTGAATTAAGGAAAACAAACCTTAGTGTGGGCAAACCCCAAATTTTCATTTGAACCCTAAGGGGATTGTTTATGAAATGAAGGATGAATAAGTGAAATTGGAGAATCCTCATGATTATTGGTGTTGTGTGAATAATGTAAATGTTATGAATTGTGTTTTAAGTGCCCACCAATCTGGTCCGCATGAGGGCAGCGAATGTGGGAATGTAGTAAGGTGTCCATTGGCCAGTTCGTGTGAGGACGAAGAAAGTGGAAAGGCTTGAGGCGCCACATGCCATCAATGTGAGGACGGAAAAAGTGTGGAGGTTGATGGCGAATTGGGATTTTTTTTTAACATTTAAGTTCTTGGATACATGTGACCTATTAGCGTAAACACAGGGCATGCATATTTAAATCAATGTTTATATACTTGGATAAAGTTATTCTCTACTGGGCAACTTTGCTCATTCATATATTTTTTAACATTTTAGGAAATGAAGAACACCAAACCCACTTATGAAGATGAATGATGAGAAATATATTTCTCTTACTTGTGTTAGAACCTTTTGATCTTTTGTGGACTTGGAATTGTAATGAAAACTTTCGAAATCCTTTCTTTTTCTTTTTTAGTTTTATAATTTTGTTAGAAGTCTCCATGTAATGTATTCATTTTGAAGTCTTCTCTAGCTCACTGAATAAGGATATGTATTTTGTAATTGTTTTGTAAACAAAGATCTACAAATTAATGAGAAAGAGAATTATTTTGATTGGAACCATGTAAATGTAAAGATATCATATTCGGTAATGTGTTGTTGTTTAGTTAATTTCGGGGTTGATTGTATTGTTAATTTCTTCGGGGCATTACAATTTGATGAATCAAATCTTTTATGAGTTCCTAGACCGTTTTGTAGTTGTCTTTGTTGATGACATCTTGATTTACTCACCCTTCGAGGAGGAACACGAGGAACACCTGCGAATTGTACTTGAGTTGCTTAGAGCCCACAAACTGTATGTTAAGTTTGAGAAGTGTGAATTCTGGTTGAGAGAAGTGAAGTTCTTAGGCCATATGGTATCCAGAGAAGGAGTGAGTGTAGATTCATCCAAGATTGAAGCAGTACAAGATTGGGAACAACCTAAAAATGTCTTTGAGATCCATAGTTTCTTGGGTTTGGCTGGGTATTACCGTTGGTTTGTGAAGGATTTCTCTAGATTAGCCACACCATTGACTAGACTGACGAGGAAGGGAATCAAGTTTGTGTGAAGTGAGACTTGTGAGAAGTCATTTTAAGAGCTTAAGGTTAGACTTATCACTGCTCCAGTGTTAATTATTTTGGAGAGGGGTTTGGGCTATTCAGTGTATTTTGATGCTTTATGAGAAGGTTTGGGTTATATTTTGATGCAAAAGGAAAAGGTAGTAGACTATGACTTACATCAGTTGAAAACACATGGGAGGAACTATCCTACCCATGGTTTAGAACTAGCAGCTGTGATCTTTGCCTTGAAGATTTGGAGGCATTACCTTTATGGTGAGAAGTTTAAGGTGTTTTCTGGTCACAAAAGTCTGACGCACCTGTTTTCACATAAAGATCTGAATTTGAGGCAGAAGATGTGGATGGAGTTTATGGAAGACTATGATTTTGAGTTGCACTATCATCCGGGAAAGGTGAATGTAGTGGCTGATGCCATGAGTATGAAATCCATTAGCAGTGTAGCTTGTATTGCCATTCGAGAATGGGAGATGTTAGGTGCTATTGGTGAGTTTGACTTGCGTTTTGGCGAATCCATTGAGTCAGCAGCTTTGTTTTTGGTGTTGCACAACCTACACTTGTGAGCCGAGTTATAGAAACGCAAATAGGTGGCCTTGAGGTAGAAACCCTCCGGGAGAAGATTCTAGTGGAAAGGTAGAGAAGGGCTTGAACTTGTATTTCGACTCGTGTGTTAGATACCTTGATCGTCTTTTCGTGCCGGAGTCTTGTCGAGAGAAAGTACTCCGGGAGTTTCATCATTCGCTCCTTGCGGTGCACCTGGGAGGCACAAAGACGTATCACAACCTTAGCTGCCAATTTTGGTGGAAGGGAATGAAGAAGGATGTAGCTATGTTTGTGTCGAGGTGCCTTACTTGTTAACAAGTGAAGGCTGAGCATCAGAGACTAACGGGTTTGTTATAACCCTTACCTATAGCTGAGTGGAAGTGGGAACATATCACAATGTATTTTGTTGTGGGTCTTCCGAGGACTCAACGGGGTAATGATGCCATTTGGGTGGTGGTTGACCAATTGAGCGAGTCAGCACACTTTGTACCTATGCGCACAAGTGACTCGATGGACTATCTAGCCAACCTTTACAGTAGGGACATAGTTTGACTTCATGGGGTCTCTGTGACTATTGTTTCACATAGAGATCTGCATTTTATGGCTCAGTTGTTGCAGAGCCTACAAAATGCCTTGGGCAATAGGTTGACTTTTAATGCCGCCTATCATCCTCAAACTGACGGGCAGTTAGAGCGTACTATTCAGATCTTTGAGGATATGCTTCAAGGTTATGCCCTTGACTTTAAGGGATCGCAGGAGAGGCACTTGCCCTTAGTGGAGTGTGCCTACAATAATAGCTTCCAGTCTAGTATTGGTATGGCATCATTTGAGGCCTTGTATGGTCGACCGTGTAGGTTCCCCGTGTGTTGGGCTGAAGTGTGTGATGCACCAATGTTGGGTCCAGAGTTAGTCCGGGAAGTAACAGAGAAAATTGCACTTATCCGTAAAAGGTTGGTTGCGCCTCAAAGTCATCAGAAAAGCTATGCCAATCGTAGGAGGAGACCATTATCCTTTGAGGTGGAAGATCACGTCTTTTTGAAGATATCTCCTAGACGAGGTTTGATGAGGTTTGGGAAGAATGGAAAGTTGTCTCCTAGGTTTATTGGGCCTTTTGAGATCCTAGAGCGAATTAAGGAGGTACTTTATCGTTTGGCCCTTGCTACCATAGTTTTATGAGGTTCATGACGTGTTTCATATCTGTATGCTCCAGAAGTATGAGTCGGATCCTTTACACGTGTTGGATTAGACTGAGTTAAAGGTGGATGAGAATGCCTCACATAAGGAGAGATCCGTTAGAGTCTTGGATACTCGAGACCGAGTCTTGCGAGGCAAGACGATTCCTTTAGTGAAAGTGTTGTGGTGACACCATAGGGTTAAGGAGGTCACTTGGGAGCGTGAGGTGGAAGTTCGTGAGAAGTATCCGGACCTATTTATTGATCTTTGAACATGTATTGAAAACCTTGTTATGTTAAAGAAATATAAACATTGCATATGTTTTGGAGATGTGAATTGTATATTCAGCATTGAAAATTGGTTTATTATATTGATGAGAATAGATAACCAGTAGATGGGTCATGGTGATGAATTCGAATTACTATTATTGTTGTAATTAGTTTAAACTTGGTTTTAATATGTGGTTCAAATTTCGAGGACGAAATTCCTTAAAAATGGGAGGTTATAGCGATTCTGATTTAGACCTGACCCATTGAATGTTTTGGATCAGTGTTTCATTGTCTTATACAGTTGCTCATGTCTTGTTTCCCCTTATCTCTCTTTGAGTTTGGCTTTTGGGATGTGTTGGTTGCGTTTGAAACAAGTTGGTAGTTTGTTTTTCAAACTGCTGTTGCCCAGAATTTTGTTCCTTTACTTGAGCGTCACTTCTTGCGCTCGAGCGGTATTTGTGAACTCTCAGTACTTTTGCAGGCCAGTAAAAGTACTAGAAAGTGGTATTCTTCGCTCGAGTGTTGCTGCTTGCGCTTGAGCGTTGGTCTTCTGTTTGTAAAACTACTAGGAGTTTGTATTTTACGCTCGAGCTAAACTTCTTGCGCTCGAGTGGTCACATCTTTTGTGTCTTGACGCTCGAGAGACACTTCTTGCACTCAAGCGGTCTGCGCATATATCAGTTTGTAAAAGTCACTTTTTACATCACTATTTCATCTCTCTCTCTCTCTCTCTCACTCAACATTTCAAAACCCTAAGTTGAGACTCTCTCTCTAAAACTCACATTCTCTCTACAAATCCACCTATATCCATCGATCTTTTCACCCATGTGCCTTTGTTAAAAAGGTAGAGCTTGGCGAGGGCTTCATTCTAATCGGAGCAAAGTTGATTTTTGGCGTCTTTGAGTTTCTTACACTCTCACTCTTGTCTTCTAAGCTTGAGGTAGGGATATCTCCACTCTTTTTATGAGTTTGAACTTAGTTATTTGTTATTTCTAAACAATATTGAGATTTTGGAAGATTTGGAACAATCTAGAGTTTTGGGTAAAAATCAAATAAGGGGTTTTTCAAATAGATCTTTGAAAATGATTTTGATATGGAAAAATAATGTTGAGTATGGGTTATAGTAATTATTTTGGGGTGTCACATTTTCTATACATATATAATAATTTTATGCAATTATCACCTGCAAGTAATTTTGTAGTCTTTTCTTTTTTTGTCCTTTTGTTAATCTTGCTCTCGGTTTGAGTTAATTGTGGAGTTTGTGGAGAGAAAGGAAAAAGGAAAGAAAAAATGAAAAACCTATAGCTTGTGTTTCATTTATTTTTCCTTTTTTTATTTTGTATTTCTTTCTACAAATTGAAGATTTTTTTTTTCCAAATGTATATAAGAACGACTAGTATGACTATCTAATCTTTATTTATGCTGATATAAAGAGAGTGCATGTGTTTTTAATACACTACTGGAAATTCAACATTTAAACGCCGCTATAGGTGAAAAAAATGCCTCTAATTGTTTTTGTGACGTTTAGTACCAAACGCCGAAGACGCGACCGTCACTGTAGCGTAATGGCACTTTAAAAACGTCATTATATTAGTATAAAAATGCCGCTAAATGTGGTGAATAACGGTAAAATGATGTCCCAGCAGTATTTAGCGACGTTTTAAAAACGTTGTGATAGTTTTTTTTTTCCTAGTTTAAAAATATAACCGTTGGCACTATAGTGACATTTGAAAAAAAACACCATTATAACTTCTTTTTTTATTATTATTTGAAATTGTGCTAATTCTGTTAGATTTAACTAAAAAAATACATGTAATATTAGTAAAGCTAAAAAATTGCAATAATATGGATAAAGCTTTGTTGCTATTTCAATATATTGACTAAATTTAGGCAAACATTGCATCATTATTCTAAACCAAAATCAAGCAATAAACACAACCAAAAAATAATAGAAAAAATATTTTATCACACACATGTATTGCAAACCTATCAAATAACACGTTTAACAAGACAAGTAGAAAAATATGATTTTAGCAGAACTTCCACATCAATTTTCTACAATCCAAATCTGATAGAGCAGATCAACACATCAGTGAAAACTTTACAATGCACATATCTCAAAATCAAGCAAAAAACTAAATTAAAACAATTAAATAAAAAAAAATCACATTGCAAACATATACAACTCATCAATCACTGAAACAAAGAATGGATGAAAATATTCTAATGAAACAAATACGTAATTTAATATATAGAAAACCAAAACTAACTCAAAATCCACTTTAGCAGCATATAAATTTAAATCTATCAGTCGAAAATGTTTTCCTCCAAGTGGGCTGCTTGTGTCTCTAAGGTTCCTTCAATTGCTGCAAAACAAGTAAGAGCAAGAAAACTCATGTCAGGAACTCACCAATTTAAGGACCGCCAACCAACACTATTTCTGCCTTCTCTCAATGCCTTGATCTGCATAAACGAAAATCAACAACCAAATCAACCAAACTGGGAAACAAGAGCTTGAGAAAGAGAGAGACGATGGTGCTCACGTTAGTAGATGATGGTGCTCACTCTTCTCGCCGGTGCAGATGATAGACCTTTAAAATTGAGAGAGAGAATGACCGAAACATAAATTTCAAAATCAAGAACTTCAAAATCAAAATTGAAATCGAGAGAGAGAACCTTGAAATCAAGAGAGAGAATCACTTAAACATAAACTTTGAAATTGAGAAGTTAGAAATCAAAATTGAAATTGATTCGTTGAGAGGGTTTACAGACGGTTTAGAGAGAGAGAGAGAGAGAGAGAGAGCGAACAAGAGATTGAGTGAGTGAGTGAGAGATTAGGGCTAAAAAAATGTATTATAATATATATTCCTTGGTGTATTCACTAGCCATCCCATTTAAGAGAGAGAGAGAGAGAGAGAGAGAGGACATTTGAAGACATTTTAAAGTACCTTCTATTAGTAAAATGGTACCATTTTAATTAGGAAAAAAAAACAATGTTTATACAACGCCGTTAAATATTAGAAAATGTGACATTTATATAAACACCGTTAAATAAATGTCGTTAAGTAAACGCAGCTAAATCTTATATTTCTTGTAGTGATATGACGGTCATGTTGGCAACTTACATCACATTTCTTTTATGATCCATTGCTTGGTGGAAAATATTTTCCAATAAAAAATATTTTTTACAACAAACCTTATTATTCAAAATATATTAGTCAGAGAAACTATATATATATTTACGTTTAGTTGTATTCTTAAAACTAATATACTAATGGTTATATTAGCGGTGGGTGGTGATGTTAGTAGGGGCAAAGCTATTGGTGAGGTGGCGGTCGTGGCAACGGTAGGGGTGGTGATAGCAATGGTGCTAGTGTGGTTAAGACTTCAGTTCGTGAAATATTTTTTATCCTTCAAAAATGAAATATATTTTTCACTAAGATATGGTTGTTTTTCTTGATCGTCAAAAATGTTTTTTTTTTTTATTTGTTGACTTTCATTTTTCGTTATATCAAAGATTAGAAAAAAGTTTTTCACCCAAACAAAGATAATACTAGTTTTGTCATGATTTCATTTTTGTTGTTATTTTAATAGAGGAATCACTCAATAATAGGACAGGAAAAAGAAAACTGCAAAAATATGGAGGGGTACAAATTGCACCCTCACACAGAGTTTGAAGTTGAATCCCATTACAAGATAAGTTGCACCCACTATGTTTATGTTATTTTTTTTGTCCCACTATTGAGTAATTCCCCCTATTTTAATTTCATCAATTGAAAGGGTGGAAATTCTATCATGTTATGTGTCTTTGTGAGGTAAGATAAGTATTTTTGTGGTAAAAATTACATAATTTTTTTAATAGAGTTACGATAATTTGTGATTTAGAAATTAAGTTATTGTAATAGGTGGTATTTGATAAAGCTCAAAACTGAAAACTAAAAACTAAAAATTAAGTATTAAAAACTGAATACTGAATTTTTTAAGTTGATAAAAATTTAGGTGCTGAACTAAAAATAAATTATTTGATTTGTATAAAAACAATTTGAAATTTATCATTTTCAAATTTTATATTTTAATTTTTAAATTATGATGGTGATGGTGGTTGTGGTAGTAATGGTGATGGTATGGTGGTGGTGGTGGTAGCGGCGGTGGCGACAGTGGCATGGTGGTGGTGGTGGTGGTGGTAGTGTTGGTGGTGGTGGTTGTGGCATGGTGGTGGTGGCAATGGTGGCATGATAGCGTTGATGGTGGCGGTGGCTGTGGCGGCAGCGACAACGGTGGCAGCAGAACAATTGCGTTGATGGTAGTGGTGGTGGTGGTGGTAACGGCAGCAATGGTTATGGTAGTAAAATGTTGGCAGTATTTATGACAACAATGACAATGGTTAGTGCTAGTTTCAACCCTTCTGTTCTCAATTCCATTGGCAAGTACCTATGCAAGTATATATTCAGGTATAAACCAACACTTATGTATATGGTATGACTTAAAGCATTCATGCTCATAGCTATCTATGTGAGTAATTTTCCAACCACACTGCCAACTCAGTAATCAGCTGGAGAGTACTGGCAGAATAGATGACACTTGGTTGCCTTGCAACAGAAAGAGAAGATTCCGGCGGTGGTTCGTCCACCCGGGGCACTCCGACGATCAAGTCAGTAAATCTCTCAAAGATAATTAATAGTGCTAAACTCACTGTTCTGAATATAAAATGCGTACCTTAGACCCATCGGGGGTGCCTTTCTTTTATAGTTAACTCAATCCTTGTCCCAACAGAAGCCTGGCTTCAATGGACTTTAGCTCAATGTTTATCCATGACTCTTCAATAGATAGAGACAAACTCCCTAAGAGCTTTATCTTTATCCAGGCTGAGTCCCCTCATCATCTAGGATTCTTGTGCCTCATCCGCTTATCTCGGATTCCGATATCTTCGGAGATAACCTCAGCCTTGCCGAGATCACCTCGGCGTCATAACCAAGACATGTGGCACCTCGGCTGACACGTCGGCGTCACCTTGGCCACGTGTTGGTACTCAGAAAATATATCCCCACAACTGGCCCCTAGGTTATATTACCTTGGCATTCTGAGGTGATGGAACCTATATTGGAACTTCCTACCAATACATCGGTTTAAAGTCTCTTAGCCGAGATCATCATATAAGCCGACATGCCTCTTTAAAGATTAAAGATCCCAAGATCTCTTTCACGCGTATGAGCTGTCATGCAAAATAACTGAACTGTTTCAGCCACGCGTCTTCCCTTTACCAGATCGTACACTGTACGTGCTTGTAAGTCGTCTTGCGCCTGTATGCGCCGTCAGACGTAGTTGTTGTTCCAGGCGCATTAATTGCCCTTTTGCCGCCGTTTCAAGTTTTTGACAAAACTCGTTTCTTTCCCCCGTCTTTTCACTTTTCTCCTTTGTGTCTCAAGCTTTTTTCTCTCTAGCTATTTCCTCCGAATCCTCCATTGTTCAAGCTTCTAAAGCTCTACAACTTGCTTTGTCTACCTCCTCCAGCGAAGTTCTTGCTAATCCTTTCAACAGCTGCCGTCTGTTTGACTTTGGCGATCTCAACTCCGGCTTCCCCTCCTCGGTGAGTTACTGTTTCCTCCCGATTTAATATCTTGTTTCAGTTTTGAAGATATCTTGAATTCCTATCATTTTTGTGAACCTGCTTCTGACTTTGATTAGCTTAGTCTGTTCATGTATCTGAGTATGATTGCCTCGTGATTCTGTTTTTACCCAATCTCTTCTTGAGTATTCACAACCTGCACACACATTTGCCCACTTTTGCCCACTTTTGCATTGTTCTTGGCCTTGTACCCTTTCACACACTCAGTCACAGTGTTTTTGGTAGTTCACCCTTGTTCTTGATTCTGAAACACGTTCTTGTTTTTTGTGTCTTTTCCAGATTCCTGCCTTCAATCTTTGTTCCCACAGACTTAGGTTCTGGAATTTGTTTGTAGAACCCACAATTTTTAGGAAAAACTGAAACGAATCCCTTCTAGATCCTTTAAACCCTTACCATAGTACATTTTTAGGTTTTTAGCCGAGGTCCTTTAAACTCTCCAAAAATACTTCTTCCTAAAATCCGATACCTCCATTTAAGCCGACGTTATGGGTATGTGGAAGCATAGGGTAGACACCCCATCCAAATTAGAGTACTTTAGGTGAGAGTTTGACATCCTAGCCGACGTCTATCTGAGGTTGGCTGGGGAGGATGACTCTATCATGCCTACAACTGATTCTATGCCCTTCCCTATAGTAGCCTTTATTGAGTGCGGACTTCGGCCCCCACTCAACACCCTTTTTCGCGAGATACTTCACTACTACAAGTTGAACTCGATGCAACTCACCATCAATTCCTATCGAGTTATTCATGGTATCATAGCCTTAGCCAAACAAGAAAATGCTAGGATTACCTTAGCCGACATCCAATATTGCTATACCATGTGTGGCCTTAAAAAAGATACGGGCTACGTTTACTACCTTAAGCTGAGGTCCATAGAGTATAAAATCGTAGCCGACCTCCTAAACTCCAACAAGGGAGCTGGAGACGCTTACTTCATTACCTCGGGGAACTGGGAGTTTGCTCCAGACGAGGACCTCCATCTCTACCCTCTTCCTCGTTCAGTTTTTGTAGAGGGCAATGGTAAGAGCCCTGTGTTCATTCTTACTTGTTTTTAAAGTCTCCAATACTTTGTTCGTTTTCTAATGTCTGTTTTTTCTTGCAGCTCTTCCTCAGCCACCAAAGGGCTTCCGTCAGTCTTTCTTTCCCAGCAAAGACTTGAGGAAACTCTTGGACCTGCCAGTCCACAAACGAAAGGCCCTCTTCTACTTAATTTCATTCCCACGTACAAGTCAGCTCTTCCCAACGTCCCCAAGAAGAAGAAGAAGAAGACTTTGTCTCCTCCTTCCGCTATAACTCCTCAAGCTGCCTCTACATCTCGGCAAGATCAAGGATCAACTTCTGATCCAGCCAAGCAGCCATCAACCTCGGCTCCTTACCTGATCCCAATATCCCAGCGCCAACGCCGGCGACGAACTGTTTTTTCTGCCGAGATAGGTCGCCAGAAAGCAGTCGCAAAGACCTCTTAGCCAGCATCCCTTCTGACGTTGACGTTTAGCCAACACAAACCTAATCTCCACCAAAACAAAAAAGAATAAAAAAGGCTCAGCCAAAGGCAAAGGTGACTCAGGTTGATACTGAGGACACTTTGCCAATTTCCAAATTGGCTGAGAGCGAGAAGACTGCCTCTGTCCCTGAGAAGAGGTCTGCTGAAACACACCCATCCGAATCAACTAGATCAAAAAGGCCGAGGTCATCTTCTGAAACAACCTCAGGGTCTCAAAAGCATGATGCCCCCTGGGCCCCCAAAATCACACTGGAGGATAAACCAGTTAGGGCTAGTGATAGTGCTGAAGATATTAACGTCGGCGTTGCCCTTAGTACCGCTCTGCTTCTTCCCGGCGATCTCGACCGAAACGCCGAGTTGAGTGAATATGAAAACTATGCTCTGATGCTCCAGCGCTCTGTTCAAGTAAGTGTCTTTATTTGGTAATTTTTTCGTTCTTTCTTTTTTATATTTTAGAAAAATTTGTAATAACTTCTGCTTTGTTGTATTCTTTCTTAGGCAATCCAGCATGCCCACTCCTTCTCAGTGCAATCCTTTGAGGCAAGGCAGGCGTTGGCTGAAAAAAAGAGGGAGGTCTCTAGTTTGCAGAAGACTAATAAAAACTTGCAGTCAAAGATGAAGACCCTGGAGGATCAAGCCGAGGTCGCTATCAAAGCCAAGGACGATGCCGAAGAAAAGGTTGGTGCTGCTGAGGCGATAAACAAAGTCCTTTAAGCCCAGCTGAAAGAGGCCGAGGACAAGATGGCCGAGGCCCAAAAGGAGCTTCAAGACGCCCTGGCCACTAAAGAGCCCGAAGTCAAGGCCGCCGACGAGAGGGCATATACTGAGGGGGTGGCCGATGTTACGGCAGATTACAAAAAGCAAGTGAAGCAGGCATGCTTCACCCTTGGCTGGATGACCTTGCTGAAAATGCTTGATGTCCCCGAGGACTCCCCCCTCAGGAATGCCGATGTCCTTCCTCTGCCATTCCCCCTAACTCCAAGCCAATCCGCCGACGACGACTCTGAGTCCGAGGAGGAGGTTTTGGTGAGGAAGTCAAAAGACGTTGCTGGGGACAAGTCTCCTCCTCAAAATGAGCAAGTCCTAGACTTGACTCAAGATAAGGAGGTTGAGGAGGTTCCCAAGGAAGCTACCCCTGAGCAGGCATCATTGGACGTGCCTCTCGCCGACAAGAGCCTTGATCAGACCCTTCAAGAGATTGATGCTAAGCTTGCGGCCGAGAAGGTGGCCGAGATGTCCTCCCAGCAGTCTTCCGAGATCCAAACCCAGCCTGCTAATGATGCTGAAGAATCTTAGTTTTGATGTCTTTTTCCTTTGTTTTTTACACTTTGTACTTCTTTGTTTTTGAGACAATGTAAGCTCTTCATATGGCCGATGTGCCTTTTAATGAATGGAACTTCCTTGTTTCTTGAATGTTTGCATGTTTGTCTTCCCTTTATTGC
Source organism: Camellia granthamiana (assembly GCA_036172215.1). Lineage (NCBI taxonomy): Eukaryota > Viridiplantae > Streptophyta > Magnoliopsida > Ericales > Theaceae > Camellia > Camellia granthamiana. Next base: position 74,595,851 of record CM069911.1, on the reverse strand, counting down.
TTCTTGTATGACTTTCATACTTAGAATAATTTTGTGTCTTCAAGAAGCACCGTAGTCTTGTGCAACCTTCTCGGGGTGAAACACCTTAGTTTACATCGGCAAGTACATAAATACTTAGCTTAATACTCCCCTGGTTTTAACTTGTAACTTTTCTCAAATTTTAACAAGTGTTAAACATGATCTCGGTTTAACTTCAACTTGTAAACTTTTCTCAAGTTTCAACAAGTGTTAAACATCATCTCGGTTTAACTTGAACTTGTAAACTTTTCTCAAGTTTCAACAAGTGTTAAACCCACTTTTCTTCTCTCTGCCCCCTGATGTGAACCTAACTTCCACTTGGGTTCTCATTATACATGCATTCCAGAAACAACGTTATGTATCTTTATCAGTCACAAGTGTATAAACATCATCTCGTATATAAACAAGCTAAAAACTTTATTTATTTACTTCGGCAAAATGACAAAAAATTCTAATGATAGAAAAATTTCAAATTGCAAGTGTTCCAAGGCCTTGACAACTCTTTGCCCTTATTATCTTCAAGCCGATATGCCCCATTGCCCAGTATCGAGATAATTCTGTAGGGTCCTTCCCAATTTGGGCCAAGTTTCCCCTCTCTGGGATCCTTCTTGTTGTCGACGACTTTCCTCAGGACGAGGTCACCGATTTGAAACTCCCTTGGGTTGACCCTTCTATTATAAGCTCTGGCAAGCTACTGCTCGTATGCTGCCAGCTGAATTGCAGCTCTCTCCCTTCTTTCTTCTATTAGGTCCAGATCTCGGGCTAAGAGTACATCATTAGTCCTGTTCTCTACTCCCTAGGTTCTGATCCCAGGGATGCCGACCTCTAGTGGAATGACAACTTTTGTGCCATAGGCCATGGCAAAGGGGGATTCCCCCGTTGATCTTCTCGGTGTAGTCCGATATGCCCAGAGTACACTTGGTAGTGCATCCACCCACTTTCCTTTTGCTGCCTATAGCCTCTTCTTTATCTTATCCAAGATAACTTTGTTGGATGCTTCTGCTTGTCCATTGCTTTGAGGAAAGCTTGGGGCTGAAAAGTAGTCCTTGATCTTGAACTTTGAGTAGAAGCTCTTGATTAGCTTACTGTTGAATTGTGCTCCATTGTCTGGGACTATTGCTCTTGGGATCCTAAATCTTGTGATTATGTTCTTCCATATGAAGCTCTTTACGTCCACATCTCGGATTTTGGCTAAGGGCTTAGCTTCTATCCACTTGGTGAAGTAATCTATTACTACCAGCAGGTATTTCCTTTGCCCAGTTGCTTGGGGCAGTTCTCCGACAAGATCCATTCCCCATTGGGCAAACGGCCAGGGACTGGATACTGGGTTCAGGTCTGCTGCTGGTTGGTGTATCAGAGGCGCAAACCTTTGGCACTTTTCACATTTTTTGACATAGGCCTCTGCATCTTTCTGCATATAGGGCCACCAATACCCCTGGGTAATGGCCCTTTGAGCTAGTGATCTGCCCCCAGCGTGGCTTCCGCAAATTCCTTCATGTATTTCATATAGAAAATCTTCAACTTATGAAGAATGTACGCACCTCAAAAGGGGTCCAGTGAAGGATCTTATGTAGAGATGTCCTTTGCTGTCGGACTGAATCTTGCCGACTTCAATCTGATCTTGTGTGCCTCCTTGTGGTCATCTGGCAGCTTTCCTTCTTTCAGAAATGCAATAATTGCATCCATCCAGCTTGGTCCTATGTCCACACACATTGCTTCATGCTCTGTGGTCAGTGGTTCGATGCTCGGGCCTGACAGGTAGTCAACCATTATTGTCCTTGCTTTTCCAGGTTGTACTGCACTAGCTAGGTTGGCCAATGCATCGGCGTAACTGTTATCATCTCGGCTAACCTGAAGTAGTTGGCAGTTCTGAAACAAGGCTGTCAACCTCATGACCTCCTTTGCGTAGGCCGACATCCTTTCATCTCGGGCCGCAAACTCGCCTGTTATCTGGTTAACTATAAGTTATGAATCACAAAAGACTATTACCTCATCTGCTTGTACTGCTGTTGCTAGTTTCAGTCCTACAATGAGTGCTTCATATTCTGCTTCATTGTTTGAGACCTTGAACCCCAAACGAATCGACTGTTCTAGTATCTGCCCATCTGGAGATACCAGTACTACTCCTGCCCCTGCTCCCTGTCGATTGGAACTCTCATCAACAAACAGTCGAAAGGAGTTGTCGATGTAAATGCTGCAGGGTCTGAGTTTTTCCTCTTTGCTTTGTTCTTTCGCCTTTGGCTGGGCTTCTCCTTGCTTGTTTGGACATCGTTCACCTTGGTTCAACGGAGCCTGATGTTCGATGGATTCTAGCGTGAACTCTGCCACAAAGTCGGCTAAAACTTGGCCTTTGATTGCTGTTCTAGGTCTATACTCCAGGTCATACTAGCCCAAGGCGACTGCCCATCTGGCTATTCTGCCTGTCAAGTCTCCTTGTTGCAGTAAGGACTTCAAGGGGTGTTCAGTTAGCACCACAATTTTATGGGCCTAGAAGTAATGGCTCAGCTTCTTTGAAGCCATTACTAAGGCCAGTGCCAATTTCTCTAAGGGTAGATACCTCGTTTCTGCATCGGCCAGGGTTTTGCTTACATAATAAACAACCCTTTGTTCCCCTTTTTCTTCTCGGACTACCATTGTGCTTATCACATGTTCTAAAACTGCTAAGTATAAAAATAGTTCCTCCCCAAGTTTTGGATTGGAAAGAACTGGGGCTGTGGTCAGATACTTCTTTAGGTCGGCCAAGGTGGCTTCGCATTCTTCGGTCCACAGGAAGTCTATGGCTTTCTTTGCTAAGTTAAAGAAAGGTCGGCACTTGTCTGAGCTTCTGCTGATGAACCTATTCAAGGCTGCGGCCCTTCTAGTTAGCATTTGTACCTGTTTTGCCGACGTCAGGCTCTTCAACTCCAGGATGACCTTGATCTGATCTGGGCTGGCCTCAATGCCCCTTCTTGTCACCAGGTATCCCAAGAACTTACTAGATCCAACTCCAAATACGTATTTAGATGCATTGAGTCGGAGCCGATATGATTTAAGGATTTCAAAGATTGCTTTGAGGTCGGCCAGATGACCCTCAGGTTCCTTGGTCTTTACGACCATATCGTCGATGTAAACTTCCACCGTTTGGCCAATCAGGTGTCTGAACATCTTGGTTACCAACCTTTGGTAAGTTGCTCCTGCGTTTTTCAACCCAAAAGGCATCACCTTGTAGCAGTACAGCCCTTTTGGAGTGATAAACGCAGTCTTCTCCTCATCCGCGGGGTACATGACTATCTAGTGATACCCCCTGTAGGCATCCTTCCATGCCTTGAAGTGGCATCCACTAGCTGGTCAATCTTGGGTAGAGGGAAGCTGTCTTTAGGACAGGCCTTGTTTAAGTTGGTAACGTCTACGCAGACCCTCCATTTACCATTCTTCTTTTTTACCACTCCTGTGTTCAATAGCCATGTCGGGTAATTTACCTCACGAATAGCCCTGGCTTCCAGTAATCTATCTACTTCCTCCTCCACTGCTTCAACGTGTGCCAACGTCGGTCTTCTTGCTCGTTGGATTACAGGTTTGGCCGACCTGTCAACGTTCAGCTTATGGCAAGTGACCTCGGGGTCAATGCCAGGCATTTCGTAGGGCGTCCACGCGAACACCTCAATTTTTGCTCTTAAAAAAGCTTCCAACTCTTTTTTCTCTTCTTCGGCTAAGCCCGAGCTGAGAAGAAAGAAGCGTTCTTCATCCCCTTCCTGGATGAGGATTTTCTTCAGTGCTTCTTCACTCTTCTTGGCTGGCTCCTTGCCGATATCATCTAGGACCTCCACGTCCTCGTCTTCGATCTCTGCCTTCTCTGGTTCTCGAATGCTGCAACTGGATTTCATTGCTGCCATGGAGCAATTCTTTGCCTGCAGCTAATCTCTTCTGACCTTCTCAATCCCATGCTCTATTGGGAACCGCAATAGTTGATGCAGTGTTGAGGGAACAGCCCTCATTGCATGCAACCATGGCCTTTCCAAGATGATGTTGTAAGGGGAGGGTGTGTCGATTACGGTGAACTCTGTTGTTATCTTCCTGGTGCCTGCCTGTACCTCCAAGCTGGTTGTTCCCAGTGGCCATGTCGGCGTTCTATTGAACCCGACCATCGGGCTATTGGATTGCTCCATATCGTCTGGGTGAAGGCCGAGCTCTTTGTAACATCGGACGTACATGATGTCACAAGAGTTGCCTTGGTCAATCAGGATGTGCTTTACTTGGCATTCCCCAACCTGGAGGGATACTACCAAGGTATCATTATGCAGATGCTGTACCATCTCAAGGTCGGCTTCAGAAAAGGACACTACTGGTCCTTGGCCCTCCTCTACCTGATGTCTCTTCTCCCCAACTTGGTAGACATGCTGCAAGTGCTTCACCTTCTGGGTCTCCCCCCTAATCTCGTTCTCGTTGACCTTCGAGTGAATTACATTAATTACCTGAGGTCCTCCTGCCTGAGGTTGCTGTGCTGGGGAAGGCAGAGCTGCTGGTGCCTGAGGCAGTCTTGCTTGTTCTTCCCTTGTTCTGGCCTCATCGACAAGGTCTCTCAGATGGCCTTGCCTCACCAGGTCTTCCAAGTGTGTTTTTAGGGCTCTGCAGCCTTGAGTCATATGCCCGCTTTCATTGTGGTAAGCACAATGCCCGTTTTCATTGTAGTAAACACAATGCCTACTAAGGTTTCTTCCCATAAATTCTCCCGGTGCCCTTGCTGGTGTTCTAAAGTAGGGTTGATTCCGAATTTGATCCAGGACTTTGTGAATTGGGATTCGGAACACAGTTATTACTACCTGTGTAGCCCTCAGTTCTGTTTCTTGCTTGCTCGATCCGTTGTTACCTCGACCTCGCTTCGGCGAGCTGTTTCCTTTCTCTTACTTTGTCTTCTTAGTTCCCGACGTGTCTTCCTCGGCTCTGGCATACTTCTCGATTCTCGCCATGAGCTCTTCCATGCTTTTTGGTAATGTCTTTGCCAAAGACTTTCGTAGCAGGCAGTTGTCTTTTAGGCCGTTCTTGAAAGATATGACTGCCACCTCTTGATTACACTCTGGTATTCGGTTGAACACTTCATAGTATCTTTTTTCATAGGCCCTAAGGTCTTTATCCTTACTGATCTTCAGAGCCATCAAAGCGTCTACCCTTAATGGCTGCAGCTTGTTTGTCACGAACCTGGCCATAAACATCTCGACCAGGCCTTCCCAAGTCTTCACGCTTCCCTTTGGTAGTTTGTGGAACCAATCTGATGCAATCTCCCTGAAGGATGAGGGGAACACTTTGCAGAGCAACGGCTTGTTTCCACTATAAAATGCCATTGAGTTCAAGTATAATCGAACGTGGAAGTTGGGGTCTGACTTACCATCGTATATTTGGAACCTCGGCATACCGAATCTCTTCGGCGCCTCAAACTTGTCCAACTCCACCAAGAATGGTGTCCTCAGCTTATCTGGGGAGGTCACCTTGGCGTCGGCATTCTGTTGCTTCCTCTTGAGGTAATCTTTTAAGTCCTCCTTTATCCACCCAGGAGCTCGGCTATCTCCTGCTTTCAATCTTTTTGGTGCACTACTTTCAGTTTCGTGGTGAGTCCTCTTTGACCTTTCTCCAGTAGTTGTGTCGAAGCACAGCGCCTGCCTCTAAACATGCCGATGTTCTTTGGAGTCTGCCCCCTTTGTGCGATGCGTCCTCTGTGATTCTTCCCTTCTTGACTCTCCTCGTCCGACTTCCCTGGAAGGTCGGTGAGAATGTCTTTTGCTCCTGGTGTGCTGAGGGGCTATGGGGATTGTTTTCTGCCCTCCCTTCTGGGCATTGGCCGCTGGGATCGGCATGTCTTGCAGCGGGAATGGTGGCAGCATAACGTTGTTTTGCATCATGAAATTGACGACTAATTACAGGTCCGCCAATTTGTTTGCCATCTCTTTTACCTGTTCGTCCCTTCGCAGGTATCTATCCTTCCATACCTGGAGGTCATCCTCTTTGTAGTACCCACTTCGATCTGGCTTCTTTGGTGCGTCGCCATCCTGGCCGACGTCCTTGTTGCTGTGATTCTGGTCATGAGTTTCTGTGTTGCGGTTGTCTCCTTTGACGTCAAGGTCGATAGGTCTGCCACTCCCAGCAGGAGTGTCGTCCCCAATCTTTTCCTTCTGTCCGTTGCTGGCCATCTATTCTCCTTTCTTTCCCACAGACGGTGCCAAATTGTGTGACTGATTTTCTGACCACACTGCCAACTTAGTAATCAGCTGGAGAATACTGGCAGAATAGATGACACCTGGCTGTCTTGCAACAGAAAGAGAAGATTCCGGTGGTGGTTCGTTCACCTGGGGGCACTTCGACGATCAAGTTAGTAAATCTCTCAAAGATAATCAATAGTGCTAAACTCACTGTTCTGAATATAAAATGCGTACCTTAGACCCATCGGGGGTGCCTTTCTTTTATAGTTAACTCAATCCTTGTCCCAACAGAAGCCTAGCTGCAATGGACTTTAGCTCAATGTTTACCCAAGACTCTTCAATAGATAGAGACAAACTCCCTAAGAGCTTTATCTTTATCTAGGCTGAGTCCCCTCATCATCTAGGATTCTTGTGCCTTATCCGCTTATCTCGAATTCCGATATCTTCAGAGATAACCTCGGCCTTGCCGAGATCACCTCGGTGTCATGACCAAGACACGTGGCACCTCGGCTGACACGTCGGCGTCACCTTGGTCACGTGTTGGTACTCAGAAAATATATCCCCATACTATCTATATGTTGTTATTGTTTAGGATCATGTTAGGAACCCTACTGGACTTTATATTCATCCCACGTTGCTAATCCTTTTTCAGGTGAATCTTGAGAAGTGGTTCAAGATCGAAGATCTTCATTATCTGTTGGCCACAAGGACTTTTATTTGTTGGCTGAATGTCATTGTTGTAAAAGGATTGAACCCTTTTCTTTTATGTAATGATGTAAGCCTGCGGGCAATTTATTTAATTATGTGTCATGTTGCATTTATTTTGTATACGAATGAGAGAATCTCCATTTACTTATCTTTATTAAGATATTGGAACTTCTGTCTATTATCTCTGAAATGGTATCATAATAATGATTTGGTAATGTTATCCAAGTAATTAAAAGTTGAGATATGTTGAAATGTTGAAATTTCTTTACTTAAATGTAATTTTGAAAGTAAAGGAGGCTTGTTGAAAAATCATTGATATTTGATTTATGAAAAAAAGGGAAAAAGATGTTGGATTTTGAAAAGATGAAATCAATATATCTGTTGATAAGAAAGGTGGAGTTGGATATGTAATGCCGCTCCCATTTTTTAAAATTATCAAGATTATATCTTTTGTTGAAAATTATCTCTTGAATAGAAATATCTGTTTTGGGCTATAGGTGGAGGATAACTTTGATTGATATAGAAATTGTATGAGGATTAGGTGAATTAAAACTAATTATTCATACATCTTGTATTAAGCATTGTTTCATACTTAAGCATTGAAAATGTATTATTTTGAGAAAAATGGATGAATACCTTCATGAATCTGGTTAGGAAGTGTGGTTGTGGTTATTATGTTGGCCTGTGTGTCCTTGGTGAAAATCCAGAAACCTGCGTGGTTAGGTGTTGATCCTTTCAGTTAGTACCAGTAAAATGTCTTTGGTAGTACTTGTATAACCTACTAGCAAATACATACCTAAAGATTTCCAGTATTTTGTATCTAATGAACTTTTTTCTAATATAAAGGGATATTTTTCATGAATCGATATATAATCCTGACATTGCATTATTTGAGATGAAAATGTAAAACGTTTGACAAATGGCATGCACATGCATTCACCTTATGACTTCGTTAAGATTTATACATTGTGTTAAAGTATCTCTACTAGGTTTTAGCTCATCCTATGTGTAAAACAACTTTCAAGTGCTGATAATATGCCTCTATTAAGGACATAGCTTGGGAGGACTTGGGGCCAAGAGCTTCTTTTGTTTTTTTTTTTGATGTAAATATTTTTGTACAAGCCTTGGGCTTTAACTATATTGAGTTGAACTTATTTTATTGTACCCAAGCATTTACTTGGAAAGATGTAGCCGTTAGGGCATAAAATTACTTGATTCTCCTTTTATTTCAATTCATGTACTCATGCCATATGCTATAGATTCAGAATCTAAGATTTATGAATGTATATACGCATATGTCATCTTTTGTATAATCAAGGAGTATAAATGGATATTATGATGTGGGGTTGTTGTTATTATTTCGGGCGTTACAGCTTGGTATCAGAGCTACCGAGTTTGAATATTTTGGGATCATGGGACGTTGTTTTTACCACAATAGGTTTGTCTCACTAGATAATATTAGAAGTAGACCTGGTAGACTATGTGATAACATATTTATGTGACTAGATGAATATGAGATTTGGTTTCTAAGATATTGATTGGGTCTATAAGTTTTTAGAAGTCCTATTAGAAGAGCACTTGATAACTACTTATTCTAACTAGAACTCTAGCAATGATGCAGAACAATTAATTATCAGGAAAGGAAATTTGTTTGTGATTACGTGACTCGATGCTTATGTGGAATGAATTAATTGTTGCCCCTTTATTTGAATGTCAGAACGAGGACGTAAAGTGGTGGTAGGCGTGGCAGGCCTAGGCAGCAGAAGGTGTCGATATTGAATGAAATTTTGACGTAAGATGAGGGAGTTGGTCAGGCCAATGTGGCTGAGCCAAAAGATCAGTAAGCCATGGGCACCTTAGCTCACAAAATGACAGGAGCGTTGCAGGAATCCATGGACATTCTCAGGGATAAGAATCAAGTCCAGGCCCATGTAGCAAAAATAGGGCCATCTTTCTAAAAAGGGAGTTCTTCTGGTCGAATCCGGACGAGTTTTTAGGGGATCCGAAGAAGCCACTGAAGGCTGACAAGTGGCTTGAGCAGATGGTGAAGACGTTCGAGATGCTTAGCCTTGAAGACGACGGTTTGAAGGTGACCTTGGCATCTTTCCAGTTGAAAGGAGATGCAGTTCAGTGGTAAAAGTATGTGCGAGGGTGTATCGGGGTGACTTGGCAGGCTTTTGTCAATGCCTTCCAAGATAAATTTTTGCCACCCACAACAAGGGAGAAAGTAAAACACTAGTTTTTGAAGCTTAAGCAACTAAACACAGCAGTAACCAAGTTTAAGGCTGCATTCACTAGTTTATCAAGGTTTGTACCAGAACTTGTGGCGACAAAAGAATGCCGTTGTATTGAGTTCAAGAAGAGGTTGAGGACTGGGCTCCTTTTCAAGGTGGCCGGGTCAATGATTAGGGATTATGACTGTCTTATGGAGTTGACGGTCCACTTAGAGACTGTGATCCAAGCAAAGGAGGAGTGGATAGGAGGTTCTAGGCAGAGGCCCCAGGATGTTTAGGGGAACATTAAGGACAACAAAAGACAAAGGCGTTCCATCCCACAGCAGTCCTAGGCTACACAGTTTAGATCCACCTTTCTTGTACCGAGTTTGGGGTCAAGGAAAGGTAATCAAGGTGGGTTTACTTTCTTTAAATGTGGTCAGCTGGGCTACAAGTCTTCAATTTGCCCGCAGAGAGGATGAGGGCAACAGTCTGCATCGTCTTTGGCTCGTCCTCAAAGCCAGAGTTAGGGGAAAGGTTAACCTCCTATCTGTTATCAGTGTGGCCAGTTAGGGCACTTGAGGAGGTTTTGACCTCAGTCTGGTGGCACATCTAGTGCATTTGGTTTGTGGTAGACACAGAGCCATCAGCTAGCACAGTCAGCACAGGTCTCAAGAGCCAATCAGGGAGCCATTTCGACTCAATCCGTGTATAAGGCCTATGCTCTGAGAGGTGAGCAGATAGATTAGAGGTCCTCAGGACATGTGTATATTGTTACCACGTTGGATCAGTTGCTTGCACCTTCCATAGTGAGAGGTAACTTTTTGTTATTCAACTCTATTACTAATGTGTTGATTGATACTAGTGCATCTCATTCATTCATATCGTCATCTTTTGCATCGGCTTTGGGTTTGGCTTTTGAACTGTTGGAGTCTCCTCTATTGGTTGAGACACTTATTCAGGGTAGAGTGGCATTGGGTCGAGTATGCCGCTCTTGTGAGATTGGGATCGTAGATCATTTACTCTCTTTCGATTTTATTATTCTTGATATGCATGCTTTTGACATAATTTTGGGGATAAATTGGTTAACTCATTACTAGGCTTCGATAGATTGCTATCGTAGGAGGGTATCGGTGTGTGCACCATCAAGAGAGTGCTTCTATTTTATGTGCGACCGCAGTGATAGTCTTACTCCTCCTTTGTGTGTCCTTAAGGGTTAAGGAGAGTTGAGTTTTCTTTTTGCCATTACGGTAGCCGATGAAGGTAGTATGATCCAGAGTGAATTGTCAAGGATAGTTCGAGAGTATTTGGATGTTTTTCTAGAGGATCTCACAGAGTTACCACTACATAGAGAGATTGAGTTGTCAATTGACTTAGCACCAGACACGGTTCCAATTTCCATGGCACTATATAGGTTCGCACCGGCCAAGTTGTATGACTTGAAGGTGTAGCTGCAGGACTTATTAGATAAGGGCTTCATTCGCCCTAGTACTTTGCCTTTAAGAGCACCAGCTCTCTTTTCTAATAAGAAAGATAGCACGTTGCGATTATGTAATGATTACCAGAGGTTAAACTGGGTAACTGTTAAGAACAAGTATCCATTACCGCGAATAAATGATCTGTTTGACTAGTAAAGTTGTCTTGTTGTTTTTTCAAGACTGATTTGAGGTTGGGGTATCACCAATTGAGGGTAAAGGATGAGGATATTCCGAGAACGGCATTCTGTATGCAGTGTGGCCATTACGAGTTCTTAGTGATACCTTTTGGGTTGACCAACGCGCCGGCTTCGCTTATGGACTTGATGAATTGAGTCTTTTGTGAGTTCTTAGATCGATTCATGGTTGTCTTCGTCGACGACATCTTAGTCTACTCACTCTCCAAGGAGGAACACAAAAAACACTTATGGATTGTACTTGAGTTGCTTAGAGCACACCGTTTATATGCTAAGTTCGGGAAGTGTGAGTTCTGGCTAAAAGAAGTTAAGTTATTAGGCCATGTGGTGTCCGGAGAAGGAATGACTGTAGATTCATCTAAGATAGATGCAGTGCAAGATTAGAAACAACCTAAGAATGCCTTTAGGATCTGGAGTTTCTTGGGTTTAGCCAGGTATTATCGACGTTTTGTAAAATATTTCTCTAGATTGTCTTCACCGTTAGCCAAATTGACTAGGAAGGGAATAAAATTCATGTGGAGTGAGGCTTGCGAAAAGTCTTTTAAGGAGCTTAAGGATATACTCACCACCACTCTAGTTTTGATTGTTCTGGGAAGAGGTTTGGGTTATTCGGTTTATATTATGATGGTTCTCGAGAAGGTTTGGGTTGTGTATTGATGCAAGAGGGGAAAGTGGTAGCGTATGGTTCACAGTAGTTGAAAACACATGCGAGGAACTATCCTACTCACGACTTAGAGTTAGCAATGGTGATTTTTGGCTTAAAAATCTAGAGGCATTACCTGTATAGGGATAGATTTGAAATGTTTTTCGATCACAAGAGTTTGAAATATTTATTCTCACAAAAAAGACTTGAATTTGGGGCAGATGAGGAGGATAGAGTTTATGGAGGATTATGATTATGAGTTACACTATCATTCGGTGAAGGCCAATGTAGTGGCCGACGCATTGAATAGGAAATTCATAAGCAGTGTAGCTAGCATCGCCATCCGAAAATGAGAGATGTTAGGTGTAGTAGTCGAGTTTGACTTACATCTTGGCGAGTCCGTCGGGTTGGCCGCTTTGTTCACTGTAGTTACACAACCTACTCTAGTTAGCCAAGTTATAGAACCACAACAGAATGATCATGAAGTGGAATCTATCTGAGGAAAGATATCCAATGGGAAGGTACAGAAGGGCTTGAATGTTTATCCTAACTCGATTGTTAGGTATCTAGACTGTCTTTTTATGCCAGAATCTTGTAGAGAGGAGGTACTCTGAGAGTTTCACCATTCTCACATTGCGGTACACCCAGGAGGCATAAAGATATATCATGACCTTAGTTGCCAGTTTTGGTGGAGGCGGATGAAGAGAGATGTAGCCTTGTTTGTTTCGAGGTGCCTTACTTGTCAACAAGTAAAGGTCGAGCATCAACAACCAGCGGGTTTGTTGCAACCCTTACCTATAGCCCAGTGAAAGTGAGAGCATGTCATGATGGATTTTGTTGTGAGTCTCTCGAGGACTCAACGGGGTTTGATGTCGTATGGGTAATAGTCGACTGATTAACCAAATCAGCACAATTTGTACCTATACATACGAGTGACTCGATAGATTATCATGCTGACCTATATGTTAGGGACATAGTTTGACTTCATAGGGTCCCAGTGACTATTGTCTCAATTAGAGATCCACGTTTCACGGCTCGATTGTGGCAGAGCCTACAGAATGCCTTGGGCACTAAGTTAACGTTTAGCATCGCCTAACAACCTCAATTTGACAGGCAGTTTGAGCGCACCATTCAAATCTTAGAGGACATGTTTCGAGTTTGTGTTCTTGATTTCAAAGGGTCGTGGAAAAGGCATTTACCCTTGGTAGAGTTTGCCTATAATAACAGTTTTCAGGCGAGTATTGGTATGGCACCTTTTGAGGCCTTATTTAGCCGACTGTGTAGATCTCCAATATGTTGGGCTGAGGTGTGTGATGCACCTATGTTAGGTCCTAAATTAGTCTAGGAGACAACAGAGAAGGTTGTGCTTATTCATAAAAGGTTGGTTTCAGCTTAGAGTTGTCAAAAAAGCTATGCTGATCGTAGGAGGAGGCCTTTATCTTTTGAGATGGGGGATCATGTGTTTCTTAAAATATCACCGAGATGAGATTTTATGAGATTCGAAAAGAGGGAGAAGTTGTCTCCTAGATTTATTAGGCCTTTTGAGATTTTAGAGCGAATTGGAGAGGTAGCTTATCGTTTGGCCTTGTCGCCCCAATTTTTCGAGGTTCATGGCGTGTTTTATATCTGTATGCTCCAGAAGTACAAGCATGATCCTTCACACGTGTTGGATTGGACTGAGTTAGAGGTAGATAAGGATGCCTTGTATGAAGAAATACCAGTTCAGGTGTTAGATACTCGGGATGAAGTCTTGAGGAGCAAGACTATTCCATTGGTTAAGGTGTTGTGGCGACATCATGGAGCTAAGAAGGCAACTTAGGAGCGCGAGGCAGAAGTCTGTGAGAAATGTCCAGACCTATTTGCTGGTGTTTGAGTTTTGTATTTAAATTTTATTGCGTTGTAATATATGAATGTTATGATGTTTGAAAATTTAAAACTGTAGTGTTTATGAGTTGAATGACTATGTTGTACCACTATTTCTAACAAGAGTTAATATTGCAATTGGAATTATGTGTGTTTAAGGTTTGATTTAAATTTTGGGGACGAAATTTCTTAAGGGGGGAGATTATAATGGTTCCGGTTTAGACTCGACCATTTTCATGCTCTTAGATCCAAAAATTGTGTACCTTTAATTGTTGTTATACCCTTATCATCTTGTTGTTAGTTGAGTTTAGTTGTTTAGAGTTGTTGGTCGTGTTTGAAACAAGTTGAGAGTTAGTTTTTCAAAATAGTTGTTGTCTATTTCTTTTCTTGTTCGCTCGAGCGGTGCTTTGGTCGCTTGAGTGGACTTTCAGGTCTTTTAGTATTTTTGCATGTTTGAACTTCTAGGAGGGGGTCATTGTGCGCTCGAGCGATGTTTTGGTCACTCGAGCGGCGTCACTTATTGTGTCTGACGCTCGAGCGGTGTTTTGGTCGCTCGAGCGGTCTGTGTATATATTAGATCGAGGGAAGCCTTTTTTAATCACTTTTTCATCTCTCTCTCTCTCTCTCTCTCTCTCTCTCTCTTTAAAACACTTCTAAACCTAATTTCTTCACACTCGCTCTCTAGTTCTTGCCTAAATACCTCAAAATACACCCAAATCCATTGATTTCTCCACCATAGTTCCTTGGAGAAAAAGGTAGAGCTCGTTGAAAGTTTTATTTTAATCAGAGGAGATTTTGTTTTCAGCTTCGTGAAATTTCTACTCTTGCTCTCTTCCTCTTCTATTCTTGAGGTATGTATTTCTTCAACCTTTGTACAATTCTTAGCTTGGTTTTTTGTTCTTTAAAAAGGTTTAGCGATTTGGGAATTTAGGATTTAAATTTAGGGTCTGATTTTAAAATGTAAAAGAGGAGTTTTTCAACTGGATTTTTGAGAAGGGTTGTGGGAGTATGAATATTGTTGAGTTGTGTTAAAATATTGAAAATTCCTTTCTAAATCGTGATTTTTGTAAGTAAAGGATGTTTTATTAAAAAATCGTTGATGATTGATTTATGAAAGAAAAAGAAAAGATGTTGGGTTGAAAAGATAAAATGAATGTATCTATTGATGATGAGAGTGGAGTTGGATATATATATATATATATAATATCACTCCCATTTTGAAATTTATGAGATTATATCTGTTGTTGGAAAATTATCTGTTGAGTAGAGATATCTGTTTTAGGCTATCGGTGGATGATAGCTTTGATTGTTGTAGAAATTGTATGAGAATTAGGTTAATTGAAATTAATTACTCATACATCTTGCATTGAGTATTGTTTTAGATTTAAACATTGAAATTTATTATTTTGAGAAAAAATGGTGTATACCTTGGTGAATCTGGTTAGAAGTTATGGTTGTGATTTATCATGTTGGCATGTGTGTTCTTAGTGAAAGTCGAGAAACCCCCGCAGTTAGGCGCCGATCATTCCGGTTAGTACCAGTAAAATGGCTTTGGTAGTACTTGTATAGTCTACTAGCAGACACATACCTAAAAATTCCCAGTGTTTTGTATCCACTGCCTTATTTTCTGATTAAAAAAAGTATTGTTTTAAGAATTGATATGCATATAATTGAGGCATTGCATTGTTTTGAAAAAGAAAGTATAATGATTGTCAAATGGCATGCATATGCATTCACCTTATGATTTTGTTAAACTTCATACATTTTGTTCAAGTATCTCTACTGGGATTTAGCTCACCCTACTGTAGCTTGCTTTTCGTGCTCCTTGGAGGGGTTTAGTCTCCTCGAATACGATAGCCCTACAGTTCGAACTCCCGTGATTCTGAATCTGGTTTCACAAGTGCCATGTGAAATTGATAAGCACAAATGAGAGTCCAAATCTGGAAAATCTTAGAAAAATCCATTTATCGTTAGAGATGCCAGAAATGGACTGCATTGCTAGATTACAGAGCCACCACCTAAATATTTTTGAGAAATTTAGAAAACCCGTGACTCGTGCCAAAGGCCACTTGTCCGTCATCACCAAAGTGTCTAGGCTCGGCAACTTAGGTATGAGACGAGAAGGTCATGAATTGAGCATCCCACTCATCCGATCAAAGATTGGCCTCTACTAATCATGATATGATTTTTATTAATATTATATGCTCTTGTTCCGATTATTATACTATCTTTACTATGTGATGCACACAAGTATAGACTAATTCATCCAATTTGGAACGTTTTGATTTCATGTTTGTTTTGAAAATTGTTTGAACATGTGCCACTTGAAAAAGTGATCTCATATGTACATTAATCAAAATCATCCAACTTAAGCGAAGAAACCTTCATCCACAAGCATTCAAGAAATATATCAATTAAGCACTTAACCTCATGGTAAACATGCTTGATGATATGACAACACTAACATACGTGCAATATACTAAATCAAGAAATGCTCACCTAATACTCAGAAGCAAGCCAAATAAAACTAAAATAATTAGAAGAAATGCATGCTCCAAACAATGCAACATGACTAATGCGAGACATACATTATGCAAATAAGCTCGGCTACTAGCATGGCATGTGAGTCAATTCAAGGCATGCGAGAGAGTATGTATTCAAATAAAAAAATTTGAAATTAACATTGGTTAGTATGATGAGCCGAGCCCGTATGCATGCAGAATGAATGGATGCAAATTATGGAAGATGCTAAGGAAAATATGATGCTACCATTATAAGCATGTAAATAAAAAGGAGAAAAAAAATGGGGGTTGGAAGACATACGACTTATTACATATTTAGCCCTCGCACAAGAGGGTCTGAATGCCTAAGTGTCCGAACTAATTACTTATTTCAAATCCGAATGAATAATAAATAACTATCTAATTTATTACAATAATAATATTACAACAAAAATATGTAAAGAATGTGCAAGGATTGCATGCACGCTGATGAAAAACAATCTTCAGAAACTGCTCTGTCTACCCTTTAGGAATCTGCTCTGTTTCACCCTCAGACATTGCTCTCTGTTTCCATCAAAAGTGCCCTGTTTACCATAAATTGGAGCCCGATCGGCCCCCAATAAGGCCCGGTCAGGTCCAAATAAATCCGGTCGTGCCCAATTTTGTTACAAAAAAATGTTTTTGTGCTCTGAGGTGAAAACAGTGCAGACAGAACATTTCTAAGTCATGTCTGTCCTTTTTGCTCTTCTTTATCATGGAGAAACTCAAGAGAAGAACGGATTTGGTTCCTAAACCATCAATAGGCGCAAGTTGATTGCGTGACGATTTTAGACACGATAGGACAAAAATATTAATGAATACAATAAAAGACAAGCAACACGTCTTTCCTATCATGAAATTAATTCAAGAATGGAGGTAGTGTAACACTTGCATCCTTTAATCCATTGGAGAGTGTGTTTAATTCCCTTATTTTTATTTTGGGAGTCTTTGGAGTTGTTGTATTTTGGTTTTAAAAGAGTACAATTCGATTTAATCTTGTTGGGATTGTTCCTTCATGCTTGTTTACATTGAAAAGTTGTTTGGGAACATGGAAATCTTATTCTGGGGTCAACACCAATCTTGGTGGTGTCGACACTTGCTTTTTGTTGTTGGCCTCAAGGGTCAACACCAGTCTAGGAAGGGTCGACCCTTGTATATTGCTGAATCTGGAAGTTGCTTCCTAAAATTTAGTGTCGACACCATTATGGGAGGTGTCAACACCTTGCCTGTTACATCCATTGCTTTCTTCCTGAAGGGTCAACACCTGTGTGTAATTTTCAGATTTTTGGATTGGTTTGGGCCCTGCTTTTGGGGGGGTTTTGACTTATTCTTTTCATTGACCTTAGGCCTGTTTTCTATTACTATAAATAGACCCAAACCACTTCTCTCTCATTATTTTTCCTCTCATTTTTCCTCTCAAATTGTGAGTTCTCTTCTCTCTCTCTAAACTCAAACTTGTTCACCCAAGATCTTTAGATCTACTCACCTAGAGTGATCTTTTCACCTTGGTCCTTTGAGAAAGATTGTAAATCTAGTCAAGGGCTTCCTTTTGGTCCGAATAGTTCGTGGTTTTGTTGCCGGTGATTTTTGGGTCGTCATCTCTTTGCTTCAAGAGGTAGGGGTTTCTAGTTCTCCTTAAATACCCTCATTTATAGATAAATTTGTGGTATTTTCTTATATAAATACAAAAGTTATATTGTTAAGCATATCATGAATAAATCATGAGATTAGGGATTTAGGCTTTGAAGAGTTGGGGTTTACTTGTTGGGTTATGGTTTGGGTCATGAGTTTGGGTGTAAAAGCAATAGAAGGGTTGGAATAAAATGTGTTTTGTGAAAAGCTTTAATTTCTCTTAAAAACCCTAGTTTGGTCCATAAAGATAGATGATGGTTTTGCTTAAATTGATAGTAGAATCATGAAATTGAGGTGTTAAATTACACATGTACAAGTTTCATTGAAATTTTAAAGAGTTTGAAAATTTATGTAAAAGTTGCGATTGAGCCCTCAATGTTGATATTTTAAATTATGTCATAATATGAAACCAAACTTGGGAGAAAGAAATTACTAATGGTATTGATGATATGAGCTTTGTGATGAAATGATGATCTGGAGGTCTAAAAGTTGTATTGAATTATGCCGAATTGTATTGAATGGTGTTGAAATGGTTTTGTTGAATTATGTTGTGTGTTATGTTGAATTGTATTGAGTTATATTAAATTAAGTTGAGTTGTGTTGTGTTGAGTTTGGTTGAGTTGTGTTGTGTTGGGTTGTGTTGTGGTTGGTACCCGCACGGGGAGTCGAAAATGTTTTTGGGGGCCTACGTCCCGCCGTATAATAGTTGGCAAATGTATGGGTGGTTTTGGAATTAAAGGTGCCCAAATGCTCTGTCTAGGCTTATCGCTGGACGAATGTGGAAAAAATATTTTTTAGTGTCCACACAGTCCCGCCGTAAAATAGCTGGCAAAAGTGAAAAAAATGATTTTTGGGTGTCCACACAGTCCTGTCGTATAATAGCTGGCAAAGTGAAAAGCGGATGGTTTTGAAAATGGTTTTGGGTGCCCACTTCATGCCGTATAATAGCCGGCAAATGTGGAGATGGTTTTAAAGTTGAAAATGTTTTTGGAGGTCCATGTCCTACCGTATGATAGCTGGTAAATATGGACAAACATGGTTTTTGGAAAAATATGATTTTTGAGAAAACGGTTTTCAGGAGTTCACTTCCTGTTGTATAATAGCCGGCAAAAGGTGGAATGTGCCATGAATTGGGTCCCCGCTATCCCGCTATATCAAGTCGTCAAAAGGTGGAATGTGCTAAGAAATATGTTGAGTTGGTGATAAACATGTATGACTCGTGATGATCTGATGAAATTACAATTTGATGTGTACCTTGGTATGGAAGGGGAATGTATATAGAAATTATTTGAAAAGAATGGATAATGAAATAGTAACTGGATAAGGGGTTAGTGATGATAAATTCACCGGGTTATTTGCAACTATAAGGAAAGATTAAGAGTTTTGTTTTGTAATTAATCAAGAAGTTGAATTAAAAGGGTTTATTATCCTTGTGGATATGTTGAATTATAATTGATAATGCAAGTGTGGATGTGATGTAGTTGTTAGACAAGTAGGAGCTGAGTGTAGGATAACGATTATTGAATATAAAGGAGATTTGGATTTTTACGTTAAGGAGTTACAACAAATATGAATAGGCTAGTGGGAATAGAGTGTATGAGGACTGTTTTGGAGTATTAAGGGAACTTGAACTTGAGGTCATGATGTTATAATAAATGTAATTAGTAAAAAGGGAAAAAGGAAATAAAAAGTGAAATGTTAAGATGGAAATTAAATAAGGAATATTTTGGCATTGGTTAATAAATTTAAAATGATGTTGTTCCTCAAACAAATTTACTTTCAAAAAAGGATTCGGATTTATGGTCTTTTGATGATAAGGGAAAGTTTTTATGGCTAAAGATTTTCCTTAATTATTCAAATAAATTTTGAGAAAAAAGGTATTCTACGTATGATATTTTGAAATTACAAAACGTCACCTACTATATGGTATCACCCTGTATGCATGATCATTTCTATCTATAGGATGGTTATTGTTTTAGAACTATGAGATTCTTACCGGACAATTGTGTTCATCCCTTGTTGTTTCATTTTTCTTACAGAAAGAGAATTTGGATTAACTGGTTGAAGAGTTAAGAAGTTCATGTATCTGTTATGTGTAATTTCATAGTAGATGTGAAATAGATGAATTTTGTATATTGATGTTTGTAATCATTTTTTTTTGTAACTCCGTAGGGGAGCTTGGCATGTATTATTATTATTATTATTATTGTATTCATTGAGAGAGAGAAAGAGAGAGAGAGAGAGAGAGAGAGAGAGAGAGAGAGAACAAGTGTTATTATGTTTCTATTACTCAAGAGTAATAGATATTTAAAAAAAAAATAGACCTAAATTAAAGACTTTTGGTAATGTTTCCGAGTAATTAAAAATTGGGGTGCGACGGGTAAACATGCCTCAAGAATCATCAAACATCACAAATTAGTATGTGATGAGTCTAGAAGCGATGATTCGGTATAACATCCGACCGAATCCTACCAATTTTATTAGTCCTTTTTACGTCAGTTTTAACTGATTTTAAGTTGATTTCATTAGCCTTTTTCAACTTACCTTTCCATTCTTTAATTATTTAGTCCAAAAATGAGTGTTACATCCACTAAGTGCAAAAGCAATAAAGATGAACAAGTGTCGACTTAACCCGAGAAATGAGTCTTTCAAACCCTTTTCTTTGGGGGAAATTACAAAAGAGGAGTCAAACTCATTTACATTCGGAGTCAAACCCAAAATGAGCGATAATGACTAGTCAAACTCAAAAGAGCGATAATGACATAGCCAAACCCACAATAGGCGATCAAGACTCTAAACCTAAACTCGATAATAAGCTATAATGAAACCTTCTTTTGTGATTTCCAAGGGCCTAACTAGAAAGTTAGTCCCTTAGAAGTAAATACACTGGTGATAAAAAGGAGTGACAAACAAGTGGTTGTGTTTAGCATAAGAGAGATGTAATGTCTTGGTAATGAACCTCCGAAAAGATTAAACCATTAAGCATGGAGGGTCTCTTTCTTATGCTTAAACAACAACCTTTTGTTAAACACAACTCTTTAATCAAAATAAGCAAAGAATTGAGGGAGGTTGCAGAGATGAATGGAAAGTGGAGGAGTACAATGACATGAATACTTGAATATTTACATGAAAGTTACAAGGAAAATGAAAGATAGGGACTATCAACTAAAACTGATTGGCGGCTATGTCCTAAACACACCAAACCCATCAACAATACAATCATATTCAATGCATAAATTAAAAGCTAATAAAGAGCCCCTAAATGCCAAAAAAAATAGTGGCAAAAGCAAGAGAAGGTAAATAAAAAGAGTAGAGAAAAAGTTATGGAACAAAGCCTAAGGAGGGGTGGTTAACCCCTCTACTTTTTGCAACTTTGAATAACATATTTCTGCCCTTGAAAATAGTCCAAAAATAGTGTATAAAGCAAGGAAAAAAGAGGAAAAGAGTAAAAGAGAAATAAGGAAGAAGATGCAAAAGTTATACCTCTTGAAAGAGAGGATGCTTATAGTTAAACAAACTTGATTCTAAACACCCTCAAGTTTATGAAATTATGGTTTGAAACTCTAACAAAAAGCTTCAAAAACAAGCTCTAATGGTGTATGTATTGTGTATGTATAGCTAAAGAAGGTTTAAAGATGAAGAAAGGTGTTGAAGATGAATGAGGGTCTCTTTAGCTCTTCAAAGCTTTTGGAAAATTTTCTAACCCTCAATTCTAAAGGGAGAAGTCGAATTTATAGAGTTTGAACCAAATTAGTCAAAAATATCTTCAAAAAATAACAACTGGCGAATTCCTGCCAGCTGTCTTTTTTGTCGCTAATGAGACCTGGCCGGGCCACAAAACACATGGCTGGGCCAAAAAATGAGAAGTCAGGTCTAAAAGGCACCTATGGACTATTTTTCATTGAAACCCGGCCGGGTCTAAACAAGCCACGGTCGGATCTAAACAACCCGGTTGGGTTCAAAAAACTGCTTTCAAGCCCTACTTTAAACAGGCATATCTCCCTTATCCGGACTTATTTTTAGATGATTCTTAAGCCTAAATTGAAGCCCCAGAAGTCTACTTTCCAATGGTGGTAGCCTCACATCTAAATTCTAAGTGTACAAAGAGATATGTGTAATTTAGTGAAGGTTGTTCATTTTTTTCTTAACAGTTGGATGCTTAAACTTTTCCCCAACTAGTTTTCTTGCATCCTCTCCTATTTCCTTCAACTTCAAACCTATAAATAAGATGTTTTTAAAGATTTTTCAAAGAGTTTACCTCCCTTCTATTTATTTCCACTTTGTCCTTACTCGGTTTACCGAAAAGTGCAATATTTTAAACGAAATGCGAGCTTCGGAATATCATAGAAACATTTGAAAAAATTATTTTGAAAAAGAGAGTTTTGAGGTCTAAAATAGTTTGGCCAAAATGGCGTGTAAGGTTTGGAATTAGAGCTAGAAACCAAATTCTTTTGCTGAAGATCCGAATGATTACACAGTGTAACTTTCATCATCGAGTGCTTGGAATAAAGCGCCCAAGTCTTACGGGCGGTCAAAAATGGGGTGTCTACACCTACGTGAAAAACTACTTTCAAGTGTTGATGATATGCCTCTGTCAAGACTATAGCTTGGGAGGACTTAGAGCCGAGGGCTTCTTTTGTTTCTTTTGTGTAATTATTTTGTACCAGCCTTGGGCTTTCTATGTATTGAGTTCAAACTCACTTTTGTTGTATCCCGTGATAACTTGGAAAAATATAGCCATTAGGGTATAAACTTAATTGTACTTCCTTTCACTATCATTCATTTATACATGCCTTATGCTATAAGTTAAGGATCTAAGATTTATGAATATATATATGTGTGTGTGTGTGTGTGCATATGCCGTCTTATGTACACTGAAATAGAATCAATGGAAAGTTAATATCATGTAAATTTATGCTTTTCTATTAAATATTATGAGATGGATTGTTATTATTATTTTGGGGCGTTACAAAATGCATAACCAAACTCTTTTCAAAATTCTATTTAAAAAAAATTCAAGAAAATATTTTTTATTTTGTTCTTTAAAATTATTTTTTATTTTATATTTTTTTGAAAACAATATTATATATTTTTTCAAAAAATATTTTTTGTTATTTTTTTAAGTATTGGCTAAATAATTTATTATAGATATATGGTGATTCAAATTTTTTTTTAATTTAAAAATAATTAAATATTTAAGAAAAAAAGTAAAAAGAATTTAAAAATGGGGGATTTTGTGATAGACCCCTCAGTGTCTAACTTGTTCTTCTAAAGGACAAGAATTATATGGATCCTTTCAAAACTCCTTAGCATTTTAAAACTTGTTTCTTTTACTATAATACCCTCATATATATATATATATGTGTGTGTGTGTGTGTGTGTGTGTGTGTGCGCGTGTGTGTGTGTGTGTATTAGACTACAATCATTCTCTCTCATCTTAATCTTTCTGTCTCGCTTTTATCATCGTTGCTCTCCATCGGCTCCATCACTGCTCTCCACTGCCATGGAACTCTTTCTTTACCGTTTTCATTGCCACCGTCACTCGGCGCATCTACAAACTCAAATCTGAGATCATTCATAGTCGTCGTCGCCAAAAAATGATGGTTTGCAACGGTTTGCAAACCTCATATCTGAGATCCTTCTCTCTCTCTCTCTCTCTCTCTCTCTGGTTTTGATGGTTCGTTGTCACGACCCGAACCCGACCTTATAGGTTAGGATC